>CM052708.1:3143269-3203567 GCA_028551405.1 Uromys caudimaculatus
AAATGGACAATGGGAATAAATTCAAGCCTCACGGCACCCTCAGTTCTGTGGGTGCCCTCCCACATGGTAGGTTCTCATTACCGCGGACAGTGGGCTGCGAGGCTGGCTGGCTATACCACAGATGTCGGCAGCACAAGTGGCTGCCTTCTTAGGGACCATTCCTTTCTTGGGACAGTTATCCGGGACGGAGGTTCTGGGCATGCCTCAGCTGCTGAGATTTAAACGCTTCTTAAAAACACAAAGACACGGATGTGTTCAGCAGGCAAGCCGTGTGAGTTACAGGCATCACTAAATGTGTCCAAATAGACAAATAATAATCTGAGGCAATGGCAGGAGAGGATTGTGGGTCAATGCACCTGAGCTCTCTCGGGTCTCCTTTCATTGTAGACGCTGCTGCTTAAAAACAGATTTGCTTTGATGGGTTTAAAGGCACAGAAATTACTGGAAGGCCTAAACAGTCTGGCATCTAGGACTTTGTCATGAACAGAGGAGGTCAAAACAACCAACTGAGGAAACATTCAGTAGAAACATTGTCTACGTTGTTTTTAAGGCCAGGAGTGGCCTGTGTCTAACTAAACACCTGTGGCTTGTCTCCCATGCAGAGCTAATGAACCAGAGAGCGACCATGTCTTCTCCAGTAACACTCTTTAGAAAGGGGGATGGTCGGACTACAGGGTCATCCCTAGGTGCTTTGTGAAGCTTGACAGGCCAGGCTACGCCCCCCCACCCCCCTCCAGCCAGTCCCAGCCAGTCCCAGCCAGTCCCAGCCAGTCTCAACCAGCTTACCTTCATGCCCTGAATGTTCTTCAGCATGACATCCCCGATTCTTTGGTAATCTCCTCTGACATGGGCATTTGAGCGGCCTTCCCTGGGGTGGGAGAGGTAGACACAGGGTTAGCGATGGAATGCCCACTAGGACCTCTCTCTTCCGATCACCGGCTGGATTCCTCTCCAGGGGCTCCTATGTATTTCTCTTGGGAGCATATACATTAAGTGCTGGAAGACTTCCAAACAAGCCCTTGATTCAGTAGAGACTTCCTCTTCTACCCAGGCATGATCCCAGCACTTGGGAGGTCGTGGTAGGGGAATTGTGAGTTCAAGGCCAGCCTGAGCTATAGAGTAAGACTCTGTCTCAAAAACCAAACCAGCAGAAGATCTCCATTTGTTTTTGAAAGAGAACCATGGTTGGGTCTGATGGAATTTTTTTTTCCCTTCTACACACGAGTCATGAGTTCAGTCAGCATAAGCAACACTTGCACCAATTGGCTTATGTACTGATTCCATCCAGGACTAAGAGACACTCATAGGGAGTAAGACACTGCCCCCAAATCAAGGGCTCTGTTTCCAAGAGACCTGAATCAGAAGCAATGAACCTCCTGTAAACCCTTAAGGAAGGGACCTTGTGACTGAGGACTGTCAGGAGATCCATTCTTGGAGAGAGAGGGGCAGATGACAGAGAGAGAGGCAGGATGGGTGGGCAGTTAGAGTGGGGTAAGGTGGCATGGGCCCTCCCTCACATACAGGCCATAGAAGGTGAACAGGTCTCTAGAGTACTAGGGCTCAGTGCCTCAGCAGGCATTCCTAACTCAGGGCTCAACTAGCAAAGAGAAAACAGCAGCAGTATTTGCTGACCAGGATTTCCCTGGGTAGAGTGAGCACGATACAAGCACTGACTCAGTTTACCCCTTGAAGCAAACTTGAGAGGCAAGCTGTATCTTTTTCATTTTATCTCTAGCTGAGGTACACATACAGAAACTTGCTTGTCATGGGGCCATGAGCTTGCACTTGGCTGCGGCCGTTTCGTCTCTAAGGCTACACTTGTACCACATGCCCGCTCACCTTCTCATTTAGTGATAAGAATGGAGTCATGAATGAAGCATACCTTGGACATCCATTGCTAAGGCTAGCCAGAGGCAACCTATAGGCAAGAGACAAGCTAAACAAGAGGAATGATAAGAACCAGGCACAGGATGTCAGATTGAATGTAAGTGCTGCCGAGAGAGAGAGAGAGAGAGAGAGAGAGAGAGAGAGAGAGAGAGAGAGAGAGAGAGAGGGAGAGAGAGCGCACAAATGAAATGTGTGGGAGCCGAGGTTACAGAGATCTGGGAGCTCCTGATCCTCTAGCACAGAGAAGAGATTTCTGTGGGGGCGCGCAGGAAGCCTTCTCCAATAGTTGCCTCTGTCTGTGGCTCACCAGGGATCTGCAGGGAACCAGAGTGGGGGTAGGCAGGGTGTGTGCACAGGCCTCATAAATCAAGTTCAGGAGCGGTCACATCTGCAGACAGGCCCACCCTCATCCTCTGCAGCAGGCACTTCAGGGCTCTACTTTAACTACCTGTTCAGATGTGGCACGGAGCACACATGACAGTGCTCGAGGAGCATGCAGACCATTGAGGCAGCGTGAGGGTGAACCTACTGTGCTCCCCAGCCTTTCAAGCCTTCATGCCTTCCGCTCCATCCTTCCTCCCGGCTGCCATTAAGTACCAGGCTTCCTCGCCTCTCTACTTAAACTGTGATTCTGTTCCCCTGTGCCCACCCCTCTGCTTACAAGATTCTGGAACGGTTCCTGTAATCCTTTGCTGCTTCTCTTCTCTTTGCTCCTCTGGCTGCTCCCAAGATGTCTGTGTCCTTTGAGACTCCATGAGGAGCCACCTTCTCTTTCTGCTCTCTCCTCCTTCATCAGGTACTCCTGCCCCACTTCCCAAGATTTCAATCCACAATGCCAACTCTATACGTTACTTTCTTTAAGCCTACTGACTCGGGTCTTTGTCCCTCAAACCTTCAGATCACTTGCCGGGGTCACCAGGATGATGCTGGCACCTGGTTCAGACCCGGGCGTCCCTGGCAATCCTTGGCCTAGTGCTAAGTCCTGCTCATTATCCCCTCCCTTGCTGTGAGTTTATATGCATTTTGGTTATTAAATGTCTAGTGAGTATAACATCTAGCCATTTTGCTGATCCTGGTCTGGTTGATAATTTAATGATGGTTGCTCCACCTAAACACTTCACAAAAGGAGGGAACCTCACAGGAAGTTCCTGCCTGAAGGATGCCGTCTGAGGGTCAGAGGCGTTCCTGCTGCACCTTCACCAAGGCGCCTCCTTTCCCCACCACCCTTGATACCAGATCAAGAAGATACTCGGCCTGGCAGTGGTGGTGCACACCTTTAATCCCAGCACTCGGGAGGCAGAGACAGGCGGATTTCTGAGTTCAAGGCCAGCCTGGTCTACAGAGTGAGTTCCAGGACAGCCAGGGCTACACAGAGAAACCCTGTCTCGAAAAACCAAAAATAAATAAATAAATAAGAATGCAAGTTAGCTATTTGCATGACAGTGGTTTGTGTTGGATGGGCGGTGTGTGTGTGTGTGTGTGTGTGTGTGTGTGTGTGTGTGTGTGTGTGTGTGTGCGCGCGCATTGGGTTGGGTCAGGCTTCTATTAAAGCAAGTTCTTCCTCATGCGTGGCTAAATAATAGCCCAAGACCAAAGCCAAATATGTGCAGGGTGAAGAAAAAGAGTAGAAGGCAAACTTAATTACTTCATTCACTCCCTGCCAACTATTTACTTAAAAAAATCTACTGACATTAAACCTTCAACAGGGGACTTCCTTCTTGTGTCCGCTTGCTGTCAGAGCGCTCTCTCTCTCTCTCTCTCTCTCTCTCTCTCTCTCTCACACACACACACACACACAAACACACCTGGATTCTTATTCTAGAGAGAACACTGGGTCAGAAGTACTGATCAGTCCGAATGCAGCACAAAGCCAAATTTACAGGGCATTAGCTCTGGGTGATGTCATGGGAACAGGCTGCAGCCATCTAGAGCTGTGCACAGCATAGCACATCTGTCTGCCCTGCTGTCCCAGATCAGACAGAGCCCCGAGGAAGAGGGGCTAAACACAGGATGAGCCCATGGGACTGGGAACAAGCCTCGAAGTCTTGCTGCCTCATGTGGGATTCATGTGTGACTACATCCCCTACACTGGCTGTCTCCAAGTGGACACATCTGGGGCATTTATCTTACTAAGAACAGCCCAAAGGTCATTTTATTATCAAGAACATGAAGAAGTAATTATAACTTGTCCAGAACTCCTCCGGCTGTTAACCACATAAGAAAAGGGTCATCATTTGGAAGGCAGGGCCACATATTTGTTGTCTGGATAATTACTGCACTGTAACAGCTGAGAATTCTTTTGACAATTTCACTTAGGAAAACCACGATCCACACAATATGATTAATTTAATTCCAGGAATATCTACATGTGACCTCATGTGCAATGTATACAATGCATACACAAAGAGACAAATACCATGCATTTTTGGGCTTTCTGTTTCTGAAGGAACACTTGGACCAGTGTGAGCTAGTCAGTCACTTGGCAGCAGATGAACCAGGAAGGAAGGAGAAAGAAAAGGACATGAATGTAACCAATCACCAGTGGATGAGCCCAACTCACCTGGCTCCCTGGGCTGGAAGCTTCTATCCCAGCAGCCCTCACAAGAGAGACAGATAGACACTGCAGGAGCAGGTGGGCAAAGCTCTCAGAATAAGCAGTCCTTGCCTCTCCTGCTCAAATCCCAACCTAGGTTCAATACAAGATCCACTCAGAACCTGAAATGAGGTGTCTCATAGCATGCCAGTGGCCTGTTGGCTCGCCTCCCAGTTCTTCAGCTAGGGTACACGAGGACTAGTTCTGAGGACCAGGCTGGAGACTCCTTACCAGTGAGAGCAGGGAAGGACTCACTCTGTGTGGGTAACCCAGTGCAGATCTCAGCATGTTCATAACCCCAGCCTGCCCCCTCCCCTCAAAACAAAAGGTCTCCCACAGTTATCTCCGGTATTGACAAAATAACAGAGACATCAGACTCCTTAGGTGTGAGTTATCCCTGTCAGGAGTGCTGTGAAGGTCAGGAAGAGGGGGACGGGGTGCTTATGTGTGTGTGTGCACACATGTGCAAGTGTGGACAGAATCCCTCAACATGGACCTCAACAGGGGACATGGTTTGCTTCTTTTGAGAGTGGGTGAGGAGCAAAAGTGGCCACTCTGGAGCTGAGAGCCTCTCTGCTGAGGAGCTGTATGGGATACATCCAGAGGCCTGTAGGATGGCTGTCTGCTGTAGAGAAGGAGGAATGCAGCCTGGCCAGCCTAGAGCCACCGGAAGGGTTCCTCTCTAGAGCTGTCTCATGCAGGCCTCATACTCAGTCTCAGACTGGCAGAAGAAACCAAGTTTAACCTCAAAGCTGTCACCTCAGAAAGTGTAGCATCTGGGTTGATGGCCAGGGACCCCAGAGGGAGGTGCGGAAAGGTCTGCTTGCCCTCTGAGCTACTGAGAACTAACCCTCCCCAACCCCGGCCCCCTGCCTGCTGATCAGGCAGACAGAAACAGGAGAGAAGGGTCTTTGAGAATGAGGGGCAGGGTGTTCAGTATTCAGATCAAAATCTAGTGTTGTGCCACCTAACACATCTGACTAGACTCAAAGAGCTGAGGTCTCCTCTGGGCCTAAGTAGAATTTTATCCTTAAACCAGGGCAGGCCTGATGTAAAAGGGGACTGCATATAGAGGACCATTTCACTTGCTTTCTGAAGCTTTGTGAGGGTGAGAGAAAGGAATTTGAGACAGCATATAGACAGCTCAGACAGGTCAGGGGGAGTCAGCTTGCAGGCACCTGAAGAACCATGAGCGTGGGCGGAGGTAGCGCGGAGGCAGGGGCAGTACCATGAACAAGGCGCTGTTCTTTTCTCCTCTGGCTCTGCAGGTCACTGTGATTTTCTTTCTTTTGTGAAAGCGTGACAAACACGTCACAGCATTTCCTAATGTAGACTGTCTGCACACTTGGACAATCTGTCTCTGGACAGGTTCTCCATCTACCTTGGAGGTGGGGTACCTGTGTGTAACATTTTGAGAGTCGTCTCAGACATGAAGTTTCAAAGTTGGATGGAATGTTCACCCATGCCAAGGTGGCATCTAGGTGGCTTTCTCTGAGTGTGAACAGACTTTTGCTTTCAAAAGAAAAAAAGCGTCTCAACCCCGCCTCAGGCCCACCTCGGCCCCGCCTCAGCCCCACCTCGGCCCTGGCTCAACCCCACCTCAGCCCTCATCAGATCAGTTACTGTTTTGAGGAAGGTGTAAGTTGGCTTGGCCAGCCTGGTGCAGCCCTTGGGCCTCCATCCTCTGCCTGGGTGTGTTTGATGGCACAAAGGGACAAGAGTGTTAACAGACTGGGCGTGGCCGAAACATTCCAGAAAACCTCCTGTTGTGAGCTCTGCCCTGGGTTTTCCCACCGTGGACAGGAGCGTGCTATGGTCTACAGTCCCCTGCGGGCCTGCCAAGGGGAAAACCACCCATGCACCAACCCTGAGAAACTTCTGATGCAGCGAAGCTTTCTATTTCTTTCTTTTGACAGTAATAATTGAAAATAGCAATGGACTGGGCATGGTGGCACCTGATTTAATCTCAGTGCTCTGAAGGCAGAGGCAGGGGGATCCCTGTGAGTTTTAGGCCAGGCCAGCCTGATCTACAGAGCTAGTTCCAGGAAAAAAAAAAAAACAAACACAAAAAAACAAACCAAATCAAAACAGAAGAAAACCTCCAAAGGCCGAAAATAGATAGGAATAAAAGCTACAGTTTGACACCAGAACACGACACCGTTGCTTTGTTTCCAAACGACACAAAGAATGCTCAACTAGTGGAGACAGAGCTAGGCCTGCACAGGAAATCTATCATGTCAGCAAATCTAAGAGTATTTCAAATTCAGCTAACTTTTTAGAAAGCTTAGGTTGGGTGGGGAAATGGTTCAGTGGGAAAAGTCAGTGGCTGCCAAGCCTGAAGACCCAAGTTTAATCCCCAGGGCCCATGGTTTTTTTTTGTTTTTTGTTTTTTAAAGCTGGACATGGCTGCTTACATTTGCCCATCCCAACACGCCTGTGGGACGCTTCCAGCAAGATGAGAGGTGCAGGCAGCAGAGTTACCCAGAAGTGTGTGGGCCAGTTAGCCTGGAGTGTGCAACACAATAGAAACAAGAGGCCCCACTGCAGCAAGATGGAAGGAAGTCGAGAACCAACCCCCCAGAGATACCCTCTGACCTGCACACACCCAGCACTGCCGGAGCCCACCCACACCTACATATCACACATATATACAAGATCAGATAAAAAACCCTAAGCCTAAATCTTTCCTTTCTGTGTAGGGCATAGTATGTGAGCCAGTTACCAGTTGATCTTCAGACATATGAAACAGTCCTGTGAAGGGTCTCTTCCGACTCAGCCATGGGCAGCTGGCTGTCTACCTAAGATTCTGCTGTGAGGTTCAAGCCATACCAGGGCTTCGTCTGTGTGTGCCAGCAAAGTGTTTTACAGCAGATGTTTTGTTTCTTAACTCTCTTAATTAACATGAGCTAACCTGCGTTTCTCCTGTCATAATACATAAAAGCATAAACCTTTCCCTAAACTTTCTCTCTGTCTGTCTATAATTGTGCAAACACCCTTCCCTAATAAACTCGACTGTGGCCCGTTCTTCTCATTGACTGTGTTCAGGTCATGGGCGCCTATGTAGGCACTATTGTCCCATATGTCATTCAAATCCAGGCTAGAAGCAGGGTTCTGTGCCTCTCTGGGACACTGAACCCTCCTTTGCAGACCCTTGGTCTACTACCCTCTGTGAGCAAAGCCCAACACATAGAGTCACTTATTACATCAGTCAGCTTCTTGATCCTACCACAGAATACCTGGGATGAGCTACTCATAAAGAGAAGAAGGTTTACAGAGATCAAAGCCTTCTTGGTTCAAGTAGCCCCACTGCGCGTTTGGGTAGGAAGGCAGGCGGTAATGGTGGGACTGCCTGTTGTAACAAGCATTCACACCGCACACCAGGAATCTGAGAGGACAGCCCCATCCCATAATCTCCCGTGGGGCCACTCCTCCTGAAGCTCCTCCTGAAGCTCCAGAGATCCTAAGAGCTACTTTGGGGATCAGTCCTTTAACAAACAGAACCATAGTCCGTTTCTTTCATGCATGGAGTCTGTCATGCCTGTATACAGAATAAAGAAGTGTAATTCAATTCACTCTGTGAAATGAAAACCAAAGAATCCTGGGTAGAGGTGTCAGCTGTTCCCCAGAAGCAGTTACCCCAAGAAGTACCCGAGAAATAAAAATGTCAAGGTCTCAACCCCAAAGTCCAAACTAAACAGGGCTGACAGGAGCCTAGCAATCTGCGTTTTTCAAACCCCTCCATGGCCTTCAAGTATGGCCAGGGATGGAGTTTGCACCATGGATAACTACTTTCTGGAATGGACAGGCGCCCTCTGCTGGAGTGAACTAGGGTTGCAGCGCTCCCCAGGAGGGAGCTACTCTGCTGGGCTTTATTGGAAACTCATTCCTATGGCTCAACTCTGTCCTCTGGTACAAAGAAGACAACTGCTCACCTTCTCAGAGGACTAGCCTACACCACTCCCCAAGGGAAGGCCATTTTATATGCTAATGCACTTAGGGATTGGAGGGCTCACACTGGCTCTGCACAGCAAGCTGCCTTAGTGTTGGAACTGCCAGAGATAGCAGCCTCAGAGTGGGCTCCATCAGGACCTCACTGTCACCAATGTCCCCCTCCCCACTTCCAATCAGAAAGCAAGAAGGGCACAGCACACATCTGCTGCTGCAAAAGCATAGGACCAACCCTTTGCTATTTTTTCCTGCAGTTTCAAATGCCCCCCCAACGTGTGACTGCTGTGAGCTTCAAGGGCCTTAAAAAGGCCCACAATGTTTTTCTATAAAAGGTTCTATTTTAGGTGAAGTTACATCAGATTTTCCGTTCTACAGTAAACAAAGTTTTTACTTTTTTTTTTTTTTTTTTTTAAATACTGTCCTCTTCGTCCCCATCTCAGGGTTTTATTTGGTATTTAGCGGAGAGACGTAAGTATTGTTTTTAACCTCCCTTCCGCTGATGGATATGAGATCACGCTAATGTTAATTGGATGTCTTCGCTCATGTCATTTCAAGATATTAAAATATATCCTCATGGGGCTGCAGAGATGGGTCCGCAGTTAAGATTACTTGCTGGACAGCAATGGGACTGGAGCTCAGATCCCAGCACCCAGTTAATGTCAGGTTGGTTCTTATATTTTTGGTTGTGAGCCTAGCCTTTAACGGCTGAGCCATCTCTCCAGCCCGTCAGGTTGGTTCTTATACGCCTCTAACACCCAGCTCCAAGGGACCCTCTGCTGCCTTGTGGCCTCCATCTGCTGACAGATGAGCACGCCTGTACACACACATGCACACACACTCCTGTAAGCATGTGTCTGAGTGTGCGTGTGCACACACACATGCACACAAAACCAATATTAAAAAAAAATTATATCCTGGGCTATTAAGATGGGTAAAGGTGCTTTCCACGCAAGTCTGGTGACCTGAGTTTGATCTCCAGAAGCCACATAAAGGTGAAAGGAGTGACCAATCCATAGGGTTTTCTCTGAATTGCATGCACAAAGTAGCATGTTTATCCACAGATACCATGTATGTATACAATAATAATAAAACATATTTATATCCTTATGATAAGGCAAAACTGTGTGCATATGTGTTGCATAGACTGTATTTTCAAAATATTCTTTAAAACCTGTTAAATGCAATACATTTTATATGTGATACACACACACACATACAAGTGTGATTTTACAATAACTGTGAAGTAAGAAACAATGAAATGTTACCTCACAAAAATACTTCCTGTCCCTCTACTTACCATCCCACAGTCCTGAGAAGCAAGTGTCTTTACTTTAAAATAACCATGTAATTAGCATAACAAAATGCATTTTGAAGAGTCCCCAGTCAAAGGCAAAAAGACGAGAAAGACCCAAACAGTAGTAGTTCATTGGAAAATATTTTAAGGTTGGCTTGCCTCAGACTTTTATCTCTGTTGCTTTCATGGGACAACGAAAGATCAGACAGGGATGGTGACGTGAGGGTGTGGACCGAAACACTGATGTCAAATTGGACTGTACTCACCACAGGGCAAGTCGTTGCTCAATTTCCTTCAGAAAATTGGTATGGAACTTGTGCAAAGGTTCAAAATTCGGGAATATGAGACTCTTCAAGGCTTCGGGCATGGAGTCCTCTTTGCTGACTGTGCCCTGAAACCACTGGGGAGAGACAGGGACAAGTCAGAGGTGTGCAGAGGTGGAAGCAGGAGGCCATGCACTTTCTCATGGGATTCTGAGCATTTCAGAGTTGTCAAGGGCAGAGGCCAGGTTTCCTGCTCTTCCCTTCCCATTCCACGGGGAAAAGTGCCTATTTCTATATGGTTGCTCTCTCAAATAATTCCCCATGGCGTATTCAAGCCAGAGCCAATCTCTTCATCGAGGAATTATTTGAACCCAGGCCTCATCCAGGCCAGCTCACTGGGGAGTAGTGAGTTCAGGATGGTAGGCTGCCCTTCACCTCATCCCTTCAGGAGCTGTCCTCTCGACCCTTCATGACAACGCTGGGCATGGAGATGGCACAGCAGCTGCTGTTACCACAGTACTGTCACCAACGTGAGTGGGAACTACATCCCAGTGTTTGCAGAACATCAAATACAAACCTCATCCCAACAGTGTGGGGCTCCCTCATCCCAACAGTGTGGGGCTCCCCCATCACTGGCTATATTCTTTCTCAAAATCGTGGGGTCAAAGTCCCCTGGGAAAACACCTCCACTCCCCCACATACACACCACCACCACCACTGTGCTTCTAGACTGGACAGGCCTGGTGACAGCAGTCAAAGGTGGTACTTTCCCACCATGGCACAACTTACTATAAAGATAACCTGAGGTCTCTCTCAAGGAAACACAAGCAGTTACATCTGATGATGAGCAAAACTCAGAATGTTCTGGATCAGTGCCCACGGACGGTAGACTTTAATTTTCACTTTCTCTGCTTTAGGAACACCTTTCCTTGCACTTAAAAACCACAATCATAATTTCTTAAGGAGAACATTCCAAAATAAATACACCACTGACGTTGACTGCCATAACCCAGGATCAGCATCGGTAATCCTTACAATTAAAGTCAGGGAGCCTAACATTTACACAACCCCAGTCTCACAGCAGCAGGTGAACATTAGGTTAACTACACCGTGGAAGGTTCAGCACGGGAGGAAAAGTTGCACACACCGAAGCGATGACCTCAAGATCCTTCAGGTACGTGCGTTCTGTGGTGGAGACTTCCTTAGCAATGTAGTACGCCTTGTCAGTTGGGAATCTCTGCAAAATCCACAAGAGAACCAGACAGAGCAATCACGTTTGAGTAGTAGTCTCTGAGATATGCCCTGGTCACAAGACATTAATTCCCTGATATAGGTTCCTAATAGGTAAGACCTTTTGTTAGCTACTATCAAGTCTAACTATTTCCTGCCTGTGTCTGTGTGCACGTGTGTGTGCATGTGTGTGTTAGGAGAAGTAGCTAAGAGTGGCTTTTGATATGTAAGTGTTACCACCAGCTAGAGGACTTAATTAAGGAAGAGTTATATAATCTTCCAGGAAACAAGGAGAAGATCAGCCTCTGAGACCTGGTATCATGGGCTGGCAGGGTTGGCTTCTTGAGATGTTATGAGATGTATTTACAGTGTCAGTGGCTGGATCAAAAGGAGATGGCGATTCCAGGGTGTCTCAGTTCCCTGGAGCCTGGGTATCAGGTGACAGTAGAAACCCAAAGCAGGCCACTACTGGAGTCTTGCATTTTCCTTAAGCAGTAAGTAAAAGAAGAGCCTTCTAGCCATTGCATTCACTTTCCACAAGAAATTCCCGCTTCTACCTCGGTATGTACATAAAGGAGCTATAACGGGAACCTCAGCAAATGTCTGGGATCCATGTTCATGGAATACCAGAAGATGAGGAGAATAAAGCTGGAATAAAGCCGTGCACTGGCAGATGAATCCACACACCAGTCCGTCTACACAGTGGACACAGCCACATGGAAAGAGGTGTGCTGACCCATGCTACCCCATGGATGAACCCCGTGGAGGGGACACCAGGTGAATGAAGCAGCCAGCCAGAAAGGTGCAAGAAGAGCAAGCAGGCTGGGCTGGCTATCAAGGAATGGGGAATTATTAGTCAACAGGAGGGATTTGGTTGGGGAATATGCAGTGACAGCCGGTCAACTGTGTACTTAAAGCTGGCGTGGTTCACAGTGTGGTTATTTTACTACAACCCACTTTCCCACGAATCTGCACCTTTCGCCGGCCCTCTTCTTCATCGTCGGTCCTTGGGCACGCTTGGTCATTCAGGAGCGGGCTGATCAGGGGAGAGGCCTGCTTGTTGTCAGGACTCAGGTTGGGAGACAGGGTCGCGTTGGCTGGGGCAGCTCCTCCCTGAGAGTTGATGGACAGCTCTGAAAGGTGAGGGCTACCAGTCAGGGAGCCTGTTTGGAGATGAGAAGTTTTAAAAGAAAGAAAAAAGTAATTTCTTCTGTGACTGGAGGGCTGTTTCCAACTTTTACGTTGGTCAGTCTTTAGAACATGGCTGCCGCTGGTGAACAATGCTTTGGTTCCCTAAGGCCCCCACCCTCCACACCAGCTGCCTTAAGAGTTAGGGTACCCAGACAGAGTTCGCCTCACTCAATGCAGCCACAGTTACATGATTAAAAATAAGACAGAGACCTCTGCACAGATAACAATTAAGGGAGCTTAAAAGCATTGCACGATCCTGTTTTCATCTGGTAGCTACTGCCTCTGCTTCTAAAAACCGCTCCAGGAAGACATGGCATCTATGTCACAGTGAGACAGAGGAGGTGGGGTTGGGGGTGGGGTAAGAACTAAACTAGTAGGCGTCTAAGCGGCTGGTGGACTCAGGACAGACTACAACACCTTGTGACAATGGGTCGCAGCTAACAGAGGTCAAGCAGCTAACCCCCCACTCTACAGAACAGAAGCAAGCTCAGTGTACCTGGTGACGTCAGTCCATGTCTGCTACACTTTGGGACAGAAATACTAGCATTATAGGCAATGGTGGTCATTTAAAAATGCAAGCTGGAGGATCCCATTATCACAGTTCCCCTTTGTGAATCAAAGGTGACAGGGTGTGTGACAGGTCATAAGTTAGTCCTCTAGAAAGAATATCACATAACAACGGGAAAATGTAGGTTACCTAGTACAGGCAGCCGCAGATGTTACACACAGGACGCTCTTTGCCGATGTGATTTTGCAAGTATCTGTCCTTCAACCCCCTGAGTCTACACGAGGTGTTTCAAAACACACTTCTACGCTGTGTTTAGATCTAACATATTTATGATTCTGATGCAGAGCAAACACAGGTGAATTGTTTCAGTGAGAAGGAAAAGAAGTCAGTGCCTGCCTCATTTTCAGTCCTGATCCTTGCTACCCAGTATGTTGTTAAGGATCTCTGCAGGACAGGTGAAACAGTTTTCTGGAAGCTTCCTCATGTCCCTGACCCCTGTCTTTCCCTTTTTCAGTTGTACAGCAGATACAAACCACGAGGAACCCCTCCCCCCCCCCAGTCTCCCCTGCTCCCAGGCTGCCCTGTGAGTGGCGTCAGCAGCAGAGCGGTGAAGAGCCACCTGGCCCAGAAGACAACAAAAAGCAGTGGCTGTGCCAACGACAGCTCATCAGTTCAGGGATCCTCGGAAAACAAGATGAGAGCAACTGAGGGAAGGCTCGAGGAAGAGAGCTGCCTTTAAAACAAAACAAAACAAAACAAAAAACCCTTCTCACGTTTTAATAAACCTTATTGAAGTCCTGGTGTTAGACAGAGGCCCCGACACCCCACACACCGCCAGATCCCGTAAATCCCGGAGAAAAAGGCCAGAAATCCGCTTCGCAAATGTCAATTTTATTGACACTAGTGCACAACTGGATACAACGATTAGGAAAGGTTGAAAGCTGTTAAATAGAAACAGTGACACACCGAATTGCATTGTTTCAAGACACTACACTATTCTCTTTTAAAAAATCACAGAAAAATGTTACCACTACAAATAGAAGTTAGAAAAGAGAAAATTCTGGCAGTTTGTGTCAAGATTGAAACAGTCCATGCATTTGTGAGTGGCTGAGTTGAGAGTTACTTTGATTTATCTACCAGTCCTCTAGCTAAATGTGGGGCTTACCGTTAGCTCTCACGAGATCGGGTGGGCCGGTTATAAGTGACAGCATGCTGGGCCTTGGGGATGCGGTGGCGTGACACAGAAAAAGCATTCACCTCTCTGAGAGGGTGGGAGCCAAGGATAAAAAGTTGTTAGAAAGCTAGCTTCAAGGATACAGTTACCTGCAGGCTGTGAACAGCTTCCAGTGACAGAGAGCAAGCTGCCTGCCGCACGAGGAGAGAGTAAGGTGCACACATCCAGAGACAACCACACCACCCTTCACAGGTGAAAGCTAAGGTCCTGCCTGAACTGTCCCCCACCCTGCCCCCTGCCCTGGCAAGGCTTGCAGTTAGCTGACTGGGCAAGCTGGAAGCATAAGCAACAGAGTGGGTCTCGGAGAGGTGATGCCCTGTACCTTTTAAAGAATAGAGTTGGTTAGGTTTGGAAGAATTTCCACTGGACTACTTCAGAGAGATGGTGGAAGGTTGCCCAAGGGATAGAAAAGGCTAGCAACAGTTCAGGTCTGCCTGTAGGGTTCTACACATGTGGTCTAACCATGTCTGACTGCCTTACGGGGGATAACCAAGTTGGGGTGGTTAATTTCCTTTTCCGAAGAGGTTTTTGGGTCTGCTCATGAAAGGAAGAGGGCTGGGTGTGTAAACGGTCAGACCAAGACACGGATAAACACCAACACTTTGATCTAAGTATTCGTCAGCAAGGCTAAAGAAGGAGATGCCTGAGTTTCTGAAGCTGGGCCTATGGAGACGAGGCCCTGTCCTCAAGGCTTTGAAACCTTATGGGTGATACAGACCCAAATGAAGATGTCACAGTTTACCACTCAGCAATCAATGAGACATGCTGGCAAGAGCAGTAACTAGATTTCGGCAGCTCGGTGTCCAGACTGGCAGGTGTGAAGGGCGTGTATAAAGCAAGGTTATATAGAGTTAGTGCGACTACACAGAATTGGGTTTTGATGATGTAGTGCATGTCTTACAAAGCTTGTTGAGCCTGCCAACTGTTCCGAAGGCACAGCCCCAGGTGTGGGACCCCCCCTCCCAATCAGGTGCCTCCGCCCTTACGATTGGGCTTTTGTTTTTCAAACCACTTTTTTCCTGGCAACAAATGAAAATAAGCCAATTTCCTCATCAGGGAGCTACAGGTAAATAATTCTGTAGGACACTCCCTGGAAGCACCTGGACAGTAAGGCAAGAGGTGGGAAGAGATTTAAAGAATGCTCACTAAACCTCTGGAAATTTCAAATGGCTTTATAAAACATCGTTCCCTACTTCTAAAAGTAACCATGCATTTCCTCGGGCACTCAGGTTAGTGGCTCCCCAGTCCTTTGCCTCTCCCCCTAGTGATTTCTTCCTCCCCCATTAATCTGTATGAAGAGGTCTGTGCTTGCATCAGCCCCATGGGCCAGCAATCCCCCACCAATGCTCTAAGTGCACCCAGTTCTGGCAAAAGCCTTTCCAAATCTTCTTAAATGAATACTTTGACGTCCCACCAATAATTATGGGACTTCAAATTGGCCCTGCTGTTTTTATGGATTTCACTCTGTCACCCGGCCTGGCTTTGTAGCTTTATCGTTTTCATGTAGAATACATTCATAATTCTCTCCTGGCCCACAGGAGTCTGAGCTCAGAGACTCAGTACAGGCTCTTCATCAGAGGGGATGAAATGGCCTGGGGAAAGTGGGCGCTTCTAGAAGCAACCCAGCTTCCTGTCTCTTGTCCCCTCTGAGGACTGGTACAAGCTTCCTATTCTGATCTGCTTCTTCAGCTTAGGCCAAAGCCATATAAACAGACTCACCTAGTTCTGGGAAGAGAGAGGGAGAGAAAAATCAAATCTATTTCTCAGGTAACTAAAATGGCATTTCACATGCTTCTGGACCTGTCCTGTTTTGTAAACTAGTCAGTAAGTTGATTAGTGTCTAATTTCTAACGCGACAGGTATTTTATGTGGGTTCTTTACCTGTAAAAAGAGAAGTAGAAAACCTGATGATTTAAAAAATAGAAACTTGTTATTTGATAAATATTAAAATGAGAACACTGATGGCACTGACAATTTCTACTTTCAAAATTTCTTCACTATTCCCCCAAATAAACTGACTTCTTTTGTAAGTTTTTTAGATGCTACGACCCTATCTTTTGTTACCTGGCTCTAAAATGTAGATTTTACCTATGTACCCAGAATGTGTTCCAGAGGCATACACAGGAAAGGCAGAAGAAATGCAGGGCTCTTTTTCAACTCACGACTTCCCACTAAGAAAGAAGGTAATGAAATCTCGATAGAGATCATCTATTCTGAGCGCTAACTACCCAAGGAAATCACCACCGCACTGGATCAGAGGAGGGTCCCTGCCCAACGGACTCTGTGACAACAGCTGGCTGGAATGGCAAGTTTCCCACAAGAAGAGTGAGGTCAGTTTACTAGTGTTAGAGATGGTTTCCTCTCTGTGGTACGGTAGGTGGCTGGGGGCAGGTTACATGCGCTTCTCAGAACCAGTGTCCTTCAAGAAAAGCTCAAGAAGCAGATAGGCATCCACTTCACACTCCATCACCAAGCCATTCAGACAAGCAACAGTGATGCCAGACTTGCAGAAAAACAGGCAGATGGGCAGACAGACAGACTGGCAGACAGATGGAAGGGGTGACTCAGGGTCAAATGGCAGAGAGCACCACAAGGCTGCTCTTACTTATAGGGCAAAGAGAAAGGAGAATCTTGCTTTGTTTGAAGATGGCAGAGAACTTGTGAACTTGGTGTCTCTGTAGGGATGAGGAACATGGAGTCTACTGTACCATCTTGTAGGAAGGACAAAGCTTCAGCCATCGGTGGGAAAGAACAATTACATCAAACAGGTTTTTTGTTTGTTAACAGCAGGATGCCTGTTAGGACGAGGTTGAAAAGCCTCTTGAGTTTAGAGTAACACAGGATATGAATACCATGCAAACATTTGCCATGAGTTTGGTCTTCCATGCTCAGTCACCAAACTCATGGTTATCAGAGAGGACAGAGAACATGACAGGAATCCATGCTGTGCAGAGGCTCCACACTGAAGCACAGTGCAGAAGTGAAAGCAGACCGCATCTGAGGAGCATACATTGTGGGTGCCCACTCAAAGGACAAAGAGTTTGCCCCTGGAGACACCAGCTAGGGCTGGCCTTGACAGAGTTCTGCCTCCTTCACAGACCACGCCCCACTCCCACCCACCAGAGCCAATCAACATCAGGTGTTTTACTCCCACTGGGAACAGGAAAGCCCAGCCTGTAGTAGCTGGCTGTGTGAGCTCCCAACATAAGCTGCTGTCTCAGATGCACTCTGTTCCACTTACATCTGTCCCCTTTACAGTGAACCTGCTCCCCTCCAAGGGCTTGCCCCACCCCACAGCACCTTATATGGTGCAAGGCCGTATAAGGTGAGACCACAAAAGCCTAGAGTACATATCTCAGGCACCTGGGGGTCATGTTTCAGTCTGCCAAAGTGCCTCGGAGTGAGCAAGACTACTGTGTTCTACAATGGTATTCCAGGTATAAATTGGTATTTAGGCAAGGTTTTGGGTTGTTTCAAAGAGAGGACATTAAACAGTGCTCCAACAGTGCAGGGGACAGAAGGTATGCCATGCTCCGAGGATCAAGACAGAATGTTCAAAACAGAGCGTCTTCTCCCAGATAGGTACATGCTGACAAAACTGTGTACAATGGAAAGAATGTTTCTTAAATTTATTAAACAAATGACAAAAATGAGAATGAAGTCCCCAGCCTCTTCTACTTGAGAATTAATTCAGTGCATTAGAAAATTTTAATACAACATATTATCACCTCAAGGATTAAATGCACACACAGAGAGAACAGGAGGAAATTGTGTTAAAAACATGGGCTGAGCATTGTGAGATTTGGTTAGTTAGGTTCGCAGCAATTTTCCAAGGCGGGAAGAGGTGAGAGCAAGGGATGGATGACCCCTCATCCCCTCTAGTGCTCCTGGAGAGAGCAGTCATTCTCAGTAACTGAAGAACTAAGTGTGGTCATTCTGCAACACGGCAGGCAGAGGGGACAAAGCCTTGCTTCTCACACAGGGCACTGGATGCCAGGGGAAAGGGAGCTGAGGGCGCAGTTGCATGAGACAGACGCTCATTGCAAGGGATTACAGACTGGTCAGTCCTGAGCCACACACTCCTAAATGACCCCTCTGCTGTGTTGTACCTCAGGGACAGCTGCCCACCCAGATTCAGCCTGGTACAGACCTGATACCTCAAAGCTCCCCGTACCCTGCGTGCCCCATTCCCACCTCCAGACTCTGTAAGTACCTTGGCCAAGTGCTTTGCCTTCTGCCATTTCCCACCACTGTTCAGTATTCTGAAACAGCCCCACCTGGCCCCGGCAGGAAGCTGCAGTGCCCCCTGGCACCAGTGTGCACAGGCGCAGAACCAACCCTTGCTTTGCTGAGTTGACCTTTCAAACTCCATCCCAAGCACTGTAGGGCAGGTTTCCCACATCAACAACTGTCATCTGGAGACATCGCAGAACAGCTAACCTGACCTAGGGTCCTTAGGAAGAAGCACAAGTGCTGCCTTCCACAGGAAGCTGTCATCCAGTACCATCCAATACCAGAGCCACAAACATGCAGGGGAGCCCCCTTCCAGGCTACACCCAATGGCTGTCAGGGGCTCAATGAAGTCACCCTGAACAAAAGCAAAGCCTAGGCTGCTTGGAGAGTTTTAAGCTCCTTCCTAGCTTCTTTCTGGTTGGGCATTCCATTGTTCTCATGGAAAGTAACAAGCTTCTGGGTGAGAGGTTTCACCTATGGCTTTCTGAGGGAGCTATGCTGTTCATTTGATGAAGACCTTTTCCCAACAGGCCTACCCCTTCCCTTGTCCCTGCCCCAGCTGGCTGACATCCACACTTTCAACCCTTGCTCCCAGGAGACATACAAGTCTCCCTGGGCAAAACCACACAGCTTTCTGTCCAATCAGTGGCAACCAGGCCACGTGGATCTTTGATCTAAGCTGACTCCACGTCTGAATCATGGATTTTTTTTTAAAAAAATGCTTTTTATTATTACCTCTTTAGTTAAAAAAAAAAAAAAAAACAAAAAAAAACCTGATATCAAGAGGCATGCTAATTTTGACCTGAATGCCAGGCCTTTGTGTTAACATCCAGTACCTGGTATTCAGCCTCCAGTGAGTTCATTTCCCTGTTTGAAGTTTCAGCTCATCACTCAGGAAAGGAGAGAAGAACAGAGCCAGTCAGTTCTTTGGTGTCACCAAAGTCAATGTCTTTAGTTAGTCCCTGCTCAGAGAGGTCCACCAACCATGCCTTTCCCTCTGTGTGTCTGTTTGGCCAGTGTAAAGCTATAAACTGTCCTTCAAGTTTAAAGAAACTGGCTCAATATAAGGATGATTATGAAAACTCTTGCATTTCATTTGCAGAACTCAGTGATAGCAGAACAGACTCGAGCCATGCAATGCGATGGAGGGAAGCCTTGGAGGAGCTCAGAGGAGCGATGCGTACAGATGGGAGAGGGGACCAGGAAACAGCTCGCTACGGGAGTGTAACAGTGACTCTTGAAATTCTAGCTCGTCCAAGAAAAGGGCTCCAGCAAAGTCAGGCGATCAAGACGAGGCACACAGGGTCACACTAAACCTGACTGACTAATTGTAGGCTGAGTCCACCTGTAACTCATTCAGTGAGGGCTGCAGCTGTGGCAAGCACAGCGCTGCTCCGAGAGGGCAGAGAGCATTGTACGTGGAGAGAGCAGACTAAACGCATGGCCGGCGACTCTAGGTGAAAAAGGGAAAACAAACAAAACAAACCTCTAAGCACATTCACCATCGTTTCACCAATGTCAAAATTGTTTTCTATTTGGATTTTAATCCTCTTTTTAAAGTGCTTGGCACTGGACAATCAGGGTGACCGAGGCTAACGCACCCCTTAGACTCGGAGCAAACCAGGGGCTGACTCTGCATCTTGGTTCTTCAGGCCGTGCTTGCTCTTTTTTTTTTTTTTTTTTTTTTTTTTTGCATTTTAAATCTTCAAAGATGTTCTTGAGGAGTAAAAAGTCTTATTACTCAGATTTTAAGTGCAGGGCCAAACAGCACGAGGAGGGAGAAAGACGTGTAAGAAATTCCTGAATATGAATCACACATGTAGGAAAGAATCTGGCCCACGAGCTTCCTCTAATTAAATGCCTGTCTAATAAAATACCATCGATGGCATCCAGATGACTGTTGCAGGGGGCTGAAGCGGTTCAGATTGGGCCTTGGAACTCATTAAATGCATTTCTTCATGCTAAAGGAATTTCTTGCCTTTTCAGTTTGCTCTTTAACAAGGATCCACATGGGAAGCCACACAAGGGTCTATATATATTTCAAAATAAAATCCAGAGAAACATCATAATGTAAGGGGGTCTTAGAGCAGCTGCGAGGGGCTTTAAAATCTGAGTTTCTCTGTCTTGCATCCCTAGCTTTAAGATACTGTTTTACAGAGCAGCAGCGAGTAGGCAAGGTCTAAAGGCCCATGCTCCTTCTTCTGGCCAGAGACCTGCACCGTTGTATGCTCCTATGGAGAGACTGGCAAGTCTCAGGAAGCCCTCTGGTCTCTGCTTTGTGTTTTTCACAGCCAACCCTGTCACTGGCCTCTCTCACCTTAGTTCAATGTCACACAAATGTAGGTTCTTTGTAAGTCCCAGACAGAGTCTGAGGTACACATGGTTAGAGAGTGGTTATGGGAAGACTTGGCGCTTTCTGAGCTTTGCACAGGGACAGTGGGGACAATTCATTACCTCAGCAACCCTGCTACACTCTGCTCAATGCAGACTTGCACGTTCTCTAACTTCTGGAATCTTTTGGACTGGAGGATAAGCTCCTGTAAGGACAGCTAGTGACTACTCTCAGCATGACGGGGCATGGGACCTCGGAACAAACCTGTCCCCAGTTCTTTTAGGCACTATTAATTTGCTGGGACTGTCACTTTCTTAAATACTAACTAAGAAAGGGAAGTTAAATTGGCTTAGCTGGCACAAAACCAATCTGCAGAAAACTCTGTGCTACAGCACAAGGGAAAATAGGTGACAGGCACCCGGTCACACGAGACAGGCAATCACATTAGGAGGCTAACAGAGCTCATTCCTGAAGTTATCAGACTTCAGTTTAAGCAGCAACAGGGAAAAGCCCTTTAAACAGACCACGGTCACAATTAAAACAACCAAGTTCAGCTCCCGCCTGACTAAGCTTTGCTATGGCAAACTGATAGCATTTCCTAAGACCAGACAGAATATTCAGAAACATGTTAAAACTGCAAACACCCCGCAGTAGGAAGGGCAGCCATTCGCTTATAATTATCTTTGTCATCCATGATTTTCACATCTAATTCTAGTTAGAAATGAAGACAAGCATCTCCAAAGTTAAAACGTGGAGCCTTAAAGGTCCCGAGTGAGGAAAGGGCTGAAGTCAAACAACCAGGGGAATGGGCGCAGCTTTGAGGCACAGGCACAACATTGGCTGCAGCAAAGTCACTGAACTAACTCTGCAGGAATGAGCTTGCTCGCCCACAGTGAAGGCTTGCTAGGTGACTGCTGGCGCCTCTGTAGAGCTTACAAGTCACCTAAGGCAAGGTGTGAGTGGATTCCTTCAGTGAACAACTGCCAATAGCTATCCAGTCAGTTTGATCCGCCAATCACCCACCGAAGCAGCTGACCAAGAATAACCCAACATGCTTGCATAAAAATGGAAGGAGTCTCTCAACATTTAAAACTTGGCCTCTCAACATTCCTGCTGACAAGATTCTCTGAGATCCATAAACCAAGCTCTGCCTCACTTCCTGAACAAGCCCAGCTTCCCTCCTGTGATACAACCACAGAAACCTCCTAAGGTCGCAGGCATGGGGGCTCAGCAAGGATGTACCACCATCTTTACAACTCTTTTCAAAGTTTTGTAGTTCAGAGCTAAAACTTTTGTTCTATGGTTAAAAAGTATCAAAGAACGAAAAACATAAAGGGAGGCTTTTAAAAGCATTTCGTTTGTGTATTCCTCAGGCTCCAGCAACCAACCTAATGACTTGGCTACCATTCTCACTACCTTCCAATAGACTCTACAGGGCCATCATGGCTGAGGGAGAAAGGACCCTGGCTGCACCCACAGAGCCATCTGTGAAGGCCAGGCTGAAGCCCTGACCAACAGATCCAAACCCTTGGCTGAGACACTGTCACTTTGACAATGGCTCGGGTAACGTTAGGGAAACACATGGTGTGAGTGAAAACCCCAGCTTCTTGATCTACAGTGGACAATGGCTGGGTGGCAGCCAGAGGCCTCCAGGATTTTAAAAGAAGTCATAGAAATATCAAGGTGTCTGTGTTCCCAGTGGGGTTACTGTTCGTAAGAACACGAAAAACCTAGGGCAGTGATGAAGCAGAACAGCACATGACTGACAGGCAGCCAGGCAGGCACATAGCTGGCTAACCTGCTGGAGACAACAGTGCCCATGGTAAGGTATTCGTTTTTCCCTACCTTACCACTCAACAGCATTTCTGGTTCACCAAGAGATTCTGAGAGTCAGTCATTTCCTAAAAAAACTCATGATTTGACCCAGCAATGAAAACCCAAACAAATCAGCAATCCCAGGTAAATGGCTATTCCTAGAGCTCTGATGGCTTTACAGCCCAGGAAGCCAGGAGGACCCCAGATTCTTCCCATTAAAACATCCACTATTCTTGAGTATGATTTTACACAATCTCAACTAGCAATCAACTTCCACTTGGACTCAGATTCGTCCATACCTCTTTATGGGGCCCAGAAAACACCCCCACTTTTAAAGAGGGGGCAGACAGTTAAAACACTTTTCTGCAATTTCAGGGACATTTCGGTCAAAACTCTGCACACACAACTGCACGCACAGAAAATTACCATGTAAATATAATACACTGTTCACACTACCGGGTTCATAATAAGGTATTACTGCCTTCGGCCAGCAAAACAAATCTCCAGTAACTTGTTAGGGCTTGCTCTACACCTTGTACCATGCTTTCTAAAAGGCAAGCCATTTGTGTTAAGTTTTGTGTTTGTTAAAGGTCTGAGGAGTCAGGCATGACCCATAAATATGTGCCCGTCCCAAATGTCACCTAACAAACATCGACTAAAAACAAGTCACTAGAGCAGACCCTCTCTGTGGCACCCTGGATTTGTGACTCCTTATAATCAACAGGTGACCACCTGACTGCCAGGCTCCTCACTCGTGCTCTCCTTCCTCCTCACCCAGCCGCAGGCCTTGCAAGGCTGTGTCACCCTTCCTCTTGAGTGGGGAACTCGGGCTTGTTGGGTGACCAACCACCGGGGACTTCCTTGAAGGGCTCGCCATGGCCGAGTCTGAATCACTAGATTCATTCCCACTGCTAGTAGAGCACTCTGTCACCTGAAGGGGTGCCACCTGGCCCAGGGCACTATCAGTGTGCACAGCCTGCATGAGGGCAGCCTCCGAGGTAGGGCCTGTGGGTTGGGTCCCATTGGCTAGCATCGTACCTTGGGGAGTGGCCATGTCGGCCAATCCTTCTTCCTCCTGGTCATCAAGCCTCTCCATGGCCTCTGGGGTGGGGGCTGCCTGGCTAAGGATGAGTGGATCTGTCTCTGACTTATTGTATCTGCTAGGGAGATTCCTCAGGTATGGCCTCTGCAGGACAGGGGAGCAGTTTTCATACAGAGGCCCCTGCTTTGGGACGGTATCTTCTCCCATACTCTTTTCCCTAAGGTCATGTCCATTTTCAGAGACATAGCCTTGGGACCCAGTCCTGTCCCAACTCATATCTGGACTTGAGCTTCTGCTGCAGGGGGACAGTGGGGTGGCCAGGGGGCTGTGGCCAGTGGAGGCCCTGAACATTTCATCAATCAGGGAGCTATGTCTTGGGAGCCCAGGGCTCCCACTCAGATCAAAGGTAATATCTGCTGAATCATCATCAAGGAATTCTCTAGAAGGAGGCTGGGAGGACTTTGTGGAGGGAGGGGAAGCCCTGCGCCTAGTCTCTGCTTGCCTCTCATCCCTGGACAGCAGATAAACACCACTGGTCAAATCACCGTCATAGTTGTCATTTGTCTGGGACCGTGACTGAGACCCTGGTTCTCTGAGAAGGTCATATTCACTATCTACATCACTACAGTCAATGAAGGGAATGGAATTGCTACTGCCTCCAGCAGCCCGGGATGCTGGACCTGTGCTTGGCTGCGGGGGCTGAGGGTTACTTGGCCGGATGTCATCCTTGCCACCCTCTTCCTCATCTTCTTCCTCAGGTGGCACCACGGTGGTTCCGTCTGCAGCTTTGCTCCCTGGAGGGCTCCTAGAGAGGGCGGGGCTTTGGTGCGATCCCGACTCCAAGGTACAAACTTTCGTTTCCTTCGCTGGCTGGCAGCTCTGGCCACCGGGAGACTTGGTACCTTCTCCGAACGTAAGGCTGGCGCTCTGTGGAGACTGGGTAGGCAGAACAGAAAAAGTGTGGAGGGACATGGTTATATTAGAGCGGAGAAAACGCAAAGGAGTTGGCTTTAGTTGGAAAGTGCCCCCTCAGCTAGAAGGAATGGCACCATAGACCCCACGGTTGTCTCCCTAGGATGCAACCTGTGCTCAGGCAAAAGTGAAAGTCATGATCTACAGGGCTCCTTGGGGTGCAGATGCGCTCTAGCTGGGTCCCCAGGAGTTAAACTGACTTGCTTTCTGTGACCCTCATCTCAGGTGGGTATTCCAGAGTGTCCATGCAGCAGATGGCCTATTCAGTCCATGAAAGCTTCCCTAGCAAGGGTCAATGGGACAGCAGAGAAGCCCATGATGGCCCTATGACAGAGACCCTAGAAAAGCCAGACATCTCCACTTGAGAGAAAGGGTAACATGGTAGGTAATGGCTGGTGTTGAAGTCACATAACGAAAACACCTTCATGCTCTTTCTCAAACAAATTCTTAATCTCTGAAAGAAATACTGAGAACAACATCCAGAGCCACCAAGCCTGGGTTGGGAGCTCTTGCCACAGTCAGAGCGAGGGACAGTGTCTCCTGCTGTGGCTTGTCTCCTGCCCCATAACACACGTCGTTGGGATACTGTCAGCAGAGTCCAGCTGTGCAAGCAGGAACTCCGCCAAGCATTGCCTACCCAGTCTCCATCAGTTACACAGCAGATACGAACCACCATGTGCGTGTCAATCCCCAAACTCATGAGGTTCAGAATTAAAAGATAAAGCAGCCACTGACAACAAGCTACTCCCAAGGGCTTGCTGTGGGCAGGCTCGGTGCAGAGCCCAAAGCCAGCTCAGGACTCTCTGTGCCAAATCCCGGAGGTAAAAGAGACAGGACTGGGAAATACAGTGGGCAAACACAAAGCACAAGAAGTGAAGGAAAGAAAGACCCATGGTCGTCCGTGACCACCACTGACCTGTTTTGGCACTTGTGAATTCGGTGCTGTGGGCTGTGAGACAAGGCTCCTAGAGGAATGGATCTTGCTGTGTTTTCTGAGGGGAAATCACACGAGACAGCTAACGTCAGGACAGCTTTGATGAAATGAAGTACTTTTGGGTACTTCAAAAGCATGAAGGTGCCCAGCACTTTGTCAATGTGACAGACACACAATACTTTCTAAACACCGGTGTGGAAAACACTACATTCTCCTCAGAATCCTGTCCTAGCTGCTGAAGGACCGAGAATGACTGAGTACTGCCTGCTGGCTCCGGGGAAAGTCAAGAGGGAGGAGTAGCCTCCAGGCATCAAAGGCTCTTATCTGTAAGCTAACAATGTATTCATTTGTATATTTCCTTCAGTGTTTTCTAGATCATATCATGACCATCTTACTCTTGCACAACATAGACCCAGGAGAAAAAGGTTCTCTTGTAAGAAAACGGAGCCTCAGGGGACTACAGTGCGACCAGCACAGGCCCTTTATCTTGTCCCCTACCCATGAAAAGGCATCACAGACTTTCAAGTACTGAGCTCATGAGATGGTGTACCTCCACCCCAGTGTGCACACATCTTCTCTTTACATGGAAAGGCCCCCGGGTATCTATATGGACAACCAGAGCTACCTCCTGCATGGTCTTCAACATGGTAACCGCTAATCATCTAAGAAAATCATGAAATTATCATCCTTGGGTATACAGGCAAGGCGAGCTAGTGGCTTGGATACATAGGCAAAAGCACCCTAGCATTACATTTCTGAGTATTGGACATGAGAAACCATACCAAACTTATTTCAGCAAAATTAGAATAAAGCATAGGAATGACCTGAATATCTGTTGACAGGGAGTGGGATCGATACAACACAGAGCGCTCTGATTTGCTAGAGCGCCAGGGCAACAAGTCAGACGGACTCACACCACCTCATGAGCTCAGTATGTGACAAATTCTAACGCCTGTTCTGTGAGTATGGAGTACAACAGTAACACAAGCAGCATGTCAGCATTTACAGAAATGAAAATTCACACACCCAGGGCAATCCCCCACACACACATAAATATCTTTTAATAAGTCAGTATTGAACTCCAGAAGAGACATAAACCTAGAAGTTTCTTTTGGAAAAGGGGGGGGGGGGAGGATGTGACCCAAGGTAGTTTTATCTACTAGTTACTGTGACAACATATAAAAAGAACCCAAAATACTGATATAGGTTGGGCACCCTTTAACCTGAAGTTTGGAACATAAGTAATTGGATTTTGGGATATTTGCACTTAAAAATGTGTTATCTTGGAGACAGGATCCTAATCTGAACATGAAATTTGTCTGCTTCCCATCTACCTTATACATGTAGCTTGGGGGGCCATTTTATATAGTATTTATATAATGTGCGCTTTTGACCGGGATCTTTTCAACGCTTCAGATTTCCAGCTCAGTGCAGATCAGCCTGCCGCTGCTAATGCCAAGTTGTAAGAGTGTCTGCTACACCCTGTCTCTATGCTAGGGTAAATGTTCATGAAAAGCACAAGAGGGTTAAAAACAAACGCCCAGGCTTCGGGAGGGCTTAGATCATCACTTCACTCCTGGTCCTTCATCTTAGTCCCATGCGGGCTCTGCTTCCCCCTGGGAGGCCCAGAAGCACTGGCACGCTCTAGGCTCTGGAGCTAGCAGGCCAGCGGCCACTCTCCAGGTAGGAGACCTGTGCTACTTGCTCTAAGTGTTAGAGTCTTGGGGTCTCTGCATTTAAGCAGGACATAAAAGACCACTGACCATGCAGAGCCAGTGTGAAGCAAGGGGCACAGAACAGTACCTGGCAAATACCTGGATACACAACAATCCGCCATCAACAACAGCAGCAGCGGCAACAAACCTGCAGCTTCTCTCCTAACCAGAACCACTCGCAAGCCACACCTTCGAGTGTGTAAGGACTCTATCCTTGAGGACCAGAACTGTTATCTCTGCTCTGGGTACACTCGTTCTGTATCAACTCTACCTCCCTCATCTGTCATTGTGCCCTCAGGACATCTTGAGTGAGGAGTCGGGGTCCTAAACTGTTCTGACTCGCTGAGGTTGACTGTGCAGCTGAGTATAACTCGCCCCAGGCTGGATAAAGACATAGAAGCCACTCTCAGAGAATGGCTTTTCCTTCTCTTACCTTTCAAACTGCACTTTCTTGTGGCCGCCTTCTTTCACGTAGTCAAGAACTTGCTTCTGAGTCCGACCACTGAAAGGAAGACCACAAACGTAAAGGGAGGTGCCATGGGAGTGCTTGCCTCTCAGCCAGCTGACAAGAAAAGCAATCCTGAGGGAGTCTTGGGGTTTTCTGTCCATCTGATTTCTGGATATTTTCCTTCTATGTAACAGAGAAAACAAGTCAATGAAATAAACCCACTTGATAACCACGGTTGGTCATGAGGCTGACGTCCCAGGAGTCTGTGCAGTCTGTGAGGATGGGGGAAACTTAGTTCTCTGTGTACACCTAGGCCAGTGCTCCGTACACAGCAGAACGTCAGCATTGTTGGAAAAATGACTGATATATAAACCCAAGACGGTCCAGTCTATGACGCAACACCAAAGACAAATGAGACATTTGCTTTCATAAATAAACTCCTTTCTGCATGAGAGCCGCTGGGGGGACTGGCTCAGTGGACCAGCGCTTGCCTGGAATCTACAAGGTTCAAGTTCCCAGAACCATTAAAAAACAAACTGACGCAAGAAATTACAGGCGATCAATGGGGGAGGGGGAGTTAGTTAGTTAGAGATCTGATCGTTCTGTTTGCTTTCCATCAAGACAGGGTTTCTCTGTGTAGCTCTTGGAGCTTGCTTTGCAGACCAGGCTGGCCTCCAACTCATCTGTCTTCATCTGCTTCCCAAGAGCAGGGATAAAGGCATGCACCATCACCATCATCCCCCCCCCCCCAGCAAATCAGTTTTCTTAGGGTGAAGCCTCTTATAGGCTGTCCAGGTTCTAGTAGATGATCCTGCACCCAAGCACATATGGGCAGTGCCACGTGGACACAATGGGCTTAAAGGAGAGTAGGAAAGGCTGGGAAGGAAAGTGGTGTCTGGCACACAGAAGGAACTGGAGGGGAAAGAGCAGGGAACGGGTTTGATCAAAACACACTCTATCCATGTTCGAAAACGATTTTCAATCCATCTGGACACTCTGCTGGGATCTGACCGTGACTGGCACGGTGGTTCTCGACGGTTCAAACAGAACTAGAAAGGCTGGACTAAGCAAGCCAGGACCTCCATCGGCTGCAACCTCAGCCACGGTTTGCCCTATCGATTTGCTGTGAATCACAACAGCTGTGGTGGAGGAAGTCTTAGGAAAATGTTCACATGAAGAGCAAATGGGCTTGTGAAGGTCACCCCCCCCACCCTCACCCCCATACCTAAACCGGAAGGACGACCCTCGGCTGAAGAGAACAGGCTTTGGCTTTGGCTTGGGTTCTTCAAAGAGTCTGAAGAAGGCATGGTGCTCCACGCATATTTTCCAGAAGGACTTGCAGAAGTCTCGACCGGCCATCAGGAACTCCAAGGTGTCCTGGTACGAGCTCTGAAAGGAGTAAATACAGCTTTTGTTTCCAGGGCACTGCTCATAATCGTTCCAATGAAACAGGGAAAAATCAAACAACAGAAACGAATTTGTCCAATAAAATTGCTAATTGTATGTCTTGTTATATGGTCGTTAATGCAAGGATTGAGCAAAATATGCTCGTTCCCAATGGGGAAACAGGCATGCAGCCTTGGTGGGGTGGTAATACCTCTTAGTGGGTCCATCCATAAACACACTGCATTTTCTTGGCTCTGTGCCTCCTCAAAAGTAGTCCAAGTATTAACACACACCCCTTCCTTAAAAATATCTAAACTGGGCCTATTCTGCTGTTTTCTTCCTCATGGCTCCTGTCCAGGTGGACTTTTAATCCCCCCTCCTTTTTAATAAAATAGCAGATGGCACAGGTCCCTAGGTGGCCCTAAGAGTCACAGAGGAAATGAAATTTCTTCCCTCCTGGGGTACAAAGGTATTAATGATCCTCAGCTGACAAACATGTCTTTTGATTCTGGAAAAAACATGGTAACTTTCTACTTAGTGTTTCCAATTTCAGTGGCCATGTTACAGAAAGCCACCAGAGTCCTTAGCATTCCCATCAGCTCTGACTATTTGGGGGCTGTCAAGAGTTCACACGAACTCAGCTGAGAGTGTGTGCTGTAGTTGTCTGCATATCAAGTGGCTTTCCGGAACTGTAACTGCATTTTCCCACAGAGAATCATTTTATATTGGGGGGTTTGCTTCCACTCGATCCACACTGCAGCTGAACTGTGAGCCTGGACTATCCTGGCAACCCCTATGGGACAAGGACTCAGGTCTAGATAGGACAGGCATCAGGGACGTACCATCTCTCCTGTGTAGCTGTTGGCAGACAAAGAAGTCCCTATTCTCTGCCCGGAACCCATCCCAAATGGGCAACACCCTTGGGGGTTCTGTACTGGCAAGATGTATTTAGCCCATGAGAATGAGCTCCCATGATAGTGTAAGGGCAACAGCAGGAGCTAGCAAACCAGGACTATGTCTGACTAAGCAGGTGAGGGGATGCCAGGAACATGGTGGAACGCTGGGGTCCCAGGACAGAGCCACAAGCTAGACATGCAGCCATAACATAGTTCAAGTTGTTTGTTTGGAAGAGAAATGGTCTCCTCAGGTAAGCACCTGTGTGCCCTTTTTTATCCTTCCTCCCAGAACCCAGCAGGACAGCAAAAGCATTCCCAAGCTTCTGGATACACAGTTCTCCCAGAGCACCATTACAGGCCAGCTGTTGGGAAATCTCTGCTGGACACAAACCTTACCCCACAGGCAAACCCACTCCATTCGCAGCTCAGCTGGCCCCACACTTATGTTCCACGGTGACTTACATTCACATCAGGCCTGAGCTTGATGAGAAAGCGCTTCCGCTTGAAGCTCAGCTTCCGCACCTTGGCCCAGTTAAAAGCATTGATCTTCGTGAAGCCCTAAGAAAGGAGAGCGCCCCGTGAGCCAGGACAGGAATTGTGTGCACATGGGAACTGCAGGTGGAGGGCTGATCATCCAGGGGCAAGCCTTGATGGAAGATTCCCAGGCTCTGTGTCTACTGGATACCGGACACTCATACAGTGTTATTTCTCACTAATTATAGAATTTGGCATTCAGACCATGCCTGCCTTCATGTAGGGAAGGCACTGGTCAAGGTAATGAAAAGAAGATAAATAAAAATGAAACCATGACAACCACTACACCAATAACAACCGTCTCTCACAGAGGGCCAGATTAGATGGTATCTCATCAGACCACACACAAAGCTCAGTGAGACAGATTTATTATCTTCATTTTACCAAAATAGAAACCGCAACACGTATATGCAAATGTACACAGAACCAACGCACATCATCCCCAGAGCGGTAGGATGGTGCAATCAGGCCTGGGCTTCAAGATTAATCCCACAACACTTTCTTCTCACACCACTAAACGGTCCAGCGATTCTCAACATTTTGATCATATTAAACACAAGCCAGACATATTAGCTCAATCAAGGTACTTCTTTCCTGTCTTGATGACTTTCAGAAATGTTTAAATGTTTGGTTTGGAAATTAATGGTCATAAATAAACATTGGGTTTTATTGTTCCTTAAAATCAGGTATTTGTGGGGGGGAGTGGTTCTTTCTCAGATGCATGCTGCTCCTCAAAACGTTCTTCCTACACCAGGTATGAGACCCAAGCCCCAGTTTTTAGGGGTGTGAGTGTGTAATATTTAATGTGTGTCATAAATCGATCCTCTGTAGACGAACTGCTACAACTCCTGTGTATGTGTGTATGTGTTGTGTGTGTGCATGCTTGAGAGTGTGCATGTATGTGTTCGTATGCTGAAGAGGGTGAGTGTGTATGCTTCAGAGTGTGTGTGTGCTTGAGAGAGTGTGTGTGTGTGCTTGAGTGTATGTATGCTTGAGAGTGTGTGTGTTTGTGTGTGCGCACGCTTGAGTGTGTGTTTGTGTGTATGTGTGTGCTTGAGAGAGTGTGTGTGTGTGCTTGAGTGTATGTATGCTTGAGAGTGTGTGTGTTTGTGTGTGCGCACGCTTGAGTGTGTGTTTGTGTGTGTGTGTGTGCTTGAGAGTGCATGTGTGTGCTTGAGAGAGTGTGTGTATGCTGAAGTGTGTGTGTGTGTACGTATGTGTGTATATGCTTGAGAGTGTGTGTGTGTGCTTGAGAGAGTGTGTGTATGCTGAAGTGTGTGTGTGTGTACGTATGTGTGTATATGCTTGAGAGTGTGTGTGTGTGCTTGAGTGTGTGTGTGTGTGTGTGTGTGTGTGTGTGTGTGTGTGTGTGTGTGTGTGTGTGGTCTATGCTCAAGAGTGTGTGTGTGTGCTTGAGAGTGTGTGTATGGTAAGGAATGTAGAGAGACTGTGGGTGGGCCGGGGCATCCTAGAAGTGTGTGCTGTTTGGAACTTTAGTTCATCAAACTTCAACTGTGCGAACCTTTCTCCTATCTGTTAAGTAGCTCAGGTACTTTTTCATAACAGAAAAGGGTTTTTACCAATACAGGAATGCTCATTATTGTAGTTTCACGAGGTTCAAATATCTATGCAAATGAACCTGCGAAGCTGCACTCTTTAACTACGGGCAGGCCTGCAAATCATATTGAAGGAAGCTAGCCCAGGGAAAGCCACCCCACGGCCAGGGGTAGAGAGCAAGCTTAAGAGCAAGGGTCACGTGCCCTTAAGATGGCACAGGTTGAAAATGCATGGGCAGAGTCTGTCTTGCTGCAAAAGGGGCATGCATGCAGGGCTCTTCTTTCTGAAAGGCACGCGTGCTTTTAGGGTTGGGTATAAAAAAGTCCCAAATAAGTTAGTCGAATACAAGTTAATTTGAAAGGAAAACCAAAAGGATCAAATTTTAACTTAGTGTCAAGATGTCACCTCTGAGTATGGAAGACATTTACTTGGGATCTGAGGTCACCGCTCCTGGACATTATGCTCTCAAGTACAGGCCTACTGGGAGTCATCGGGTTCTATAGAGCTATAAGATCTATTAAACCCAAACAAATCTCTAAAGCACAATCTCCAAGCAGGACGAAGAGGAATGCAGAAACAACCAGACAGACAAACAAAACACCTGAAAGATGGAGGCCTGGAGGGGTAACTTTCTTGTTTACTTGAAGATATCCACTAGAGGCCTTAGCCTGGCCACCCATGTGAACCTGGGTAGGAGAGCCCATTTGCCTCCCTCCTTCCCTCCCTCCCTACTCAAGGGAAAGGCGATGTGTTCCCCACACCTGAAACACTAGAATTCCAGTGTTGGCGACAGCTAGGTTGATCTTGGTGCCTTCCCTGTCCTTGGCAGGGTGTAACCGGATCCCGTACATCTCCAGCCGACGGGCCACCTCCAGGAGCTGGAAATCCGACTCTGCCGGGGTTTGTCCACTGACAAAGCAAGGAGGGAAGAGAAAGGCCCAGGGGATTTGAATACCCCACGTCTATTACTTTGAGATCGAGCAGCTTCTCCTGGGAAATAAAAGGCACTTGACGGCAAGCCACAGGCTGCGTGATCAGATGACACCCACCTCCACCTGCTAACCCCAGAGTCACACAGTGAGGACAAAAGCCCTATTGCCAGGTAACACAAAACTTCAAGGTCTATCTCCAGCCCAGCCAGCTCCTCAGAATCTCAGTTTCCTCTGGGTCACATAAAAGTGAAACACCTCTGTGTTAGGCAAGTTTTCAGCCAGTTTAAGTAAGCTGAACTTAAGAGCAGAATGCCAGTGTGTGTTTCTTCTATTGCCAGGTGCAAATGCCTGCCTCTGAGCCACAGAGGGAAGGAAGGTGCTGAGTGTCCTTTGAAGATGTTCTCCCGATCAAAGCAAAGGCCAAAAACTGGGACTATCACAAAAGTTCTGTAGTCTCCCCATATTTAACACTGCCTGGTTTGACACATACCTTCCCAGGCACTGTTAGGATGACTACCCAACAGTCTCCTTTATGTTCTTAGGTCACTCTGTCTCACAGCTAGGATCTCAACCACTGGTCTCTGCATTTTTTAAGAGTTCAGAATGGACCACAACACCCCAGTGAAACTCTGCACTCCTTCCTTCAGCCTTTGTTAGGTGTCACATAACACAGAGGTCTGTGTATGTGAGCTTACGCACCTCCCTGTGCCGGGAGGCAGATAGCAGCTACTGGAGAGCAATAGGAATCCATGTACACAACTCACATGTGGCTGTGGTGGAACTCCACGATTTTGTCTTCTAGTGCATCCTGTTGAGGTACATACTTATTTTTTGCTAAGTGTTCTCTGTCCAAAGCTTCATCGAAATCCCCAATCTCCGCTACAAAGAAGCAAAGACAAAAAAATGGACTACATAAGATAAAGAATGTGTTATTATCCCTGGGCAGCAAGTACAAAGCTGACAGGTGACATCAGGGGAGCACAGTTGGTGGGGGACCGAGTGCAGCCTCCGCCTCAGAGTGGGATGTGACCACAGTTCACAATTAGAGCCACATGGAAAGTGACTTCTACTCCCCCTGCATGCTAGTAGTTGTGGAGGAAACTTCAGACTTATCCGACTTTTAGTCACACATACTTTGGTTTCTTTTCCGTTTTAATGTTATCAGGACACATGTAATCACACACATCAGAAGGGAACAGTATGGGGCTTTGATACAATATGCAACATTGTAGCAGCTCTCCTGCTACTTTGTGGGTTCTTCTTTTGTCCACCTTTCTCCACACCTTTATTCTGCCCTTTCAACCCCCTAACACTAGATAGGACAGAAAAAATGATAGAGTAGAAAGGAAAGAGATCCCTGAATAAAGTCAGGGATCTGAATGGGGGTGACATGGCTGTTAGACTACTTCCTGCTGAGCAGGGGCATCAAGTTCCTTGGGGCGAGTTTGATCTTCTCCGGCAGGATATCTAATTTCTTCTTCTTGTTTCTTCTTTGTGCACGACTACTTAACAAACCACGACCAACACTAACTAACCAATAAACCACCTCACCTCTCAGGGTCCTAGCATTTATATAACCTCTGAAAAGTCCCCAGAATTCTAAACATCACACAATCCCAGAAACTATCTGCAGATGGGAAAATCACGTCTCTGCTACAGCCTAAGACAAATCGTAGTCAGTTGCTGTGGACAATTTGAAGCAGCCCCATATCCCATCCATACCCGGGGTTAAAATGAAAACATATTCTTATTAATATATCTGTGTTATTAAAAAAATCAAAACTCCAAAACTGTCACCACAGAAACCATCAGGTCATTGATGAACCATCCACTTAGAATTCATCATTTCTTTTCTGAAACACAAATCCTGTCTAATAGTGACTCTGAGGTATTCAGCTGTCAGCCACATCTATCCAGTGTGCTATGGGCACTGGGAGTTATTCCTCTCTTTCTTTCTTCCCTTCTCAGAAGTAAATTTTATACATGTGGGTGACTGTTGGATGACTCAGTGTCAATAGATGTAGGAGTTAACTGATGAAACTCTTACACGGAATAGCCAGTCATGTAAAAACCTGAATTGTTATCAAAGAAGGGATGTCTGTGGGAGGAAAGGTAAACAATGTAACGTGATTGTTGTTGTTTATCTTAAGAGTTTATCAAATTTCTTATATTGTTTAGAAATAACAGGTGAGACTGTAATTGCATAGATTTTTCATCCACAGGCAACAAAAACATGCTTTCTTATGCAATCTCAACATATGCCTGCCAATGAACTTGCTGTACTATGCACACATCGGGCCCTAGCTTTCAAAGAACAACTGTGCCTTAAGAGCACCATTGAGGGCAGGTCTGATAGACGCCTGGGATGCCACTCCTGTGCATTCCATTACCTGTGTAACAAGCATCAGAAAGTAGTGTGATGACCCTGCTGCTTAGGGAAGCAAGAGTGTGGTTGCTGAAAAGCTGCCTTTTGTTCAATCATGCAAAGCAGCCTGCCACATCCGGCCCATCACCCACTGTCATCAAGTGTGGACTCTGCGCTGCCCGACACCACCCTACCAAGACTACCTGCCTTGCACTAAGCTGTGTAAACTCATCTGGCAATACCTGGATGGGCTTCACTTACTGGCTTCCTCTGCCATGACGGGTGGGTCACCTTTTCTGGATTGAATTCCCATTCCATCACAGAGAACAGTGCACAAAGCTGAAGGCTGCCCTGGCCTACAGACATTGTTATCAGCTGCCTGAATGGAAGCTTTGATTTCTTTCTACAGTTTCTTCTATCTGGTCTTGAGAAAGCACAATTGATTCCTGTTATTCAAGATAGATATGGGGGCTGGAGAGATGACTTGGGGGTTAAGAGCACTTTTTGCTCTTGCAAAGGACCTGGGCTCAGTTCCCAGAACTCATACGGGAGTTCACAAGCAGTAACTCAGTTCCAAGGAACCCTGTGCAGTGCTTCTGTGGGTACCTAGCCTATGATGTACATGCACACATGGAGGCAAACACTCATAAAATTAAAATAAACTAAGACTGCAGAGATGGCTCAGTGGTTAAGAACACTCTTCGCTCTTCCAGAGGATCTAAGTTCAAATCTCACATCAGGAGGCTCACCAAGCACCTATAACTCCAGCTAGTCCCATGCCCTCTTTTGGCATCTATGGGTACGCACACACATGACACATACATAAATACATGTAAATTAAAAAAAAAAATAAGTCTTTAGAAAGGATAATCATGATTTGCAGAGTCTCTGTGAGCAAAGAATTAGCAATCACGGCATGCTGCTCTGAAGAGAAATCTAGGGCCAGACTCCCGAAACAATGAGACATTTGCATGGACCGACTGGTTCTTCCATGTGGCTCTATTTAGGGATGTACTGTTTAATACACACTGCTGATTCATGCACAGAGCCATGCCCAAGTGCAGCTCAGGTGCCACAGGGGTCTTCTCTCCCAAACACATCACAGTATGCCCCAGCCTCAGCGGCATGTGAGGAGCTAAGTGCACAGCAGTCCCCAACAGCAGAAAGGTTTGCTGTCGGAAAGCAAGGGCAGAACTTATCTTGTTGGGCCTCAGTGGGGACATGGGCAGGAGGCGAATCAGATTCTTCTCTGCTCTAGGTGCCTCTACAAAGGGCACTGAAGGTACACGTCGATCTGGGGATAAATTTTAGTGACTGGGCAAGTCTGACATGAGACTATCAGAGCAGTGAAGCTAGGTTCTAAGTTTCGTTGGAGACTTAAGTGAAACCTGCAGTACTTTGTGTCCTAACACTAAACACTCATGTCCAGCGATGAGCACTAAATCCACGAACAGGACAAAGCAGATGTGGTGAGCTTGTCCATTGTCTACCCAAGCTTCTCTTTGCAAGACACTGAGGTAACACTCTATATTTGTCCTTAAAAAAAAAAATCGCTCTTTCCTTTCTGCTACCGCCATGCCATCCAGACTGAGGAAGACCCGGAAACTCCAGGGCCACGTGAGCCATGGCCACGGCCGCATCGGTAAGCACCAAAGCACCCGGGAGGCCATGGGAATGCTGGAGGCATGCATCACCACAGAATCAACTTTGACAAATACCATCCAGGTTACTTCGGGAAAGTTGGTATGGGGCATTACCACTTGAAGAGGAACCAGAACTTCTGCCCAACTGTCAACCTGGATAAATTATGGACATTGGTCGGCGAGCAGACACGGGTCAGTGCAGCAAAAAACAAGACAGGAGCCGCTCTCATCATTGATGTTGTTCGATCAGGCTACTACGAAGTTCTGGGCAAAGGAAAGTTCCCTAAGCAACCTGTCATCGTGAAGGCCAAATTCTTCAGCAGAAGAGCTGAAGAGAAGATTAAGGGTGTTGGAGGTGCCTGTGTTCTGGTGGCTTAAAGCCACTCTGGAGGTTAATTAAATGCTAACATTTTCCATGTTAAAAAAAAAAAAAAAATCAAATATCACCAGAACCCAGAAGTCCTAAGTTCTAAGTCAATTTTTAAGGATGTAATCTACCGGGGGCATCCATGGTAATAGCAAAAATTAACACACACTCTTTCTGAGACTTCTTATCAATCAGGCCATTGTACTGATTCCAACCAGATTCCCAAAGGAACGGCAAAGAACTTACACTGTACAATGTGCGAGATCAAGAGAGCCGCGCTGGTGTCGTTGCACGTCAGCCTGCCTTGAGCCAAGTCCTGCTTCACCTGCAGAGCGAACAGGTACCTGTAGAGGTCAATAGAGAGGGAGGTCATGCAAAAGGCTGGAGTGTCACGCAAAGGGAGCTGGAGGGTCGGCGTTCGAAGTAGGCTTCCTCTTGACAGTCTGAACACAGTAAGAAACTAAAGAAAGGTATGTAGAAGCAAGTAAGGAGAAAGCCTATAGAATCTGTAAGGGCACTGAAGGGAACGGTGGGCTTAGAATTGCTAGTTTTAAATGGAGGTGAGCCGTCTTTAACATGTTATACCACAAGAGGCCTTGAAGGGGCCTCCAAAGTCAAACTTGACCACATGTAGCCACCATGTGGTTGCTGGGAATTGAACTCAGGACCTCTGGTAGAGCAGCCAGTGCTCTTAACCGCTGAACTGACTGTTTTGTTTTTTTGGTTTTGTTTTTTAATGTCAACCCAAACCAGAAACAAAACCAGAAACCTCAAGAGGACATGAGGAGGGAAGGGGCTGCATTCGAGGACATTGGTGGAGTACACAGGAGACGCTGGGGTAGATATGATCATGATACAATGTATACATGTATGTATATAGGCATGTATGCATGAATTCATGTATGTATAACGACAGCACACACAAAGGTGGTGGCTGAAGGCAAATTAGTATTAGGATGGACAGAGAGCCCAAGCAGACAGCAGAGTTTGACTTGACGGATCTGAGAGGGAATAAGAGGAATAGAAACCCCTCTCTCAACAATAGCCTCTAACAAAATCCACTCTGGCAAGGATAGTCAGTCAGTTTAAAAGAAGCATTTAGAAAGCTGGATGCTAAGGACATTATTTATTTCCCGATGGAGAGATCTGAGCGTCACCTCCTCTTTCTAATGTGCAATCTCAGCATTATGTCAGTGATGTATAGAACGTATCGTTTGGAGTAGATTCTGGTCAAAAAATGTTTACTTGCATCCACAGAGACTTTAGGACAAGTTTCCAGTACTTAAGAACACACAAGTTTGAAAGAATATGCAGAACGGTAAAAGGAGCCGAGGAGACAAATCCAGGAGGCGTGGTGTTTTGTCGTGCAAGAACAGCGCATCGAGGAAAACAGGATCCACGCTGGACTGCCGTGCAGGGTGGGTCCCAGCACTACAACAGGTCACTAAGCAATAGTCTTTTTTTTGGGGGGGGGGGACAGGATCTCAACTATGTAGCCTCAGATGGCCTCAGTATGCAGACTAGGCTAGCCTTGAACTTACAGAGATCTCTGCCTGCCGCTGCCTTCCAAGTGCTGAGATTAGGGGCATGTGCCACCACACTCAGTCTCAATTTAGAAAACACAGAACAAAACAACAGTCAGGGGGAAGCAGGGAAAGGTGGGCTTGATGAAGGCATTATGTAACATGTCAAGTATGTATGCATATATACATGTATATAATCAGAAGGGACATCGTGCTAACGTGACACACAACTGGGATGAACTATTTCTATGTTCCTAATCTTAATTAAATAGTCTATCTTTCTATAAAGTACAGTTACTGCTCGGTACAACAGAAGATTGGTTTATTATATTTTTATGGTGTTGGGATGGAACCTCGGGTCTCACACATGGCGGGTGTGGTGTTTGGATGAGAATGTCCCCCACAGTCTCAGATGGTTGAGTATTTGGTTACCTGTTCACACTGACACCAATTCATGGTGCTGTTGGGGAGGTTGAGGGGGTGTGGCTTTGTGGAAGGAATGGTGTCCCTGGAGATGGGTTTTGAGAGTTTAAAGACTCCTGACTCTTCAAGTTCATCACTTTGGCTTCCTGCTTGTGCTTCAAGATGTGAGCTCTGAGCTGGCTTGTTCAGCCACCACCAGCAACCTGTAGTCTCTGCTCAGCCACCATGGCCTCTTACTACCTGGAGTCATGAGCCCAAATGAACTCTTCCGTGAGCCTCTATGGTCACCGGTACCTTGGTCATGGTCACAGTGCTCTTGTACATCCATAGAAGAGTAACCCATTTAATAGACAAGTAGCTACTCAGCTACACGCTCAGCTCTGTGTTTACGGTTTTCATTCATTGAAAAGAAAGGGGCTGCCGACGGACCTACCAGAGGTTTCCATGAGAACTGGATGGGACTCAGTGTTGAGTCCACTACGCCTGCAATGGATGATGGACTGCTCCGAACCCAGCTACACAGACAGCCACGGTTAAACCCAGCAGCTCTCAACCTCGTTCATACACACAGAACAAACCAACCAACCAAATGACGCGAATGTGGAAAAGGGACCCGAGGTTGTGGGCCGACGGGAGTAGGTCTCGTGCACGAGAGGAGGGAAGAGTGGACAGAATGCCCATCATACACAAGTGTGAAACTATCCAAGGACAGATTTATCAGACAAGATAATCCGTGGGAGGAAGTAACCGCAACAATCCACTCACAAATATTAGCATTACAAAATGATAACCAATCTTCTTTAAATTGCTTAAGACAGTTCATTTTAACAACTAAAAATGCAAAACAAACAAACAAAAAGAACCAAAAAAAAAAAAAATTTGGTCATTGTGTAGTAGGCAGAAAATAAATCACACAACACTGGGGAGCTGGCAGCCAACGGTGGTGACCTTTGAAACCTCCTTCCTAAGCACATGTCTGGCTCTGTGTGCCCCACCTGCTGCCCGCCTCTCACTACACAACCAAAGGGAAGGAAAGTGGGAACTGGAACCAACCTGCTCACGAGCACAGGACTTCCTGGGGGAGGGCCGGCCTCATCCTTCTGGATCAGGCCATGGTAACTGCTCACTGAATCCAAGACTTCACAGAGCTACGGGCCTTAATTCTGAATTAGGAGGGTTTTACGTTTTAAAAGCATTGCACCTTGAATAATTTATAAACTCAAACACGAGGTCCGGTGTCGACAGAGCAATGTTCTGGGACATTATTTCTGGCCAGAGCCTAACAGGCTTTGCGAGTATTGGGTGACAACCTCGAGAGGCCTGTGACAACAGAGGGCCTCGGAAGTGTGTACACGTATGTGGAGGACACATGCTTTTCTTCTGGCTATGCTCGGTCCTCTCTGTTCCCAGGCTGCGGTAACATGAGAAACAGCTTCCTGAACTGACACCATGGCCTTTCCTAACCACAGGAGCTGTGAGCAGAACGTACTGGCTGTTCTTGCTTCCAGAGACTTAGCGACATCTTCGCTGCTATAAATGGAAGCAATTCCAATCAAGCCCATGGAAACCAGGGCTAACTCTTACTCAGAAGGCACTAAATGCAGCTAAATGGTGTAAACAGTAGCACAAAATGCCTCCAGAGGGAGTGGCCAGAGGACCTTTGCTTCAGGAGACTACCGGCCCACATCGCACACACAATCCCTTTGCTTCTAACCCGGCAAAACATCGACGACTTGATTTGTTTCATTTGGAAGGGCTTCATAGTCTTTCTATTCTGAGTAAAATCAATTTAGTTTCCCTGCCAGTCAATGGGGACTTTTGCAGGTGGTCTGTAACAGAATTCTGGTAGAATCTTTTGACTGAGAACAGGAACTGATCCTAGTGAAGACAGACACAGAGAAACAGGGATATCAGTGTGGCTCCATTCATTGGCACAAGAGAATTCTGAGCTTTGCCACAGGAAAGCTGGGGTTGGGGGTGGGGGTGGGAGGGATGGCTCTGTGGTTAAGAGCATTCGCTGCTCCACAGAGGTCTTGGGTCCATATCTTAGCATCCACACAGCAGCTCACAATCTTAATTCCAGTTTCAGGCGATTTGATGTCCTCTACTGGCCTCTGAGGGGCACTAGGCACACATGTGGTAATACATGCAAAACACCCACACATCTAAAATATCTTTAAATGGGAGAAAAAAGAAAAGTGGGGAACTTCTTATAAAAAAGAACCCCTGGTTACTGTTTTCAACATGTACTCCCCAAGTCAGGTCTTTCCCATACCGCTGACTGCACTGAATGTACAGATCAGTAAATAGAAAGGAATACAGCTTCTGTTGAGCAGCAAAGTGCAACGTAATCTTCTAGCTATAAAACCGGGCAGCCTGTTCTTCCTGGAGGGCCCACATCCTAACTGTAAACCTAGACTAACTGACGCCCTGCTGAAAGCAGCCAGCTCTGCTGTGTGCTGGGCTCCTGTCTGCATGTCCCTCCCCTAAAGCCCTGTTCATAGCCCCGTGTCCTATGTCCTGACACCTCTCCTTACCATCCAGCACCGGCAAGTGTCTAAAATCTCAATGGTCGCCATCATGGTATTTCTGCTTATGTCATCACGTTATTTGAGAGTAGGAGAGGCTCAACACAGCGGGTTTCCTGGACATCAAACTGTGTTGGGGCTGTATAGAAATCTCAGATTGATTTTGTTTAACATCAAGCCAAAAGAATGGGATTTCTGAAAAAAACATGTCTTCAAATATTCATTTATGCTGAGAAGCAAACACAAAAGCAGAAAATAAAACCTGCCCCATCCATCCAGCAGGGTTTATCAGTCCTGACGGATAAGTTGGCAAAACAACAAATACTTGAAACTCTAAAGACAGTGGTACAGTAAAGTTAAAAAGAGGCAAACTGTCTATAAAATACAAGCCTCAGATGGGAAGACCAGACTCTTGCCTCTGACTTTTAAAGTAGAAAGTACCCAGTGACTTGGGGGGGCGGAGGGAGGACAAAGCACACTGCCAACCAACTGCAGCTGGGGATGGCTCTAGGTTTATTTCAGCACCATGTTCCTGCCCTAGAAGCCCAGATGTGGGAGCCAGTGAAGTCACTGACCTAGGGCTGTGGTTGGCTCTGGGTGTCTTGTGACTTGGGTTCTCAGCCCTGGCCAATGTTCACGTACTTGAAGTCTATCAACCATGGCTCCTGGGTGGCTGGTGACTTTTGCCCTCTCAGGATACTTCCAACTCATTCATAAAACCTGAATTAGTGTGAAGGCCCTTGGTAAATACTTCTCTGTGGGGATCGGAGACACACGTGTGGTATCCTTCTCGAAACAGCCATGTCACCTCCTCATAGCAGCAAAAAAGATGCATTCTTTTAAAGATAAAAGCAATCATTTCTCTCTTCCCCCCCCCCCCGTGTGTGTGTGTGTGTGTGTGTGTGTGTGTGTGCACGCGCGCGCGCTGGGAACTGAATTCAGATCCTCTGAAGCACTCTTAACAGAATTCAGAATCCGTTTCACAAAAGAGACCCTAAAAGTGACCTGGATTGTAACGAATAGAAGATGACTAACAGGTTTTTAAGGCTGCCTCACTTCATAATCAATCATGGCTGTAAAGAACCTAGGCTTCAGCAAGACCTGGTCTCCTCCCCTTCGTCTTGTAGGCACAGACAGAAGAGAGAAGGGTAAAACCCATAAGCACTTAAGAGCTGCAGTCAAATAAACCCTATGGACATGTTTAGTGGATTAGAGACTAGTGTCCGCTTCCCCTCTACATACTCCAGTGAAAACGCCCCGCTGACGACCACTAACCTGGTGAGTTCTTCCTGGAGCTGTGTGTGGTCGGGAGGGAAGAATTTCACAACAAATTTAACAACGATGTGCTTTGGTCCTGAAAAGAACAACAACACTGGTAAGTGTGTGGTGATCTGTACTTCCCAGGTCCCCAAGAAGGAGAGTTTCAGAGGCTCATCACTGTCACCCTGAGGATTCCCAGCCACCACCACCAAGCTATCCAGAACCAAGTGTTTTTGGTTTGTTATTTGTTTTTGTTTTTTGTTCCTCCTTGTAGCTCTGGCTGTCCTGGAACCCCTCTGTAGAGCAGGCTGGCCTGGAACTCGCAGAGATCCGCCTGCCTCTGCCTCCTGGGTCCTGATTTATCTGTTTGTGTGTGTGCGTATTTAGTGCATTGGTGTTTTGCCTGCATGTATGCCTATGTGACGGTGCCAGGCCTCCTGGAACTGGGGTGGCAGAGAGTTTGAGTTGCCATGTGGGTCCTGGGAATTGAAGCCAGGTTCTCTGGAAGAGTGGCCAGTGCTCTTAACCATTGTTTTTAAATCAACCAGCTGTATTGTATTTAAGTCAATCAGATGGTTTTGATTTGTTGGTTGTTCTTTTTTTTACACAGGATCTCACTATGTAGCTCCAGTTGGCTTCAAATTCACAGAGATCTGCCTGCCTCTGACTCCTAGGGCAGGTATTAAAGGCAGATGACACTGTTTGCAGACCGGCTACCTTTATCCCCAAGTAGACTCAAGTCATCTGAAGGGGAGATATGAGATTAAAGCATTCATACAGTTTAGGGCATGCAGCTGTCTACAGAGCATAGCTGCTACCATGTCATTCAACGCGTCCTAGCTCAGAGCCATGCAGAGAAAGTACAGATGAACTGGGGCCCTGTTCATGTCACTGTCCACCATGGCCTTTACAGTCTTGTGCACATTTCCAAGGATCTGCAACAAAATCTGGATGGAGGAGAATGTGACGGAGAACTCTGAATTCGGCAGAAAGCCAAACAGTATAATGTAGTGATTCGCAACGTGAGACTTCAGATTGCTGGTGGATGTAACAGCCTCAGAGGGGCTGCAGTGTGGAAGGAGAGCAACAGGTCAGCTCTACAGTGACTGACGGAAGTGAGGAGCAGCCCAGGTTAAACCTGGGGCCTCCGTGCCTGCCAAGTACATCCACATTAGCTAGGTAGTCTATCTTCCTCCCTCCCCTTCCCCCCCCCCCCCACAGATTCCAGGACATAATTTTTGTGATCACATGTTCAAATTTAGAAAGAAAAGGTTAAAAGCAATGTACTCTAAAGTGAGGATGTCAGCTGTGTACAAATTATGAGAAAAAGACGGCTGTGGCATGGAGGCCGGAGGGATGGCTCAGTGGGTAGGAGCACTGGCTGCTCTAACAGAGGACCTGGGTTTGATTCCCAGCACCGACACAGTGGCTCAGAACTTTACTCCCAGGAGGTCTGGCACCCTCTTCTGGCCTACTTGGGCACTGCATGCGCATTCTGCAAAACACTTACACTTTTTTTTTTTTTTTTTTTTTTTTAAGCCAAAGCACAGGAATGCTGAGGCTAAGGATCCCTAGGTATTCCCAACTTAACCCTAAAAATGAGGGGAAATGGTGGCTCCAGCTCTAGCCTAGAGTTCAGGGAGAGGCAGAATGCACAGCACAAGGCAAGAGGGAAAGTGCACCCTCTCATGTCAGTCAGACACTGATACGAAACAGCCATGGTGGGATGAGAGACAGACAGAAGTCACTGCCTTCTCCATACTCAGGAGGCTATTCAGGTCCAGAAGGACCCCAAAGCTAGGACAACACTGTTGTCAATGCTAAGTGATAGCTTCCTCACACAGGGCCAGTCACAGCGCAGGGAGGAGACACTGAGGTTGTAACAGGCCTGATCCAGTTTGACTTTGCAACCATGGCTGCTGTCCCACCACAAGGGGGCCCCTCATGCATTGCTACCAGAATAAGTGACAATCTTCTGGATTTACAGAGAGAAGTATGAACGTGTAGGTCCTGGTTACCTGCTCTCAGCAGTGTGTCCCCCGGCTCCCCTTACTATATCGTGGGAACATTAAGGGAATGAGGGCAATCATTACTTAACGTGAGTGAGTTACTGCTTAGTTTAAATGACTGGAGGTCAGCAGCAAATGTAACAGTAGGAGGGCCTCACAGACACTTTGTTGCATGTCTTTACACCCACAGCAATCCATAGGAGTAGCCTAGAGGCGTTTCTTAATCAGAGAAAAGTGAGCTAGGACATGTGGTGAGCTTCAGGTGCAACTGAAGCCTGCAGTTCTGGTCTCATCAACGAATACGGGCCATTTGGGACAACTTTTAAGAACAAGTTTATCTCAAAGCAGAGAAAATGATAAGCTGGTGCTCAGGGGCCAGGGAACAGGAGAGGAAAAGACAGGCTTCCTCTTTCCTACTGTTTTCATGACCCCTTAAGCTCTTCTTTCTAATATGCAGGCCGGATTCCTATTAGAGCTCTGCTTGCTCAACAGATATACACACCATGGCACACAGCTGTGTGCACATGCATGTGCGTGTACACACACACACAAACACCATGCCCCACCACATCACACACACCCCACCCGCACACACACCATACACACTCTGAAGACACATACATACCACATACAGTCACAGAGACCACACACACACACACACACACACACACACACACACACACGCTGACACATACATACCATACACCATACATCCACTCACACAACCACTCACAGACACACACATACCATACACACACTCACACAGATATATACAACCACAGACGCACAGAAACTCACTCATGCATGCACACACTCAGACACACATTAAGCACACACAATCTTACACTCACAGTTAAGCATCTTCTCCTCAGACAATGCTAGTATTCTGATTTCATAGGCTCTGAAAAGGGAGATTAGAAAACCTCAAGTCTATTTCAAGAATAGAAGGCTCCACCCTTCTCCTGAGCATAGAACAGTAAAAACAGCAAACAGCACAGAAGAGACAAGCTCAATTATTCCGGGGCTTAATAGCAGGCATTAGTCATTAATCAAGATGATATTTGATTTCCAAGAGAGGTTTTGATTACCAGAGGATTATGTATGAAAATGGCGGAAGTTGCCTATTTTAATAGTCTGTGGATTAGTGGGTGATGACAAGCTGTCATGAGGGAACAAGGAATCTGTATCTCTAGGGATTCATGTCACAGACAAAAAGACACCTCCACATGGGAATCACCTGGCCTTACAACTGCCGTCACTGGGGAGCAGGAAGGGTGTACTTACTTCGAATCTGCTTCACAATGGGCTTCAGGAGATCCAGCCACACCTGAGGAGGAAGAGAGCAAATGGAGACAGCCGTCAGCGGGAGTGTGTGAGGGTCTTGAGACCATTTCAAGCTACTGAGAGGACAGTATTTTTTAGAATCTGAGGCTATGAGCATTTTTTTCTTCTAGAATGCCACATTTCACAATGCTACCTCCTTTGAAATCTTTTATTCTATTATTTTCTGTGTACGGGCATTTTACCTGTGTGTATGTCTGGGTTCCACATGTGTGCAGTGCTCCTAGAAGCCAGAAGAGGGCGTTGGAGTTACAGACGGCTGTGAGCCATCCAGCGCATGCTGAGTACTGAACCCAGGTCCTGGAAGAGGCCCACTGCATCAGGCCCTGCTAACTCCTTCTATAGAATGTTCTAGTGTACATTCTGCAGATAACTATGCCTGAACCTGACCATTAAAACCTTTTTAAGGGGCTGGAGATGGCTCAGTGGATATGAACATTGGCTGCTCTTTTGGAGGACCTGGGTTCAATCCCCAACACTTATAAGGCTACTCAGTAACTCCAGTTCCAGGAGATCTGACCCCCTCTTCTGGCCTCTGTGCACATTACATGGATGTGGCACTCTTACATACATGTAGGCAAAACACTTATATACATATAACATATGTAAAAGCACCCGTTCTTAAGTTCAGATGAATGGTTAACAGGGGTAGACAGAGCCCTCAACAGTAGAATGCATGCTCAGGACAATGGAAAAGAGTTTTAAAAATTAAAAATGTAAAAATTTCAGTGTTGTTGAGATGAGTCGGGAGCTAAGAGTTCCAGCAGACCCAGGTTCAGTTCCCAGTGCCATGTCAGGTAGCTAACAACCATCTGTAACTCCAGCTCCAGGGAATCTGATGTGCCTGGCCTCCATGGGCGCCAGCACTCATGAGCACACGCTCACAACATAGACACACACCTACACATGCTTAAAAGCAATAAAAATAAACATTTTTTAAAACCAAAAATTTTTAATCTTATTTGTGCTTTTATCATATTTACCCATTCTGAAGATATTAACGAATGAGCAGTTAATGAACGATTATATTAGTGGATGAATGAAATATGTATGCTTCATATATATATGTATATGTATACGTATATGTATATGTATATATATCCATATGTCTCCATACATGGTTACCTATACACAAAATAGAAAATCCTTGAAGGACAAGAGAGTAGGGTAAGCATTTATAGATTATCATACATCGTAGGCTATCTAGTATCATACATACATACATATATACATACCTTACACGCTACCTAGAGTTATCTACCTCTCAAAGCCAGAGGGGCTCTTGGGATCCGGGAGAGAAACCTGAGCCATGTGTGGTACACGATCTGTCCCAGATACCCAGCTAGAACCGAACTGGGTTCACTCACCCTGAGTCCTAGCTCTTCCTCACCTCTATGTCCCTGCACGGAGTTCAAACCAGAGAAAGAACAGCTAGCCTTATTAATAAAACACAAGTTAAGCACACAGTCTGTGCATTTGCTTTTTAAAAACTGTCCTTGAAGTGCTGGTCAGTTGAAAGGAATTCTCTTTGCACATACGACAGAACCAAGGTTAAAATCCTCGTGGTGAAAGGAAAAGTAAGAGCCAGACACTGCCTGTAGAAATGATGTCGGGAATGACAGGTATTTACAAAGAGAAATTTTCAAAGGCAAAGAAAATGCTGACAGTGGGGAATGATTTGTGCTGGAAATGCAAATCACAACAAGGAAATACAGTGGGGAATGGTTTGTGCTGGAAATGGAAATCACAACAAGGAAATACCATCTCAAGCACTAAACACGCTACACGTGCGGTGTGTGTGTGTGCATGTGTGTGTGCACACGCGTGCATGTCTATGTGTGCATGTGTGTCATCACTGAAGATGGCCAGAGCACAACTCTCATTTGCAGCTGGTGTGTTGGCACAGCTGCGTTGCAGGTGCTGCAGCAGGTATCTGAAGGTGTCCCTTCGCATCTGCCTCCACCTGGTCACCTGTGTCTGTAAACATGTACTTGTGCACACAAAATGTGTATCCAGTGAATGCTAACCTTTACATTTTTATGACAGTGATAAAAATTTTTACAACACAGCCTAAATAAAGCAAGTAAATGAAGTAATGGATTTCTACACGATGCGTGACCAGGCAGGGTTAACGATAATGCTCTTCACCAATTGTGTTCGGCAGGCTCACTCTGTAGACTGGACCAGTATGGAACTCACTGGCTAGCCTTGCTGGTCACAGGAATCGAACAATTCAGTTATGGAAGCAGCGAGGTCATTATAAAGGAGGGTTGGTTCCTACTGCAACAAGCAGGCAGTCTCTCTGCCTCGTTATCTAAAAACCAATGGGACTTATTGATACACTGGATGTGAGCACTAAAGGGACACACACACACAAACACACAAACACACAAACACACACGTGCGAGTGTGCACATGCATGCACATCAGTTGTCTTCCTTTATTGCATGCTCCATTTTTTTTTTTTTGACAGTTCCTCTCACAGAAGGAATCTGGAGCTCACCAATTTGCCTAGATTGACTGTTCCAATGAGTTCCAAGAATCTGCCTGTCCCCCTATCCCCAACCCCACCTGTGCTAGAGTTACTGACATGCTCAGCTGCTCCTTGTTCCCCATAGGTGCTGGGGATCTGAATTTAGGTCTCCATGTTTGTGGTGACTGAGCCATCTCCAATCCAGAAAAGTCTCCAGGACATATTGGGGGTAGCAATATCTGGCTCACAGGAAGCCAGGAATAGCGTAGACTCCCACCAGCTAAGCTAGAAAAAAACCATGATTCCATGGGCCTCCAGACAGTCATGAGGAGGCAGGCTTTAGAAGCATCCCACCTAACCAGTTTTAGAGTTTAAGACTAAAGGTCCAAATGGTTTCCCAGTAACTGCATCCAGAATAAGCACAGAGTACATGAGAAGACAAAGGCAGAGAGCATCATAGGGCCAAGTTCACAGTACCCAGCATTCAATTGACAACCATGGTCACCAGGTACAGAATCAGAAAAAAGAGGCCCGTGGGGAAAATAAAAACTCAACCCAGACTAGCCTAGGACTCAGAGGTGACAGAGGCAACAGAGAAAAAAAAAAAAATTTCCTAGACCATTTATCCACTTAGAACACTGAGATGGAGAGGTGTGAAAAGAGTTTTCTTAGAGGGAAAAAACACATTGTATGAGGTTAAACAAAACAAACAAGCACAACCCGTGGATGGACAAATGCTAGGCCAGACAGGAATCCAGATGGAAAGCACCCCACGGCTGCCCCACGCTTAACCCTGGCAGGCAGGGGCTGTTACGAGCTGTTCCGTGTACCACCACCACCTTAAATGTAGACATGATTGTGCTACCATTATGTGGTGACAACATCTGGGTCACTGGCTTTCTCAGCTCCGCTGTCAACCCAGGAATGCCCTTGTATACGTGCTGCCGGAAATGCCACTAGGATGTGTTTACATTCTTTGTGTGTGCATAGAAACTTCTTACCAAGATGGGTCCTGTCCTGGGCCATGAGCCAACTATTTTTAAAAGTGTTGTGTTATACAAACTACATTCCTCGGGCATTATGAAATTAATTTAAAAACCTAACAAATCAAAAACGAGGGAAACCTCTGCGTGTTCACAATGAACTAACTTCTAGAAAGAAAAAAATCAAAGAGAAACGTGAAAGTATTTTTGAAGTGAATGAGAAATGTCCATATAACAAGTCAAAAGTCATGGCATGACATACAAAAACATGTAGATTTCAAAACAATCCTTTGAATGGGGAGGGCGGCCCATGCCTATAATCCCCAAAACTGGAAGGGATGAGAACAGAACACTTCAAGGCCAGCCAGGGCTACAAAGACAGACCTTGCTTCAAAAATAATAAACAAACAAACAAATCTGTTAGTATAAAACTTATATGTCTTCCATAGTTGTTTAGTGAAGTGGGTCTCAAAGCCGATTATCAAATATCATTGTAAGGGTTTTTTGTTTTTAAATTCCTTTATACAAAGCTCCCTCCCCCACCTTAAATGAGACAGGGTCTCACTGTGTAGCCCTGGCTGGCCTGTAGCTCTCTCTACAGATCAGGCTGGCCTTGAACTCACACAGATCCACCTAGGATCAAAGGTGTATGCCACCATGCCTGCTGGCTCAAAGATGGGAAGTAGACTCAGGACCTTGTGCAAGCTAGACAAGAACTCTACACTGGCTAGGCTCTAAGTCCTTGAGATGGGTTCCGATGTGTTGACTAAGTGACTCTTGAGCTCCTAGACTCAGGGACATCTCTGCATCAGCCTCCCAAGTGCTGGAACTACACACACACACACACACACACACACACACACACACACACACACACACAAACACGCTTGGATGCCCCCTGAGTTCCTGATCACCTGCAGCCAGTTTCTGGGGATGCAGAAGCATCCTGCTGCTCTGGGGATGCGGAAGCATCCTGCTGCTCTGGGGATCGCACTGGAGAACCAGGGGCTCAGTGCTCACATCTCCAGATCTCTTGCTCAGCGTGCTGTTTGGAGCTATCAAAGTGTAGACACTGGCAAAACTCAAATGAGATCACAGGGATTCATAACCGACTTCCCAACCTCCAATCATTCCTACCTGTTCATTCCATAGCCTTTCTGACACTCAACAATATCTACCCTCCCCCCACCAAATGAAGAACATTCTTGCTAATGGTCTGCCAAAACTAGCATCCAGCCCAGGACTGTGATCCAGATCTGGCTAAATTAACTGAATTTCTTTCAAGTTAGATGAGTACCCGTATCAAGCACCCAATACTGACCTGTTAAAGGAAATTGAGCACATTTGGACCATACATTGCAGAGTGTTCACACTAACATACAAGAACAGCTTTAAATAAATTTAAGAAAAAAAAAAAAAAAGGCAGATCTGTAAACCAAAGCACCAAGTCCATTATGGTATAGGCTCTACTTACGCAGTTGTGTACCAAGCACATTTAAACAGCTCTTGCTATTCCAGATCTATGCAAAAAGTTTATAATAAAGGCAAGGCTTAACATTACAAAACCATGCCTGACTTGGGTGTGGGATGTGGAGGTGTGGGGGGGCAGGGGTTACCTGGCTGGCTAGAAACCTTAACCCTGAGATTCCTATTTTTAATCAATGAACTAATATGGCGGGATGCTGGTGACTCAAAGCCTTGTGCATGCTAGACTATACCATTAAGATACATCCCCAGCCACCAAAACTGCTCTTTAAGATGGGGTCAGCCATCAGCCTTAGCCACAGCACTCATAAGACAGCAAGTACTCAGTTTTACCTATTTGTAAGTCACTTGTTTAATTATCATTACCTTTCTTTTCTTTTCTTTTCTTTTCTTTTCTTTTCTTTTCTTTTCCTTTCCTTTCTTTTCCTTTCCTTTCTTTTCCTTTCCTTTCTTTTCCTTTCCTTTCTTTTCCTTTCCTTTCTTTTCCTTTCCTTTCTTTTCCTTTCCTTTCCTTTCCTTTCTTTTCCTTTCCTTCTTTCTTCCTTTCCTTCTTTCTTCCTTTCCTTCTTTCTTCCTTTCCTTCTTTCCTTCTTTCCTTCTTTCCTTCTTTCCTTCTTTCCTTCTTTCCTTCTTTCCTTCTTTCCTTCTTTCCTTCTTTCTTTCTTTCTTTCTTTCTTTCTTTCTTTCTTTCTTTCTTTCTTTCTTTCTTTCTTTCTTTCTTTTGTCCTGGAACTCACTCTGTAGACCAGGCTGGCCTCGAACTCAGAAATTCGCCTGCCTCTGCCTCCCAAGTGCTGGAATTAAAGGGATGCGCCACCACCACCTGGCATCATTACCTTTAAAAGATGTCATTTGGCTATGATGGACTTTCTTTTTCTAAAAATGTGCCAGGAAGCCTCAGCAGGAGCTAGGCCTGCCCGCTAAGCAAACTCTGAAGTATGTAATACTGGCTTGTAGAGAGCCTCACCGCAGGGGCCTGTCACTCTGGGACCACCTGTTGGCATGGAGGGTCAGACCCTGCTGTGGTAACAGAGCTGACCTACTCTCTCATCTCCCCTAGCTTACCACATGCTCTGAGTATCCTTGTCCTGAGATATTTTTAATCTATTACACCTGGCATGTTCCTCACAGTGCCCCATCTTGCCTCAGAGTCAGCCCCCAGGGAAGAAGCAAGGTGAGGGACCGTGACTATTCATAAATAAAGGACAGCCAGCAGGGACACCTGTCATACCAAATGACTGCAGTTTCTGAGTTAAAATCCATCAAAAGCACACTTGCCACAGGCAACATTTTTCTCCCAGCCAGAAGGGACACAGGAAACAAATATCAGGCTTTTCCCATGGGTACCCAGACTGACATCAGAAATCAGGCTGACTCATCAGGCCCAGAAACAATGTCTCATTAAAGACTGGTGGGTTAGCCCAAGGGGCTTCTGAGTTATGACCCAAGGATAGATAGAATCCAAGAGAGCTAAGTGCCTACTATGTGCCAGGTACCTCCCTGGGCTCATTCCATCACCAGGGGAATAAATGTTATCACCCATCTCTCTGGGCAGGATGAAGTGGCTCCTGCACATAAGGAGGTCTGGGGACAGACAGCAAAGGTAACAGACAGAACACAGTGCTTGGGCTAAGCAGGCCCGAGGTGAGGGTCACGGCTACTGGCTTTATTGTGAAGGGCTGGGTAAGAATCTCCCTGAACTTGCCTGCTGAGATTTATGGATGGGAGAACACCTACCTGAGAGGAATAAAACCAAGCAGACATTGGTGACTGTGGTACATGGGTCAAATCTGTACTGTGGCCGGTTTTGATATGGTTCTGGAGCAAATAGGCTAACAGTTTTAAGTGTGTGTGTTGGGGTCGGGGGAGAGAACACCTTAATGAAGAATTATATTTCATGTATGCAAAAGCCATTTGAAATACAAATTTTCATGGCCATCATACAATGGTGGGTTCCCCCCATGTATGTGTGTGCAGGTGCACTAGGTGTGTGCAGGTGCAAATGCACACGGTGGGCAGAGGAATACCTTAGGTATTCTGAGGAAACCTTCAGGGCCATTGTCTACCTTATTTCTGAGACCAAGTCTCTCACTGGCCTAGAACTCACCATCAGACTAGGCTGCCTCAGTAGGCAAGGCCATCTTGCCTCAGTAAGTGGTATTAACTGGAACACAGCCTCATTCTTGCTCATGCCATCTGTGCTGCTATGACAGGCTTCCCATCAGACTAGCCAGGTTCTGCTGGATCCTCATGGCTACCAGCTATCCACTTCAGGCTTCTGTGTCCATTATTAGCAAAAACTACCTTTTGTCAGCCTCAAACCCGTATACTAATCAGTTAGTGCATTAGGTGGAAAGTCAAGATCAACAGCGCTTCTGGCACAGAAGACCCAATATATGTTTTTAAGGCTGATAAAGAGCCGGGCAGTGGTGGCGCATGCCTTTAATCCCAGCATTTGGGAGGCAGAGGCAGGTGAATTTCTGAGTTCGAGGCCAGCCTGGTCTACAGAGTGAGTTGCAGGACAGCCAGGGCTACACAGAGAAACCCTGTCTCAACCCCCCCCCCCCCAAAAAAAAAGGCTGATAAAGACTTCTCTGCTCTACAGAGAGATCCTTCGGGGACAGAAACTGTCTGGACCAGAGAGCAGCAGGAGGTAATCTCATTAGGAGCATGTGACAACCTCTGCTGACCAACAAGGTACAGGACAAGTTCTCCAACCAACAATTTAATAATTACCATTTGCTTATGCACAACCTTGAGAAACATGTCTTAAGACTATAGGAAACCTTCATTTTCCTTTCTAGGAAAAAAATATGCTCTGGGTCAGAGGTGTGGTCCAGTGGTAGAGTGGCTGGGTAAGATTCTGAGGAAGAGAGAGAGGGAGAGGAGGACAGTGCCTGACTTCAGCATTTATAACAATGAGAAGAGAGGCAAAAGGCTGAGTGGGATTTCAGGTTGCCTGAATTCACCTTCTCACCCAGAGTCAAAAAGTCACAGTCCTAGACTGGCAGGTACTCTGAGGAAGAGAGTTCCTTGTGTATCCTACACAGAAAACTGAGCAAAGCTAACGGAGACATCTCCAGGTCTGGGCAGGTGTGCGAACGGCCATCACAGCTGGGTATCGGAGTGATGGCAAGCCCAAGCTCCTTACAGTACTGCTCAGAGCAGCCCAGATGTGGATGCAACTCACATAACCATCAAAAGAGAAACGAGGGCACAGGATATGGTGTACACACAACAGAAGTGGTAGGAAACGGGGAGACAAAGTCTGCTGACCCTTGAAATGAGTCAAATAAGCCCCGTTATAGACAGGTAGGTAAATAGTGCAGGACCCCCAAGTACAGATGTCTAAAAGAGCATATTCTCAGAAACAGTAAGTTGAATGCAGGTGCGGGGGTGGGGGCGGGGGCGGGAGCATGGGGAGTTAGGCAATTGGTTTACAGAGGTGTGCAAGATGACTCTCTTCTGCAAGCATGCTGAATGGCAAAGTGCAAAGTTAGGACCATGAATCACAATAAAAAATGGATGCCGTTAGAGATCTGGAACACACACAAGAATGCCAATGGTGAACTAGGTAACAGACTTTCCTGTAATGCATGCTTGCAGAGCACTTCCCGAGAGCCTGTGCTTTACAGGGATAGCCGAGAGTACATCCAACCCTTTGGGATGCTGTTCTCTCCATTTCACAGATTAGGAAAGTGAGGCTTGAAAAGATGGCTCAGTGTGCCCCAGTCTTCCTGTTGCCAAGAGGCCTGGTGACAATGAGGATCGGCTGCCTCGAGGTTACACTGCCTGGGACAAGAGCAGGAGGGCTCCAGCATTCAAGAAAATGCAGATAATTACACTCCTCCTTGGACCAGGAATCCACCAGCTCGGGGCACATTGAGACTGTCACATGTCACCACACTGTGAGCTCATCACATGTCGCCACACTAAGCGCTCATCCTTAGAGGGATTTGCATTAAGGTTATAGCCATTGCACACACAGGGCATACGCTGTAAATGATTGTAAAACTCCTCGCACTTTCAAAGGATTGTACCCCAAAACCCAGCAGCCAGATAAAGAAAGAGAGGCACAGCTGGGACCCCACTTGAACACTGTTGTTCACTTACACGGTCCCCTTTAATACAGCAGATCAATTTCATGAAAACTATTTCTTTTTACCGTTATATGAATTAGCCCCCAGGTTGGCACAGACAGGGAGAAAAGCTGACAGGACCGAATGAAGCTGGAATTCCATCTCCCCCCCCCCCCCCTTAGTTACCACCTCCTACCAGAAGCTTTGCAAAGGCAGCCCAACTTCCCAAGCCCGAGCTCCAAACCCCAAACAAGGATTAATGAACTGCTGGGTATACATCTGTGATAGCACCGTCAGGACCACTCTTCCTCAGAGTACGTGCAAGCTACTGCTCTGACCTGGTAAAGTTCTCCTAGAGCAGAGCAGCACCAGCTCTTTACTTGCTGGAATGGGCCTCACCTGCCGCTGCACATATGATCCTATGCACTGTATTATTTGAATTGGTGAAGAGTCTGGGAATTGAACCCGTAGCCTGAACATTGGCTACCACTGAGTTACACCCCCAAGTCTCATGTTTCTATTGCCATTACATATGAGTAAGTGCGGTCTCTCTACATCATCACTGATTCTTTTTTGTGGGGGTGGGGGGGGTTTCGGTTCTCATTGTTGTACAAATTTTTAAGGGCTATCATGGATCATAGCAATCAAGGCTTTTTAGCTCCTGAAGGAGTCCTTAGACCTGGCATAGAGAAGTCCCTGCCCTACGGTTGCACAGAAAGACAGTGAATATGAAGTCAAGGGTGTGGCTGGAGCCCTTGTTACATAGTTAACAGCTGGGCGTGGAGCTACTTGCAGAATCTCAGACCCCTCTACTGACCTCAGCCACAGAAAGGCAACTCTGGTTGGGCAGGACTCGGACAAGCCTGGGAACATGAGACCATTAGGAACATGTGATCAGGTGGGCAGGCACTCAGCGGGCTTGTTAGAAGTAACAAGCTAGTATGTCTTCGTGTGACTGGAAAGCCATTATTTTAGCATAAAACGAACTTATGAAGCAACGCTCCACTCAACAGCAATGCTCCGCCCGGCCTGCATGGTAGTTGCTGTTTCCTGTACTCTCAGCTGAAGCTGTGCGCCTCTAGTGAACAGGAACCATGCCTCTCCACACCTGACACTTCACACTATGCTGCTTCTATTGTCACGACTCAGCAGAGACACAAAGCTGTCAGGTAAATGGGTATGTATGGGTTGGCAGGTCTGTGGCCACTCGCCATTATCAGAGAAAGGACCCAGCCAGGAAGCGTACAATTATGGTCCAGACTGGAGGAAGACAGCATGGGCTGGGGATAAAGTTTGTAGAACCTAGTGTATGAAAGACCCTAGACACCAAACGAACAAACAGAAATCACAGAACAATGAGGAGATACGCAGAGAAATCTCACCTGCCTCACTTTAGGACCCTTTAGTGCCTCTGGCCTTGAGCGCAGCTCAGAACAGCAGGGCTTCCCCATCTCTGGGACACACTCTTCCTAGATTCTGATGTCACTGGCTCTGGCTTCCCTCTGCATGTTGTTCCTACTGCCCCAAAGCACCCTGGCTCTGTGGAGACCTGACACAGTCCTGTGCTGTCCTCTGACTCAAGCGTGACACCTGCTAGCTGACAGGTTCTCCGTATCATCATTATAGTATCCCCAGAATAATGAGTCCTCTGTATTGCGGTATGGACTATAAAAGGCTACCTGGGAATGTAGCTAATCAGCTTACTGCCTAAAATGGTGGCTAATAACAGAGAAATCAGACTTTAAAATGGGCCATCGACCAAAACAAAGTCCATACCACGAAGGTCTAAGTTTGGGATTCAGAATGGTCAAGCCTTTTAAAAGCACAGATTGACATGTTTTGCAGACTTTTAAACAGCTGGACCTATGCACTGGGCCATGCTACACTTTGGCTTTGAACTACAAAAGCCTGTATGCTAGTCTGTCTACTGCGGCATCAGCTGCATTAGAAAAAGAAAAAACCGTGGTCCGTCATTTACAGCACAAGTTGTAGATGACGTGGACAAGTGTGAAAAACAGAAGAGGACTCGTGATGAGAAGACTTCCCTTTGGAGTCAGGAAATAAAGACAGTGCTGTAAAGGGCTTCCTCGGTGCATGGCAGACCTGTGTCTGTGCACACGCTCCCAACAGACTTTTATCCGAAACCCAGAAGGTTGTGTAGGATAAGACAGCACAATCCGGGAGTGGAGGCAGGGTGCAGGGGGCTGTTTCCAGTCTCTGTCTCCTCAGACACCGCCGGCACACGCACAGATTACTGTTACATGCATTTTGAACATTTAACCAAATATAGATTTAAATATAAAGGAGGGCATTTTGCTCGTATTTACTTCTGCGTGATCAAAGAGAGGCAGTGATCCCTCCCACCCTGAAGATGAACAGATGGTAAGGCAACATGAATCTGGCTCCCCTCCCGTCTCCTACCACAATCTTTCTGTGGTCAGGGAACTCCAGGCCGAAGTAGTCGCCCTCCACGAGGTTGAGGTGGTTGCACACGGCATCAAACAGAACCTTCCCTGGTGCTCGTTGCTGTGGACAGAGAGAACTGGGGTTACAAGCGTCTCTGTTAAAGGCACCCAGGCACACAAACCAGCTGCTTCTGATTCCCCAGTCAGAGGGGCACACACTGGGTCAGCAGGACTGACCACCCACCCACCCTGGTATATCCTGGGTGCCCCTTCTATATCTGTGCTCTTGCTGACTCCAGACTTGGGGATAAAGTCATTTTCTCCCATTTTCTAATAACAAACTGCTTTAGTTGTTTCTTTTTGGATTTGAGATGGAGTGTTTGGCCTTGAACACACAATCCTCCTGCTGTAGCCTCTGAGAGCTGGGATGACAGGCATGCACGAGCATGCTTGGCACCTGTTTCTGAGAGCAGTTTTGGGTTTGCTGCCCACAGAGCAGGAAACTGTATTTCCCTCCCTGCAGCATTCAGTTGTTAAGCTCGGGCAGGGGTGATGGCTCAGCAGGCAAAAGGGCTTGCCAACAAGCCTGACAACTGACCTGAGTTCAATTCCCAGGTACACAGGTGGAAGAGAAGGGAGGGACATGTGTAACACCCCACTTAGAATCATGCCTTTGTTTCTCTTTACAACTCCATGGGCTCTTAAGGTCTTGCTGCTGATGGACCAAACTCTACCACATGCATCAAACCTTGGGAGGCAAAAGTCACCAGTTTTATATTTCCATTCCCTATCCAATACCCGTGAAACAGTTTAGGAGCCAACTAACTCACGATACTGGAATACAGTGAGGGTTGAGACCTGACAGCACAATGAGTGTGCCCATTAGTCTGTCCTCGAGTGGCTGCGGGGATCAATAAAGATGGTTCAGCATGGGGTATTATGTGCTTTCATTCCTCTAACAGACACCGCTTTATGGTCCCACGGCTGCCATCAAAGCAATCTAGAAGATACCCACAGCTACCTGCGGGTGTACAACATCTTCTGTGGATAATCTCAGCTCACTGGGCTATGTCCCTGGGTCCATGCACAGGTGGCACAAGTGAGCTGTGACTACCAGAAATCTCACTTCTGTCCAATAAAAAGCATAGCCAAACCCATGCACACTTATCCAAAGAAAGGGACACAGAGAGGATCACAGACTACAGGTCACCAACCCTGCTTTCTGCCCCTGTGGTTCTATCTGCTGTTTCTGATATGCTGTATGCGTACAGCCATTTCCCAGGTAGGCTGACAGACAGGGACACGGACATGCTTATTCTAATCCTTGGTTCTAGGTTCATTTTCACACACCAGCATGCGAGAAGCTGCATGATTAAGCTTATGGGTCGCCACTTTTTCCTGGAACCTTCTTTTCCTCAGTAACTCCAGCAGAATTCAAATACCTTAACAAAAACATTATTTTAAAAATGGACCATGGAGTAAGAAGTTGTGGAGGAATTCCTATACCCTACAGTGTTTCTTTATTCTTTCTTTCTTTCTTTTTTAAAGAAAGACCACAGCCTAGTTCCGTGACCTCCAGCACTGTCTGCTTGTTTTAGGATATTCGCCAATTTTCTGCCCAGCTGGCAGGCACTCATATTTCCCAAAGAATTCCTGGAACTAAGGGAATCTCATAACTTCATCTAGGTTTACAGAGTCTGAGAAATGAGACTTCACAGTTCAACACTAGAAATTTAAATAAGCAGAGAAAAGTCAATATACAATGGATGTCTTTATGGACAAGGGTATTAGACTAAACACATCATGAGAGACGTGGGGGAGAGTTACCATGAACTTGAGTCCTCTACCGAGTCGGTGCAGGTTTCCATGTGCACAGCTAACTTTGTGATCCTAAAACCAGACTGTGCTGGGTCTTGCAGTCCTCAGCCTTACCTCTGCCTTGCAAACACCTATGTTCTGTCATAGATCAGTACCACAAGTGACTGTGTGATTGGGGTGGGTTGTAAATAATGGGTTACCAGAATCTAGCTAATAGTGACAATGTGGATCTCATTATTTTAAATGTCCTGAAAATTTATTCTTTTGTACACATTTACATGAACTGTGCCTTCTATGGTATTGGATTGCTAGGTAACATGGAGATGTTGACGCAGAGTTTAAGTGACTGCTTCCTAGCCCCTAAGACCCATCTACAGTATGGCAACTCGGAAGCATTCTGAGTTCCCTGTGAATTCTGGCTACGCTCACAGCATGGCATGAGAATACCTCTAGAGGCCTAAAGACTGTTACAGGACAGCTTCACAAGGAAATGACACTCTGATGTCCTCCAGGAACTCACTGTTACCATTCCAACGGGGACTAGGCTACTACAGCCCAAAACGCCTCCAGTGGCAAACCAGGATACATTCATGGCAAACCATGATGCATTTTGAAGACTGTTTGTTTGGGGGGGGGGGGGGGGGGAGGAGCC
>CM052708.1:3203667-3280800 GCA_028551405.1 Uromys caudimaculatus
TGGCTATGCACTCTAGACAATTGTGAGCGCCAGGTTCAGTGAGACAAAAAAGAGGAAACAAAGGAGTATTAGAGAAAGAAATCCAACATAAACTTGTACACGCACGTGCGCGCGCGCGCGCGCGCGCGCGCACACACACACACACACACACACACACACACACACACACACACACAATCCAATTTGTGTAGTAGCCTGGTGTGTAGCTCAGTTGGTAAATGACTTTTCTAGCATACAAGAAGCCCTCAATTTAATCCCCAATGGTGCATTAACTGTGTATGCTTAGAATTCCAGCTCTTGAGAGGAGGGAGGGGAAAGAATATCCTAAGCTCAAGGAAATTTTCAAAGGAGGCAAAGCATAAAGATGGTGAGGAGACATCTAGAAAAGTATTTTCTCAGAGTGGTCTCGCTATCGGGTGAAAACCCACATTATGACAGCAGTGACTGAGTAGGACAGGGGTTTGCTGTAGATGTTTTATCTTTTATTTTATTATACTTTATGTGTATGCCTGTCCATATATGCCTGCCAGGTGCTCATGGAAGCCAGAAGAGGGCATCAGATCCCATTACAGATGGTTGTGAGCCACCATGTGGTTGCTAGGAATTGAACTCAGTACCTCTGGAAGAACAGTCAGTGCTCCTAACCGCTGAGCCATCTCTACAGCCCTATGGATATTTTCTTAAATATCTCCATGTGTTTGTACTTTTTCAGATCCCCAAGGGTCCTATGGCCTATAAAATCTGAATCTAGCCAACACCACATTCAGTATTCTTGATAAAATATTCTAGAAGCATTTTCCTTATCAGAGGTCAAAGCATGACTATCATGTTTCATTCTGGAGAACAAATTGACAATAAATGAAATCACATAATCAAATCTCTTGCTTTTTTTCTTATTGGCTACTCTTAATTAAGTTCCAAGAGCATTTGAATTTTAATCTATTGCACAAACAAGTTGGTAGACTCCACACTGTGTGTCCCCATGGTCTTCTTGGCCTTTCTTGGGACCTATAAAATCACATTAGTGGGAAGTTTACATGCTTGGGAAGCAATTCCTGAATGGCATGCAGATTCACAGCCACAGTCTAGCAGACAGAAACCTGGGCTCAAGTGGACAGAGCCTAAGGAATGGTATCCGAGGAGGTCCTTCAGCTACATATGTGTATGCACATGTGGGGATGGACACACACACACACACACACACACACACACACACACACACACACACACACGAACTGTTAGAAAACAAAGCAGTTGCCTATTCTTTCTCATGGCAGAGTACTTTGAGAATAGAACATCTAGGAAAGCTTAAAAGAAACCATCTAAATGGGGCTTGACAGATGAGTTTGCCAGGTGAACATACACAGATATATAGTGTATCACTCAGCACAGGGGACATATACACAGATATACAATGTATCACTTAACACAAAAAAAAGTATTTGGTATCATCACAACAAAGAGTCGTAACTTTCAGATCTAAAGGATGCAAACTCTGCAGTGATGGTGTTAGATTCTGATGGGGATTCTTTATGGTTTTCTGGTGGCTAGCTGCTCAGAGTGTGGCAGAGTAACGAAGAAATGGCAAGCAAGCTCAGGAGGTGATGAAGGAGCTCAGTCAGTCAGGTGCCCACTCTGCATGGAGAGGCCTCAGTTCCAATCCCCACTCTGCATGGAGAGAGTCCGAGTTCCAATCCCCACTCTGCATGGAGAGGCCCCAGTTCCAATCCCCACTCTGCATGGAGAGGTCCCAGTTCTGATCCCCACTCTGCATGGAGAGGGCCCCAGTTCCGATCCCCACGCTGCATGGAGAGGGCCCCAGTTCCAATCCCCACTCTGCATGGAGAGGGCCCCAGTTCTGATCCCCACTCTGCATGGAGATGCCCCAGTTCCGATCCCCACGCTGCATGGAGAGGGCCCCAGTTCCGATCCCCACTCTGCATGGAGAGGGCCCCAGTTCCGATCCCCACTCTGCATGGAGAGGGCCCCAGTTCCGATCCCCACTTTGCATGGAGAGGGCCCCAGTTCCGATCCCCACTCTGCATGGAGAGGGCCCCAGTTCCGATCCCCACTCTGCATGGAGAGGGTCTGAGTTCCAATCCCCAGCCTCACAGAAAAGTCGCACATGGTGATGTGTGCTTGTCCCCTGCTACTGTGAAGAGGAACAGGCAGCACTCAGAGCTCACTAGCCATTAGCCCACTCAAATTACTGACTGTGGAGACATTCAGTAAGAGCCCCTGTCTCCAAGGAGTATGTGGAGACACCCACACTCACGTGAACACACAAATGAACACATACTACACATACAAACAAAACTAATTTAAAATCAGTAAATGAGAAGGAGTCTCTGGTCCTTGACCTTCTTGTAAGACAGTGGGGTTGGATGAGAACATGCTCATTTAGAATTAATTACTTGTTCATTCCAAATACAGCCACAGACTGCCTTAGGGATTTCACAGGTGAGATATTGCTCAGTCCTACCATATGGAGTAAAGAAAGAATGAGATTATTATTCTTACTCTTGTTGTTATTGTTGAGACAAGGTCTCACATGCACAGGCTAACCTAAGCTCACTCTACAGCCCGTGCTGGTCTTAAAACTTTCAGTTCTCTGGCTTCGGTCTCAAAAAGAACTAAACCAGAGACATCACTCCCCCTCTGGATAGATGTGATGCTAAAACAGACTTTTATAAACTGAGCCCATGGCAGCAGGGTTCATTCATATTTGCTACTGTGGTTGAATCTCTAGGCTGGGTATCAGTCTGAGGTAATGTCCAGCTGTGGGACCCCAGAATCTTACAGATTTTTGGACTTCACCCTACACCTGGAATCTGTACCTGTGGCTCTTCACTATCCCCATGGAATCAGTGAACATGCAGATAGAGGGGTGCTCTATTTTAAAATGGACTTTTAAAGATGTGTGTGTGTGTGTGTGTGTGTGTGTGTGTGTGTGTGTGTGTGTCCACTCGTGTGCCACAGCATTCCTGTGACATAAGGGAACAGCTTAGCATAGAGTTATTTCTCTCATTCCCTCAGGTGGCTTCCAGGGATCAAACTCAGAGCAGACTAAGCAGCATGTGTCTTATGAGCCGACCCTTTGGTCCCACAAAATGGAATTATCACAAAACATCTTGCCAAGGGCCTCACATATGTTCTCTTAGTGTCATTGCCACTGTGGAAGCCATGGTTGATGGGGGAATGGGGTCTGCCATTTCCCCAGATTCAGAGCCCAACTCTGTCCATAATCTGTCTCTGGAGAGGGGACCCAGGCCCCCATCCATGCTTGTTTCTGCCTTAGAACTCAGAAGAAAGTGACCCAGCACAGTGCCCCTCTATCTGAATGCCCACTGGTTCCCTGGGGACAGTGAAGAGCTACAGGTGCAGATTCCAGGTGTAGAGTGAAATCTAAGGATTTACAAGATTCTGGGGCCCCACAGCTGGACTCTGTCTCTACCTGAGACTGATACCCAACCTAGAGATTCAACCATAGTAGCAAATACGAGCCCCGCTACCACGGGCACAGTCTAACCCATGGTCCCGGTGAATTTGGAAAGCAAGTCATTCCAGATACATAGTGAGGCTACTGGGGTAGGCCCAGCTCAGGATGACTTGTCCTCAGATGATGAAGCAGGACAGATGGGGTGAATACCACAAGACAAAGAGGCAGAGACTGATGGGACACAGCTGCAAGCCATGGAATGGATGCTTGTTATTGAGCTGATGCTGGAAGCTGGAGGAGCTGGGAGGACTCTGCCCAGCCTCTCAGAGCAAACAGGTCCCGGACACTACTTTGACTGTGGACTTGTGGGGACTGTTGTTAGCATGCCATCCATTCTGTGGTGTTTTGTCTCTTCCAGTCCTGGTAAACTACTAACCACTTTAGGGCCCAGTTCTCAGCCACATGTAGACAGAAGCAGTACTTGCCACTGTCCGTTTAGGAGCAAGAGATGAGATGGAAATAATGCCTCAAGACAGACTGGGAAAAATCATGGCCTTCAAATATCCTACAGTTCAGATCCAAGCACACAGGCTCATTATAGGAGGTCGGCTAACTTTCTCTGTGGATGGGTCTCCTCGCTTTTACTGTTCTTCTTTGGTCCGTGAACCATGTTCCACGGTTCAAGATCTTTCTATCTGATCATCTCTTTGGAAAGCTTTACACCCCAATCTTAGGCCTGAAGCTATACAAGGTCTCAGTCCCTTAGACTCATTCCCAGGACATCCATTCTTCAGCTGGGCCCTCCGGTTCTCTGGCCCCACAGCCCCCAGCTCCAGGATACAGCTTCCAGGGAAACAGGAGCCAGGGAAGGCACAGACTGAAAACTTCCACAAGAACCCTGGATCCGTTTGTAAGTGTCCATGGTTTGGTTTGGCTTTCTGTTTTTGTTTTTTCCTAGAAGGATTCGCACAGGCCACTTTCAGCCTGGGCTTAATGTAAACTAGGGGAAAATGTCAGACATGGGTTAACTATAGAAAAGCAACACCCTCATTGTGTTTCTGCTGTCTCCAGACACCCTGCTAAAATGACAGTCAAAGAATTAAAACATTTTTTTTAATAAAGAAAGGGAATAAATTCCTAGAAGAAAATGAGAGGAGACAGCAGGTGAGAGATTTCTTCAGACTTCTGGGAGATGACAGAGAAGCTAGCTGAGATCTAATTAGAGAAGAGCGGGAGGGTCCAAGGTGAGAAGCAACCAGATTAGGTTGGCCTCATTTGAGGCCAGCAATCAGAGAGGCTACACTCCAGTAGCAAAGAGTGAAGTAAAATTCCCTTAAAGCTTGTGTGTTCAGTACCGAGAGCCTGTAAATAGACAATAATGACAGCTTAACCCAGGAGGCTGCGGAGGGGGATGGACATTTGGTGAACATATTCTTTGGACTAAACATGAGGAGGGAGAAATAAAACCTTGGCTGTAAGAGTTAGAGGGGAGGGAGACACTGGGGACTCCCAGCAACAGGTGAGAAAGGAACAAAGGGCAGGGCTAGACTCCAGAGCCTCCGCAACACCTCCAAAATCTGAACTGGAGCTCTACACCAGAGACCAAGGAGAATGGAAATTATCTAACAGGAAAGGAAACGCGGTGAGGGAAAACACTGTAGACGTCTCCCGCCTGTGAACACCCACGGAACATTGCAGAGTGGGTGAGGGAAGCTGATCTCAGGGCAGAAACTCTGAGAGGAAAGAGAGGAAAAGACAGCTAGCAAAATTCAAAACAGTTCGGGGCTTTCAAGAGGGACTGAGTACAGGGCCCCCAATGGAGGAGTTGGAGAAGGGACTGAAGGAGCTGAGGGGGTTTGCAGCCCCGTGGGGGGAGCAACAGTGCCAACTGGCCAGATCCCCCTGAGACTGGACCACCAGCCAAAGAATACACATGGAGGGACCCGTGGTTCAGATCACATATGTGGCAGAGGAGGGCCTTGTTGGCCGGGGGGGGGGGGGGAGAGGCCTTTGGGGCTGAGGGTGTTAGAGGCTCCAGTATAGGGGAATGCCAAGGAGGGAAGATGTGAGTGGGTGGGTGGGTGGAGGGGCATCCTCATAGAAGCAGGGGAGGGGGGGATGGGATAGAGGGTTTCCAGAGGGGAGACCTAGAAAGGGGAAAACATTCGAAATGTAAATAAAATATCCAAAAAAGAAAGAAAGAAAGAAAGAAAGAAAGAAAGAAAGAAAAGAAAAGAAAAGAAAAGAAAAAAGACGTATTTCAAGAATACACTATGCTGACCGATTGAGAAGAAGTCCCCAGAGAGTGTCTTGGTGACTGTGGCCTGGTCACAAACATCAGATTGCACTTCTCCACTCTGAATGACACACCCCATGATATACCACACTATGAACACTGTATTACGTGGTGTGTGGCTGCATATATTTGGCCCACTGCCAAAGACACACAGCATATATACAGTACCATTGTCTCTGTTATCGATAGTACTATGTACTGTACACAATGTCTGTGCTATGCTTTCTTATGACTGCAGCCAGCAGCTTGGTTTACACCAGCATTGTCACAGACCATGGGGGCAGTGTCGTGGCTATCCTGTCAGAAGGCCCTAGGAATTCTTCAGCTCCACTGTCATCTCCTATGGCATCCATGGTATCTGGCAGTCCACAATGGACATGGTGATGTTATGTGGTGCATAGCTATCTATTTCAAACCACAACAGGGCTTGACTGCTGTTTTCCCTTTAGGAACATCTCCTGTGCAATTAGACACTTGACATCAGCAGGGATCCACACATGCCCCTCATTTACGCTGCACACTGGGCCATTTCAGCCATGCATGGTTGTGCTCACATGAGAAGCTGTCATGCACCTTAATTTCTGTTTCTGTGACAAGGACACCATGACTGACCTCCTCCACAGGGCTGAGGACTCTGGACACTCCAAAACACTAGAGAGGCAACCACAATTCAGTAAACCATCGCCATGGCAATGGCGACCATGGTGCTATAGAGGGGAGGGGGGGAGATGATGAATAACTCAAGAATTGCAGAGCTGACTGGTACCCTGGACAGGAAACAGCGTGATCACCATAGACAGGAAGTAAAACTTTACACCTCAGCTCTCAGGAGCTTGAACAAAGCTTTCATTCTGCATGAATTTAGCTAAATGTTTAGGCTTGCCTGTTAGTCTACACACAAATGCTGCCATTCTCCCCTGTACAGAAGCTCTGGGGTGGCCACACTGCCTGCAAGGACACACTGTCTCCTTGTTTCCCTAGGCACTGAGCCTTGGTGTTGGGAACACTCATTAAACACACATCAGATTGGGTTTCAGGGAGTCCCAGCGTCCAGGACAAGAGAGAATAGGTCCTTTCAGCCTCGCTGTAATTCATGGACCACGTAACCAGTGTCCTGAGCACAGAACTCTCTTCTTCCTGCATTCCAGGGCTGTGCACACCGTGTGTGTGTGTGTGTGTGTGTGTGTGTGTGTGTGTGTGTGTGTGTGTGTGTGTGTGTGTGTGTAGGTGTGGGGGATTTCTGCTACTCTCTTGAAAATATGTTTAAGAAGTGGATCAGAGAGAAAATCCAGTCTTTCAGGGCTGTTGTTGGTCTGCTCCTGACATGAGGGACTTGTCCTTGTAGTAGTAAGAAATTCTAAATTTCATTAACATAAAAAGCTCTAAAGCCTTCATCTAATAGGCAGGGAACAAAATAGCACATCAAGAATGAATAAGACAAGGAAAAATCAAGTTGCAGCCACTGAAGAAAAGGCATTCCAAAGTATCAAAAATAAAAAAGGAGGAAAAAAAAAAAAAGAAAAAGAAAAAAAAGAAAAAAAAAAAAAAAGAAAGAAAAGAAAAGGCATTCCAGCCAGAAAAACTCTTGCCTGCTTCTTAGGGTCTACCTAGTCTCTTCCAGTCCAGTGATCCAAAACACAAAATTCACCCAGCCTTAGAACCCAGGTTTTCTCCAGAGGTGGGGGGCAGGGGGTGTAACACCTGATATTACATGACATTCAAAAATCATTGTTCTGAAGAAAGGCACAAAGTGGCTATTTATCTGAGCAGAAGAGAGGGCACTGTAGAGTGCCAACAGCTGGCGATGCTGCCACGTGACCTTGGCTTCCAGCTTTCCCCCAGGAGTCAATCTCTAAAGACATTAGTTTGAAGTCAGATTCTTCTGTCCACAGGAGCTTTCTATGACAGTGGTTCGGTGTGGTTTTAGCTGGTCAGTGGTGACAACCGGAGCATTTTCTCAACCCTGAGAAAGGGCTTTAAAGTCCTTTTAAAGCAAAGTCTCTTTCAATTTAAAATTACATAAAAAGGAAAATTTTTTTAAAAAAGTCACACAAGTTGGAGTCTGGAGAGGGAATATAATATTGATTATTAGTACTTCCTGCACTTCCAGAGGGCTCCAGGTTCAGTTCCCAGCATTCACCCACATTCACATGACATCCATTCTTTCACAGATACATACATACATATTTTTAAAAATTAAAATAAGTAAATCACTACATGCCTGTAATGGCAGTACTCAGAGGAGTCTGAGGCAGGAGGATTGCAAATTTGAGGCCAGTCTGTGTTATGTAGCCAGATCCATTATAAAAAAATCCCATTGCTTTGAAATCTTGGGAAAAGAAATTATATGACTAGAAATAATGATTAACCTATTGATTTCAGTATGTACTTGAACAAACAAACCTAGGATGGTTAGTTCTTGTCAACTTGACACAAACCTAGATACACCTGGGAAGAAGAATCTTGATTGAAAAAAAAAAAAAAGTCTCAGTAAGGCTGACTGGTAGAAAAGTCTGTGGGGCATTTTCTTGATTAAAACTTGATGTGGAAGAGACCACACACTGTAGGTAATGCCACCCTTGGCCAGGTGGTCCTGGATTCTATAAGAAAGCAGGCTGAGCAAGCCATGAGGAGCAATCCAGTAAGCAGCATCCCTCCATGGCCTCTGCATCAGCTCCCTCCTCCAGGATCCTACCAACTTCCTTTGATGGTGAACAGTGCTGTGTTCTTTCCCAAGATGCTTTTGGTCATGATGTTTTACCACAGCAACAATAACCTTAACTAGGACAAAATCCTAATGATTTTACTCAGAAAAAGAAACAATGTTATATTGATTTACAATGAAAAAGATTAAAATCCCTGGGGCTGGAGAGATGGCTTAGTGGCTAAGAGCATTTGTTGTTCTTGAAGAGGACCTGGGTTTGTTTCCCAGCACCCAGGTGGTGGCTATCAACCATATATAACTCCAGCCCCATAAGAACTGACAACCTCTCCTGGCCACTTTGGGCACTACATGCATGTGGTGTATGGGTACACACATAGGTACAACACCTACAAGCATTAGAAAAATAAAATCTTTAATAAAAATAAAAACACAGAATTATATATCTGGCACAGAAAACAAACAAAAAAAGCAAAGAAAAAAGAATGACTGGCTCTCATATTCTCAGAAATTCTCTCATACAAATACTTTCTTGCTGTGTTGGAATATGATTTATAGACCCCAAAACTCACGTTGAACACATTTTTATGGTGATGGAATTGAGCTCAGGGCTTCTGTACACCTAGTGCATGTCACACTTGGCTATGTTGAAATGTGACCCTCACTGTGGCAGTATTGGTGGTGGGGTGTTTGGAAAAAAAAAAATGAGGGGCTAAAGAGATGGCTCAGCAGGTAAGAGCACCAACTGCTGCTCTTCCAGACATTGTGAGTTCAATTCTCAGCAACCACATGGTGGCTCACAACCATCTGTAATGGGATCTGATTGAAGAGAGTGACAGTGTACTCCCACATAGAAAATAAATAAATAAATCTTTGGGAGAGGAAGGATGGGATAGGGGGTCTCCAGAGGGGAAACTGGGAAAGGGGATAACATTTGAAATGTAAATAAATTTTTGGTTGTGAGCCTAGCCTTTAATGGCTGAGCCATCTCTCCAGCCCAAATAAATAAAATATCCAATAAAAAAAAAAAAAGAAAGAAAAAGAAAAAAATGATTCAACTGTTAAGAGGTTAATGGCTTCCCTGAGACAGTAGAACCAGTTCATGCTTCCCCTCCTGAATGAACACATCTTCCCTTCTGCTGCCCACGCTATAATGAGGCACAAATACCCTCACCAGAGGCCAAGTAGATGTAGTAGCCATGTTCTGGGGCTTCGAAGCCTCTAGAACTACAGGTTGATAAACTTACCCTCCTTCTTTACCCAGTTTCTGTTGTATCAACAGGAAACAGAGAATGACATTTCTCTTCTCAGTCTCTTCTCAGTTTAACAACAGAAATGAGCAAGAGTAGACCAGGCCCCAGCGCAAGCTCTGCTGAGCTATAGAGAGTTCAGACTCCTAAGAGAATACTTAGTACTTACTGTCCTTAGACAAAGCTCAGACTCACACATGCATACAACTCGAAGGAAAAAAAGCTTTCAAGCAAGGATATAACACAAGTGTCCAAAGACACGGAAAGTGGAATGGTAGCAGCTGTGACGAAGAAGGGAGTTGGGAAACACGATTGCCTGGGGACAGATGAAGTGTTCTGTGGATGAGTAACACACTTAATACCATTGAATGTGTAGAAATATTTAGAGTAATTGCTGATGGAAAAGTCAAATTATTAAATTTTTTTTTGATTGGAAGTGATCTACCCTGAACATTTTTAATGGACGGTGCTATTATAGCTGGGTATAAAATGTGTATGATCACATTTCGGAGCAACAGAGAATGACGAAAGGTTCTGGGATTATTGGGTCACAGTGAAATCTGGCTTGCCACTTACCAACTACAAAGCCCAGCAAACTTCCACAGTCCAGGGTTCTTTATTGTTCCCTACCCCCATCTCCCACTCTCCAAAAGATTCTGAGAACCCAAGAAGGAAAGTTTGCAGGAAGCACCAACCCTGTATCTTGCTTGGTTCACAGTTGAGCAACTTTATTTTTACCAGAAACACTCTCCATCTTATTTCTAACATTTGATATCACTGCAAACAAACAAACAAAAAATGTATTTTCTCTCAATACTTTACAATTTTCTTACAAAAAATTGGGACAACTAAAACGAAATAGAAGAGAGAGGGAGATGGAATGAGTCTTTAAAACACACACACACAAAACTATAAACATACGGAAATAACAGCAACAAATACAAATAACAACCCCTTTCTACAAGTATCCTGCTGGGAGTCGACAGAACACGGGCCCTGAGTTCCTGGATAGAGGAACAAGAAACTACAAGCAGGTTGTGCTTTGGATGAGATGTAGTCCCCACTGGCTAGGGTGTTTGAACTCCTGGTCCCAGTTCAGTGGCACTGTGTACAGCCTTGAGGGAAGAAGAACATTACCAGGGAGCTTTGATACTACATAGCCTTGTTCTACCTCCAGTGCATGTGTTCTGTGCCCTACCCCAGTAGCATACACACGTGCACACACAAACATCATGCTTGCTGCTTGCTGCCTTGCCTTCATCCAGGCTTTTTGGTTTTTTGAGACAGGATTTCTCTGTGTAGCCCTGGCTGTCCTGGAACTCACTCTGTAGACCAGGCTGGCCTCGAACTCAGAAATCCACCTGCCTCTGCCTCCCAAGTGCTGGGATTAAAGGTGTGCACCACCACTACCCAGCTCATTATGGATTCTTACAGCTCTGGAATCCTAAGCCAAATGAACTCTCTCTTCCTTAACTTGCAATTGGTCATGGTGTTTTATCATGGCAACAGAGAAGTGACTAATGCAGAAGTAAATTACGAAATGATAGAAAGCATGTCCCAAAGCAGACGGTCTACCTAGAAGGATGAAAAGACTGAGTCAGCAATCACAATTTTTAAAACCACGCCATGATGAGTTCTGCGTCACTAAACCAACCGTCCACCTGAGAAATAAGATGAACTCTGAGCCAGAGGATTAACCTCATGATGAAAAGGTCTTCAAGTGGACTCTGGGAATCTCAATCAAAACCAGGTATGATGGTCCACACTTGCAATCCCTGCACTGTGGAGGCTGGATCTGTACCCAGCAAGATCTTGCCCAGTAAAACTAGAGGTAGCAGAGAGAGAGGGAGAAAAGGAGACAGTGGCTTTATAAGAAGCATCTATACTGGACTGTCTTGCAGGCTGTGTCTTCAGGCTGACCCACACATGTTCCTGGGACTGGATAACTGGGGTACTGAGACTAACCTACGGTACTCTTCTTGGTTATTTCTGACTGGCTGCGTGAGTGTTTTTCCATCCATCTCCCTTCTTGTCTTTGCCTACACTGCACTCTACCCCAACGTCACCATGTGACGAATCATATAAACCATTTCCACACTGCTTCCCAACCCAGCTCCCTCAGAGACTAGCATCTCAGCTAAGCCACATCCCTCACAATGGGGTGAGGGGCTGGCGCTCCACCTCCCCACTGAGCTACATACAGATAATCCTTCCTCCTCTTGCTCACCCATCCCAGCCACCCCAGCTTTTCTCTGGGGAACACCAGACATTCATCTATCTCAGGGCCTATGCATAGGCAGGAACATGCTCTCCCTCAAAATTCCCATGGTTCCTTTCTTCACTTTCTTATCCTTGCTTGTGCCCGCTTTCCGACATGGCTGACCCACATCACTTTAAACTTCAGTTGTGCCCCCCCTCCCTATCTCCATTATTCTGTTCTGTTTCTTTTTACACACCACTCACTACCTCTCAGCACCCCACCCCCTCCCCATAGTGTTCTGCCACCGGAATATGGACTCTGGTTTGTTTGTTTCTTGAAGGTGGTTCTCATAAGTCTGAAGTGGTAATTCCCATAATGAAATCGCAATGGTGCAATCTTTAAACAGGAACCACTATAAAAGACTCAACGTTTACACTTTCTTAAAACCGTACATGCACACTACGAATAAAAGGCCCACTACAGGTGAAATGTTAAAAAAATACATAAACTTCAGGGCACAGATTTCCCTTCTTATCTCAGCGTTGGGGGTGGGGGTGGGGGTAGGGTCCAGGACCATGCACATGCTAAGCACATGCTCTGCCATTGAGTTACACACGTAGTCTTCAAGCTCAGCATTCAAAGGATGAGCAAATATGTCCGGCTGTGCTACACACAGCCTGCTGGCCACATGGCAGCTGCCTGTACAGTCACCTACCTATAAGATCCACCTTGTATGGATAGTAGGCCACAGCCCTGTGAGTGACCAAGTCTCTCTACCTTACCCACGGGTAGTCCTATGAATAGACCCAGAACACTAACACGTTGGCCTGCTGGCTCTACAGGACTAGGGCTTTCAGGATTTAGACAAATGAGTCTTTTCTCACCTTTGTTGTTACTGTGTGACTGTTTCAACAGAGTGAAGGGAGGGCTTTAAAAAAAACTATAAACATTTATTATAAATATTTATGTCACATATATAAATATAAACATTTAACGCACGTCTCATGATTCCACTAGAAATACATCTTCAGACATGATCCACATATTCCTTATTAATGTTATAATCTATGACTTTCCTCAGGTTGAGTTTTTTAAATTTTGAGAATTTCATCCATAACTGTGCTGCATTTGCATCATTTCCACCCCCTCTCTCCCCCTTCAGCTCTTCCCACATCTGTATCACCTCCCAAGTCATGACCTTTTCTATTACTATATTAACAAATGTGCACACGCATACACACACACACACACACACACACACACCCCCCACTGAGTCCAGAGACCCAGTTCATTCTTTGCTACTCTGCACTGGTTTGTAGCCCCGCGTTCAGTCACCTTTATAGCCCTGCCCTGTGTGTGGCAGGAACACAACTCATGGAGGCCAAAACACTGGGGGCGGGTGGAAGACACGACACAAAACACTGGGGCTATGGTTTACACTTTGCCATGGAATCTTACCCAAACAAACTACACTCAGCAGCATGAGCCGCCCACAGTGACCCAACAGCAGCACTCACTCAAAGGCTGTGATGGAAAACACAGAGTTTCAGAGAGTCTCAGAGAAAATACAGCCAAGTAGGACTGTGAGCTTTAAAAGAAAAAAAAAAATTCTCTAAGTCTTCCATGATTGAACTTTTAATCTACACTTGACACAGGAGAAGGAATACAGCCACGAGCATGATGATTCTGAAACAAAGACTCAATCGTCTGCTAAAAATTAAACTTGTTGTCGAAAGAATAGTCTACGGAAATTAGCTGAGACTAAATCTGACCGATTTCGGAAACAAAAGGACCTCATTCTAAAAAGCTCAGCTCTGCCTTCTGCGCCAGAGTTCTGAGCTTAGAGTGCAAAATGACTTCCACATATTTTACACAGCGATGCTGAGGGAGAAGTTGGTTCTAGCTGCACAGACTCGTGGATGGTCTAGTCTACAGAAACCGCAGCGAAGAGTCACATGCTGGTTTTTCCTCCTTCTCCAATGTGTGATGAGTCCAAATTACACTGACCGGAGAGAAGTCCAGGGATCGAATGTTTGCAGAAGAACAGTGCGGAGCAAATTCCTGACAGCTGAAGTAGCACAGTGGCTCACAAGAATGGGTGGAGAGAGGGGATGCTGCTGAACAGACATGGGGGTTCAGAATTGCAGGGTGACAGGGGTACGGGGAAAAAGGCAGCAATGAACACTGTCTCCAACACTGGGCCTGTGAGTAAGAATATTCTTTTAATATTATAGGTCAAGATGCTTTATCAATCTCTTGGAATAAAAAAAATACACAGAAGAAACAAATACAACAGCCTGCAGTGGAGCAAGCACCCTTCTCACGTGCGTGTTACTCAGTGGAGTGAGCCATGTACCCGACGCTTCGTTTTCCTTTATCTTTCAGAGCAGCCCTCAATTGACAAATGTCCCAAAGCATGTATTCTATTGTTTAATAACTCCCTTTTGATTCACCGTGTGTGCAAGCCCGTCAGGGTAACCTGAAAGAGCAATCATGGAGCCTGCTTTGCTTCCCGGCAGGATTGCCCAGTGGCCACTGCAGGTTTAAGCAGTGCGGTGCCTTCAGCCCCCACTGGTTTCATGAGTTCTGGAATTTCCTGTAATATGCAAGACACAACTTTTACCCAAGTCCCATTTTACCAAATCCTCGGCCACAAATACATTCTGTACAGCAGATCCAAAGATGAAACCGGACAAGCTATATGTATATGTTAAGATAAATATCATTGGGAAATCTTCAGATCCTGTGGACTTGTACGTGCCTCCCCGGTTCATTAATGCCTTTGAAAAAATAGTGTTTAATAATGAATTAATAAAACAGATCCCGGGGCTGGGGAGAAGCTCAGTGGATAAAGACCTGAATTTGAATCCCAGGCACCTACATAAGAAGCCAGTCAAGGCCGTATATCACTGTAACCCCGGGACTGTAGGGCAGAGAACAGCAGATTCTGAGGGCTGCTGACCAGCCCACTCAGCCCAAGCAGCAAGCTTTGGTTCAAGACAGACCCTACCTTAAGGGACTAAAGAAGAGACCAATAAAAATGCCCTGCTCTCCCCTGCACATATGTGCATATCTGCACAGTCACGTGCACCCACTCAATCACGTATTCGATGCAAAAACACTAGCAAGCAAACCAGAGAAGCCTGATTCTGATTTGCTGAACCCAACGTCTGAGCGATACAGAGCCTGCCTATTTTTAACACCACTCCCAAGTCACCCTTGGCTCACCAAAAACAAGCTGGCCCATGCTGCTTACATATCTACACCTGACGTAATTGGTCCGGAAGAGCTTACTCCACAAGCTGACGAGTCAGGCAGGAGCAGTAACGTTAATGACCTTCTTATATAGACGACTGAGTACCATGGACAGCATATGAAAAAGAGGTCAGAGACAAAGAGCCTCACTCTGGTGATTGTATTAATCAAACCAGTGATACAGGGGGCAGGAAGACAGACTGAACGCTGCTGCGTGAATGACAGGATGCTTCTAGATGCACTGCTTTCAATGATCATGGAGAGATGACTTGTTGAAATATAGAAGCAAAAGGTCCTTCAATTTGGGTGTCAGATGCAGAAATTATACTATTCATGGTTCATTCCACAAATCTTCCCTTGTAAGTTAACTGCTGTCCTGCAGGGAAAGCTTCCTAAGTCTCACCTGCTCCCACCGAATGTCTGGACAGTTTTCACAGCACCCACTTCCTGTTCTCTAATTCACCTAGGAGAGTTCGGCTTGTTTATTTTTGCCTCAGGAAAGAGTGTCGTGGAGGAGTCAATAAAGCAAGCCCCAATGCCCACCATCAACAAGAGTTACAAGGCAGCTAAGGTGAGCCAATGGGTCTGTATGACTTCCCTGGACAGTCCACATCAAACACCACACTGAAACACCCCAGCATCGGAATTCCAGAGACTCAGCTCTTGAAGCGCTTCGTCCAGGATCTCTAACCATCCAAGATAACAAGGAAGGTGGGGGGAGAACGTGACAAGGGACGGGTGGGCTCCAAGGGACACCAGGTGGTCAACACATTTGACAATGGCATTTACCCCAGTAAGTACTTTTTTTTTCCCCTCCAAATAACAGCAAACTATTAAAAAAAAAAAATCTTAAAGACACTAGGAGGGGGAAGGGGGGGGACTCTGGATACAATTTCAAAGTGTATCCTTACAGTAAATGTGAAATCATTACCTATCAGTTGACCGATTATCAAAGTGAGGCATGGTAGGTGCCTACAGACAGTCACAATTCCATGTGAAGACTTTAATGCCAGCAGCAAACACTACACAGTAACAATCTCGTGAGTGGCAGAGGAGAGAAGAGGGGCAGCAAGGCCCCTCTCTTGCTTGTTCCTATCGCCAAATCCCACAGACTGGCTACAGCACTCCAAGATTGCCTGCATCGTGAAAAACGAGATTGCTTTCATGAAAGATCAGCACTAAAGTGACCTCAGCTGATCTTCTGTCTCCTTTCTCAGCCACAAATGAAAAGACAAAACAAAGCAAGAGTCATCTGACACCGAGAAGCCATTTTTGCAGCGGGCATTGTATAAAATTGAGTTTACAAATGAACTAGGAGAAAGGCTCTTTAGCTCAGTGGTGACAAGTGCTGGCTGCCCTTGCAGAGAACCCCATTCAACTCTAGCACCCACATGATGGCTGATAATTTTCTGTAACTCCAGTTCCAGGGGACTCAATGCCCTTTTCTGACCTCCAGAGACACTGCATGCACCTGGTGCAGAGACATATATGCAGACAAAACACCTATACATATAGAGTAAAATCTTTAAAGAGAGAGAGAAAGAAAAGGCCATTGTAACTCTTAAGACAGAGATTAGAAGAACATTTTCCCAGTACATCGAAGTATACCAAGCAGAAAACCCAATTTATTGTGTATTCCCTTCAGACCATAGCTCAGCTGAGCAGAAACTCAGGATGTATATTAGTTATAAAGATGACTAAATTCTATTTTGGTTCAAGTGTTTAAGTGCTCTGATGCTGGCTTCTTTATATGGGCTTTGAAAAAAATTATTGTTGACGCTCAACAGGAAGACTGAATCAGGTGGCTGTGAATTCTGGACGAGAAGTGATTTTTCCTGTAGTGACTAAGCAAAATAAACTGCAAACAGTATGCAAAATTTGAGTTATTCTTGTAGAAAACAGACATATTAATTAGACATATGTTTTCTGTTTGAAGACCTATTTTTGTAAATTCCTTTAAAGGTATAACGACAATGACGACGACAACGATGATGTTAATGTGTTGGTGAGGTTTTCAACACTGTAATAAATACCAGGAGAAACAATTGAAAAGAAGGGACGATTTATTCAGGCTCACAGTTTCAGTCCAAGGTTGGCAGGAGCCATTGTTTGGGACCTGAGTCAACGCAGGATTACCAATGCATTGGGTATATGTGGTAGAAGAATATGTTGTATAACTCATGACAGCCACGAAGCAGAGACATAAGGGATCAGAGCAAGATACGCCTTTTGTTAAAATATTTCTTTCATTTTTCTAATGTCTATGTATGTGTCTGTGCGTGGATATCTACACAAGAGCCCAGGACCAATGGAGAAGAAGGCATTCATTGACCCCTGGAGCTGGAGTTACAGGCAGGTTTGAGCCATCTGATGTGAGTGTTAGCAACGGAACTCAGGCCCCAGCTACTGAGCCATCCCAGATACGCCCCTCCCCTTGAAAAAATATTTTATTTCATGGGCGTGAGTATTTGTTTGAATGAATGTATGTGTACTGTGTGTGTGTGACTGGTGCCTTCAGAGGTCAGAAGAGATCATTAGATTCCATGAACAAGAGTTAAAGGCAGCTGTGAGCCACCATGTGGGTGCTGGGAACCAAACTCTAGATGTCAGCAGGAGCAGTGAGTGTTCTTGACTGCAAAGCAATCCCCCAGAAACCCCCCAGCCCTTATACTCTGTCCGGCCATTCTTCTAAGATGCTCCTGAGCCTTGGGGAAGACAGATGGGGTTTGATATAGGCATGCCATTAGGGCTGAACTCGTACCAGTCACTTATTCTTAACACCCTGACCAGTTAGAAGTCTCTGTATTAACTGCTGCTCGCTGCAAAAGAAGATCCTTTGATGGAGCTTAAAAGCAGATTTATGTAGTGAATGGCCAGCATAGCTGCGTTGAAACTTTGCCGAAAGGTGAAGTGTTCAAACTTTCTGGCTCTAGTGCATTCCACTTGGTGCTGAGGCTGAGGAGAAGCCACTGGTCTGCAGCCTCTTATGTGGCTGCTGCTGCGGATTTGAACTCAGTTCCTCGTGCCTGTAGACCAAGTGCTCTTAGCCACCAAGCCATCTCCTCAGCCTTAGGGGCTTTTAAATATGTATTTACTCATAACTAGAAACTCTTTCTACTGAGAAGCAAAATATCTTTTCTCACCATGTCATAAAGAATAGCTATTCTGCCAAATATGTTGGAGAAGCCACCGTGTAGGCCAATCCTGTGTTGCAGTTATTAATGTGTTAATGTAGCACCCAGAACATGTGGCTACATGTATCTTCTGTTAACTTGTGTGTGTGGGGGGGTGTGTGTGCAGGTTCTCCGGGGGTTCAGTTTTTGCTGTTCCTTGGGTATGCTTGCTATTATACCAAATTCCACTTAATAGTTGTGGAATGCACAGGTTTAGAACATCCCTGTGGAGTTCTGGTTGGTGTGTGCAAGTGTGCACATGCATATGTGCGTGCATGCATGTGTGGTGTGTGTGCCTGTGCACGAGCACACGTGAGTTCGCATAGGTTAGCATCAGGTGTCTTCCTCAGTCACTCACACCTTATTTTTAAGACAGTCTTCGCTGAAACTGGAGCACAGATTCATCTAGACTGGCCACCAGCCAGCTCCAGCACCAGCCTGTCTCTGGCGCACTGCACTCCTCAACATTGAGGTTGCAGATGTACATTCACCACAGCCAGCTTCCACGTGGGTGCTGGGATCCCAACTCAAGCCCTCACGCCTACTCAGGATATGCTTTATCATCTGTGCCATCTCCTCAGCCCTGAGCCGTGCTTCAGGGGCAATTCTCAGGCCACAGCTTCTGCTCTGTGCCTCTGCCACACTCCCAGGTTACTTCCTGTTCTGTGGAGCCCATCTGATCTTGGGTACATGGCATCAGAGTGACCCACATTCAGCCAAAGAGCCCTGACAACCAGAAGCAAAAAAGACGGCACAGTCCTACAGCTGACGTCAAGCATGGGAGACAGAGGTCTAAACTCCAGTTTTCGTGAGAAGTGGACATGGGTCAGGGCTAGCCTGGTGTCTACAAGGATCAGGGCTAGCCTGGTCATCCATGCCAGGCAGAGATGTGGTCACTAAGAGTCCCTTACCTAGCATTACTATTCACACAGGTCCTTTCGTGCACTGCAATGAATTTAGATTTAGATTCTGTTTGAAAGTGCCTGGTATAGGTACAGGCTCATGAATACTGCAGGAGGAACTGAATGGACAGGGAAGGTGGACAGTCAGACCCAGGCACAGATGGCAGCTCAGTGAACAAATCTCAGGGTCTCAACTCCAAAGCTCTGCATCGACAGCAGCTGAAATATGGCTCTACATAGTTCAATCATCTTTTTAGTTCATAAAACTTCCAAATGCCTTCTTTTAATAATCAAGGAGTTTAAACATGGAAGATAATGAGGCAAGGCTTCCTTTAACCAGTTCTGAGGTCAGTCACCTGTGTGTTACACAGTTGATTTTCCCACCTACCTCCATTTCAATGCTAATACGCTAATATGTTCCTTCTCGGCATCATCTTCCCCAGATGAAAATGGGCTTTGTTGCTTTTGCACACACCTAATAGACCATCAGCTGCCTAAAGAACATGGTGTCACAGGACCCCAGATGAACCAGATGGTGAGGGCGCTGGTGTCCCAAAACTGCTTTTAATTCTCAGAATCTTTTTTTGGATATGACAATTTTCCAACCTCCTACTCCGGCATGTAATTCAGGTTGGACCTGAGACTCAACATGCTAACTCAACAGCAGGGAACCAGTAATGGACTCTGCCTCAATGACTGTGCAAGCCAGTAGGCCTCTGCTTTCTGGTTACGGGTGGAAAAGCCAACAGGAAATGGTCTAGAGAAAAAAGGAGTCCTGTACTTCCCAAGGCTCATGGTGACCATCTCAGTCTGAGTACAGCTTACATGCCCTTAGTAAATGTCCATCCTGTCCAGATCTTATAAACTTTTAAGGACAAGATGTCAGTAAGACCCGGAGAGGTCTTTTTGTGGCGGGCTGGCAGAAAGTGGTTGGGTCTATGATGGCCGCCAGACTGATTGTGGATAACATCTAACTTTATTCCCATCTATATCTGCAGTGTTGCCCCAGCTGACAAATTGTCATGGAAAAGACGGAAATAGTATGAATGGAGAGAAAAATAAGTGGTGCCCAAATTCTAAGAGAAGTCCTACCTGTTCCCAAGGGTGGGGACAATAACACTTCTCCTTACTATCTAGGTCTAATCTATTCTATACTTTCACTGTCTTCACTCTGAGTCTAGCCTGTTCTATGCTCTACTGTCTTTGCTCTGAGTCTAGCCTATCCTGTGTCCTTGCATTCATTGCCTTTACCCTGGATCTAGCCTGTTCTATGCTTTCACTGTCTTCGCTCTGGGTCTAGCCTGCTTTATGGCCTCACTGTCTTTACTCTGCATCTTTATCCTGCAAACACTCAAGAATTAAAAGGTTGATTTTTGAGTTTATCCCTTGCTCCCTTTTATTTTAGATTTTCACTTTAAAATTATGTGTATGTCTGGGCTTGTGTGAGGGTATCTGCAAGTTAGTGCAGGTGCCAGTGGTGGTCAGAAGAGGGCAACAGATCCCTTAGAACTGGGTTACAGGTGGTTGTGAGCTGACTGACATAGGTGCTGAGAACTGAACTCAGATCCCTGACAAGAACAGTATTTGCTTCAGACTGCTGTGCCATCTCTCCAGCCCTATCCACCCACTTCTTAAATTCTTCAAGCAACATCTGCCTTACTTGCTCCTCAGTTGCTTCTTATTCTTGTTCCTGGTTCCACCATTTCTAGCAAGAAAGGAGACACTATTTGGGGGTGGGGAGGGCAAGAAATAGAAGCTCAGCTGTTCTGAGACCAGTAATCCTGGGCACCTGTGACTCTAGTGGCCACAGCACCCTTGTACATCATAGCTTTACACAACAGAGCAAGCTGGCAAACCTGCTGAGCTGCAAGTCCGACCACTAGGGAGGTGCAGGCGTAGTGTTCCATCTTCTCTTCCCTGTGCCACCCGATGTGGGGAGGAAGAGGAAACAGAATAGATCTCAGCCCTTCTTGTTGTCCAGGTTTCCTCACAGTGTCTGAATCTGCCCAAACATAGCCTAATACTTTAAGGTGCAGCATGAGGGACCAAGTTCTCAAATTCCTACAGAGAGGACATACAAAGACAGGTGACTTGGGTCACTGACAGAGCGCCTTTGCTCACAGAACTGCCTCCTCATTTACGATCCACTGCGATTGAGCAAATGTCCCACAAGTGTGAGGAGGTGAGAAGCCCTGGTCAGGAGGAGCCAGCAGCTCTGCCTTCAGACATCTGCTACTTGCTCCCCTGCTTCAGGGTTCTCTGCTCCCCAACTTGGGGCCTGGTACTTTTGCTTCAAGCCTTTGAACCATCTGGTGCTGTCTATAATCCCCCAGGAAAACTGAAAAGTTCCTCTCGATAGCAGTACCCACACACTTAGAATTCAGTTCCCTGACTGGATCCTTCCCCATCTCCAGTAGAGCCCCAGAAAATGCCACTGTGGGGGCCACTGGGTCCAGTTATTCATGAAATCTAATTGCCTCAAGCAGAAATGGCCATTCAAAGCTTGGGTGGTCTTCATTAAGCAAATCTCACTGTCCTGTCAAACTGTGTGGGACTCCACCACAGACTCTCCTTCCTCCTTGTTTGTGGACCTGGTTCCCATGTTGTAAAAAATGAGCAGCAATGTTGAGGACAGCCCAATGCCATCTGCCTGGCATTTATCCCTACATGTGTTATCTGATTCCTAAGTTTGCTGCTGTGGAGAAAGGAAACTACCATTTATTGAGCGCCACTGGAATCTGCTATTGCTATTTTGAAGCAATAGCAGATTCAGCCTACTCCTGGGCATCCAAGAAAAGAAAAGCCTGTCCACATTCCTCTCTAGCTGAGTTGTATCTCCAATGAAGTCAGAAACCAAGACTACAGCACCTGAGCATTTGATGGGAGCAGCCCAGAGCTGGTGGGAAGAACCCCAGCACAGGACAATCTAGGGCAACTACTCTGCCCGGCCTGAACATTTACTCCTGGTCTTGGGTAGGAAATGTTTTGTTTTTCCAAGTTGTTTCCCAACCACCCCTAAATGTAAAAAGGGCCCTGTCTTCCAAAGCCTCCTCTATTTACAAAGTCACTGCCCTGCAGGGGCTCATTACTCCACTGAATTCCTGAACCCTCCTTTCAAATGAGCGAGAGCATTCCACAATTTCTTCCCACAGGATTAAAATTAAAATAAAAAATTCCAGCAGCAACCTGCCCCTTCTTTATTGTGAATCTTCACAATTTGGAGCAAACACCACCCCTGGCAACTTGAGCAATGACCTTAAGCCAGCAGGCAGGTTTGCAAGAGAGAACTCATCTTTCTGGAGGTGGAGTGGGGTGGGTTAGCAGCACCAGTAATTCAAGCACTGAGGACCTGCAGACAGACAGGAGGATGCCTGGGGCTCCTGGACCAGGCAAAGCTCTAGATTGAATGGGACCCTGTTTAAAAATTAACTAATTCAATGGAGGAGGTGCCAAGAAGGCTCAGAGGCTGAGAGAACTTTCTGCTCTCACAGAGGACCAGGTTTTAGTTCCTTTACCTGCATCAGGTAACTCACAATGGCCTGTGACTCCAGTCAAAGGGAGAGCTGATGCCCTCTTCCGGCTTCTATAGGCATTTGTATGCTTATGGTACATACACAGGTCAGCCACGGCTACATATATTCTGTCGTAAAACCAACCAACCAACCAAACAAACAAACACTGTGGAGCACAACTAAAGAAAATACCTTTGTTAACTTCTGGCCCACATGTACACAAGCCTATATGTGCATTTAACTACACACCCTATAAACCTTTTAAAAATAATTTTAGAGGAATAAAAATCATAAAGAATACTCCAACTTAATTAAGCAACAGCTGTGCTATCCCAAAACTCAGAAACACCACTGACTTCAAAGCAGGTTTGGCAGATCAAGGACACCTTCCAGAAAGGGACTCAGGCTTTGTTGAGTCACTACCAAGACACGTCCACCCTGAGTGAGAAGAAGTGGGGCTGGTGGTCAGTTGGCACTGGGCCTGGAGTGACTCTCTGCACCTTACTAATTTCCCAGAATACACAACCAGGACCAGGAGGCACAAAGGAAAACCAGGGAGATGAGCCCTGGAAATTACACCCCAACTCGTGCTAGGATCAAACAGTAGTGACCTCTTCCTTGTCTTGTGGCATGATAAATTAGCTTTGGGCTTGTTCGATCAGCCAGCCAAACACTGTGAGCCAGAGACTCAGAATTCTTAATCATCTGCTGATCTTCATGATATTTGCTCTCTGGTTCTTAACCTTTAAAGTTCTTTCCAAATGGGAGATTACAGAATTTCACACTTTTTAAACCTATCGATCTTACTAACTTGTACTGAACACAAATAGCTCAATGAACGTGGCTTTCCTGTACATATGCGCTTACATTCCACACATGTGACCTACGAGTTGACATACGTGTTAAGTATTTCAGCTGGTGACACGGAAGTAATGATGTCTACTACTGTAAGCAAGTAAGTTCAGAACAGGACCTCTATGTTTCAAAGCACCAAGTCTGGACAAGGGAGATGGCTCTGTGGGTATGAGTTCTTGCTCTGCAAAAGTGGAACTGAGTTCTAATCCCCAGCTCCCACATAAAAAGTCAGACATGACTGCACATGCCTGTAAACCTAGACTAGAGTGGAGGCCAGGGATTACTAGGAACTTGCCTCAGCAGCAAACCTGGAATGGTGAGCTTTCACTTGAGTGTGAGACCCTCCTTCAGGGGCAGCAAGGCAGGGAGCAACAGAGGAAGACAGTCTGTCCTGCTCCAGCCTCTGAGTGTGCGGGCACCTGCACGTTCACACCCGTTTCACGCGTGCTCACCACACACCCTCCAAATGAAATAATTAAAGTCCCAAGTCTCATGGTTGATCAAAGGAACTACTAGGGGGCAGGAAGGTGGGAGAGGGAGGACCAAGGTCAAAGATGTGAAGACGGGGGAGGGGGGAAAGACAGGGGAAGGGAGGAAGGGGACATGAAGGGAGGGGGAGACTGGGAAAGGGCTGAAGAGGAAGGTTAAGGACATGAAGGGAAATGCTGAATGAAGCCTGTAACTAGATACAGACAACAACAAAACAAATTCCAACTCCAAGTCCTAAGGGCACCATTCCCAAACACACTTCCCCAAACCAGAATGAACATGAGCCATGATCTCATCCCGTCTCACCCTTCCTGGAGGTCTCCTACCCTTTCCATGTGCCCCAAACAAAGTTCAAGGTACAACGTTAACAGCTTTCCTGGGGAATAATCTACACTCTGTAAAATGTGACCACTGGATGTACACAATTATTTTTAAAAGTAGTTCAAACACCCCCCAGCCAAGTGCAAAACTATCAGCCCTGAGCCATTCTGAACAAACTGCTATTCCCTCTGAGGCCCAGATAACTACCTATCTGCCTTTGGCCTCTGCAGGGGTTTCTAAGAATACTTCCTACTAAAACAGCCAGCCAACAGGGATCGTTCCTATCTGACTCCCTTTAAAACATTACATTGTTTTAGAATTCCATACAAGAGTGGAGTGCTTATACCATTTCCTCCCGCTCTCCACCCCTTTCTCTGCTCCCAGCCATCCAGTGCCTCCCCACTCTTTCTCAAATTCAAGACCTTTTTAAAAAATGACTTACATATATGTATACATACGTGTATACAAATACAACCAGCTGGGTCCCTTTGGTGTAGCTTGTATGTGTGTGTGTGTTTAGGGCACGTCACCTACAACTGGATAACCTACCTGGATACACATGCCTGTAGACGACTAATATCCGCTCTCTCCGCAGCCACCAGTTGTCTGTAGCTTTTTATCTAGGGTCAGATTTCCCTCATGGGTCCTGGCATGTCAACTAGCGTTGCCTTTACACAGGCCTTCTTCAGGCAACAATCTCGTTGAGATTTCAAAGCTTCTCTCACTTACCCCGCTTCTGAGGGTCGGAAACACTGAGCAGATCTAATCCGTATAAACATCATTGTGAATCCCCTTTACAATCAAAGAGGCCCTGATCCCCACAAAGTACAGACGTAAAAATCAGGAAGACTCTCCCAGGGCCCACCCACCTTCATGCCAGAAGAATCCAGATCCCAACTGTGTTCCTGGGTCTCTTCATACTGGGGCTTGCCTCACACCTGTTCTCTACTTCATTGAGATAGATTCCTGTCACTCCCAGCAAAACAACTAGATATCTGCCCGGGCTGCTCTGCCTGGCCAAGGGGCAGTATCAGCTTGACCCCATTCCCTCAGTATCCCTTAGCTGGTAAGCAGACTTCACTGGAATCTAAGCAGCTCCTGCCCTCTCCGGCGTGCCTCTTCTCTGCAGGGATGACAGGGGGAAACTCCTCTAACTGGAGGCTGTGGGTGTTCATGGCTGGAGTTGGGTAAGGTAACTAGCACGTGGCCGATGGATCATCACCAGGAAGGGCTACGCCTGCACTCATCTGTGCCACACAGAGTGCCCTGCCTCAGAGGGAGGACAGCTGACTGTCTTTGTCTTTCAGATCCTCAATGCTTCAGGACCGAGGATGGCAATGGAGGTTGGAAATGAAACAGATGAGAAAGCGAAGGAATGAGTGAGATTCAGATTCTCCCTCCGTGGCTGCTTCACCCCACACCGAGGGACGGGCCATGGCATCTCCAATTGTGAAGATTAATTTCTCCTCCTGGCCTTATCAGACCTAATCATGGCTTTCTAACCAAGGAGAATAACAGTCACATGGCCGTTGGGGTATCTGTGCCAAGGTGTGGTGTTTGACCCAGAGCCTGGAAAGTGTCTTGCTGCTTCCTTCCTCACTACAGGGGAGGTAAGGAAGGTCAGGGACTAGGTCTGTGTGTGGGGTCAAAATTAAGGTGTTACTAAAACAAGCACTCCTTAAAAGCAATCTGGCTGTAAGGAAAAGAAACTGCCTGTGAATATCAATGGCCATTGCCCTGCTGATCTGTCTGGTTTGTAAAATCCGGTCACTCTAATTAATGAGGTTGCTCCAGGCAACCTTCCTCCCCTTGCCCTCCCCCTGCTTGGAGGACAGCCTTCATTTGTGCTTTGTAAAGAGGTCTGAGCCATATGCAACCAACTGCGTGTGTGCACTTGAATAAATAAACAATAAAATCATCTTTTTTTTTTCTTTCTGTGTGTGCTCATGCATGTCTGTGTGGCAGGCATGGTGCATGCACGTGTCACAGAGTTCTTATGAAGGACAGAGGATGACCTCCAGTTCCATGGTCCCCACACCACGCTAGAGGGCTGCACCCGCACGCTTCTGAGGATTCTTCTGTCACCACCTCACACCTTAAAAAGGGAACATGGAGACTGCAGATGTGCTTGTCCAGGGATCCAAACCCAGTCTTCATGCTTACATGGTGAGAGCTTTAACCACAGAGATCTCAGTGGCCCAACACCTGCTGTTTAGGAGTGATTAGCATCCCCTGTGTATATCACCGCTGGGCTTATTTCTAAAAGGCAAGAGAGCGCTACAGTCAGCTTCACTGGTTTCCCATCTTTCTTAGGCATTTGACCCTAAAGAGGATAAATGATGTCCTACCAACAATGTGGGAAACATGAACAAAACACCTCAGTGGTCAAAGTTCAACAAACACCAGGAAAACTCTAAAACAAGAGAGGAAAATGAGCTACATATTAATCTTGGAAACCTACCACCTCATAGTGAGATTGGGCTTTGGCCTTGGCCCACTGTGGAAACCTCACCTAACAGGAGCCATTACCTTTCTGCAGGTTCAGCTAATACACTACATGGTGTTAGACGTGCTGCACAAGGTAGGGAAAACCCCACATGCCCAAGAGAGACAGGGAAGTACATTTAGGCAGTTGGAGCTATTATTGCCTGCCCAGGCTTCCTCCAGCCTGGGGTCAGTGTCATCTCCACACTGCTGACTTCTGGGGTCCATGGTTCTCTGTGGCCAACTGTGTTACACACTGTAGGGTCTTCCTACCAGATGTTATCAGAAGACCAAAACTGCCTCCAGGCATTGCTAAGTGTCCCCTCAATGCAAGGTGGTACCAAGGTAGGAACCACTGGGACACACCAACTTTAGAACTGTAATCTCAGGTCTGAGAAGATTAGGGAAGTCATCTAGGTCAAGGGCTGTCACTTTGGAAGCATTAACAGACTCCCTATAACAGTAGCTCTCTAAGGTTACTGAACATAGATATCAGAAGTACCTGTGCAAGTCAACAGTATTGTCGTCTCTCCTCAGGACTTAAGAGACCGACAGTGTCTTTCAAAGAAATGATGAAATGGGAAGTCCTTCAGCTTATCCTTCAGCTAAAGGATAAGATTTCTGAGGGAGCTACCTGGAAAGGGGGCACTGAAGAATTCCAGAGTGCCCTCCATGTTTAGAACACACATGCATGCTCACGGACACAGTGTTCTAGAACAGGACACTTCCCTGGAAGTCAACCTATTTGAAAAGCACCTGACACACACATCCTGTGTGCTCTATAACAATAGGGTCCAAAGTACCTGCCTGCCTCCTTCACTGCTACCGAAGCAGCCATTAAAAACTCTGTAAGGACTCACTCCTCTGTGACTGGAAAGGCACTGTCCCCACGCCGTTGGTTCAGGACCCTGAGCAAATGCTGCCAGTGACCAGCAAACAACACAGGAGAGAGACTGATGTAATAATCCACAGGCCACAAGGCCAGCTGAGGCCAACAGCATAGCTGACGACCCTCCTCTCACCTCTAAGACCTACTGTGACAGGAAAGTAGGGAAGGAGGAGAAAGCAAGGTCAGTTCTAAACCACATGTCCTAAAACCTCTGAATTCAAGCTTGTAAGTATATTATTGGAGCAAAGGCTTTAAGGTAGTTCTTTCCGGTTCAGACCACCTTGTCAAAATGTCTTTAGCAGTTACTCTGCTACTCAGGATCATAACTCTGTGAGCAAGGCGCAAGGCTTCTGAGTCTTCAACAGACAGAGCGAGGGAAGAACTCGATTGTACAATGTCAAAGCTCTTACTTCAGTAAGAGGCCCCTGCTCTTCCCACCCTCACCTGCTGGGTGCCATCTCCGAAATGGAGCCAGCTGGAGCTTGCTTTCATGTCTCCTGGCTGGGGACCGACTTGTTCTTGGTGCCTGGCAGAGTTGCTGTGCAAACACGGAACTGAGAAGGGCTGCATTCAGCAGAGGTCAGTATTAATAGGATATTTAAGGCTGAGAAAAACAGACACCAAACCTTATCATAATGGCTACCTCTGAGTGGCAGAATTTTTTCCCTCTTTCAAGTTTGTGAACTCAAAATAATTTTTTTTTTAAACAGGGAATGCAATACTTTCTTTGCCAGAACTCAAACCAATTTAATAGCTTTATTTTTTATAATCGCTATTTCATCATGAGGCTGCAATGCCCAGGGCCCTCTCATTGTAAATCCTTTCTGCCCTCTGTCCCTCCAGGTAGAGGGATCTCTGCAGCATGCCCCTGCACCTGCAGCCAGACCAGCTATGAGGCTGCAGAGCCCAGCTCACTCACTGTTGACTTCCTGTTTCCACCTTCTGTCAGGAAGCATGCTGAAGCTCATCTACATCGGTACCCAAATCCGTGTGACAGGATGACGAAGGCTCCTTCGTGTTGCTCACGGCTCCTAATGCTGGGGACGGTGTGCAACTCCTCCTTTACAGTGCATGGGCTTCACAGCCAAGGGATGTGTAAACACAGGGTGAGAATAAGTCTCTGCATGAGGGAGCGCAGTGTCAACTGTTGTAGTTGTCAACTGGTGGCTGCCCGCCCCAATGTTCTGGGTTCCTGAATGGAACACACACACACACACAGCCTTATATTTTAATATGCCTTAAAAAGCTCAATGGTTGGGCCACTCCCAAACCTCCACATAGCTAACACCTCCCCTCCAGTATTTCTAAGTTATTACTTACTAAAATCTATATTCCATCTTTGCTACCTTAGAGCCGGTGGGGAGGTGGAGGGCTGGGGTCCCTCGTCCCCGGTTCTTACATGATTGTTATGCTCTCTCTTCTGCACCCCTCAGGCCTGGTCTTTACTCCTTTCCCAACATGGAGGCTATATCTTCTTCCTCCCTCAGTCCCTTGCCTAGAAATCCTAAAGTCCTGTCTCTCTCTCTCTGCCCAGCCATTGGCCACCAGCAACTCTATTTACCAATCAAAACCAACTGGGGGCAGGGACCCTCAGCGTCTTACTTGAGGATTCTCAGGCAATTTTGGGGACCCAATTAACATAATATAAGCATTAGACTAAATCCACAACAGTCGACACACACAGTGTAAGCACAAATAAGGACTTCCCATGTTCCTAGGAATGGCTGGCAGACAAGGCACAGAACAGCAGAAACACAGGTAAGTTGCACTGAATCCAGCTGATGGCTTTGTCCTCACTGAATTACACAAGCAGGTGCTGGAGAGAAACCACCCGGAGGAGCCAGGCTCCGTGTGAACATGGAGCCATGTCATCAGAACCCGCACTGCAGGACACCGCCAAGAGTGACACAGAGGCATGGGACTCCAGGCAAGGCAAAGAAAAGCCAGGGCCTCTTCACTTTTCTGCTGTGCTACTTCAGGGGCTGGTGGATAAAGTGCTTGCCACATGGGTATGAGAAACAGAGTTCAGATCCCCAAAGCTGATGCCCATGCAGAGGGTGTGTGGTGTATGTGTGTGTGCAAGTCTAGCGCTTGCTAGGCTGGGCCAGGAGACCACAGAGCAAGCTGGCTAGCTGAACTGGCAAGCTCTGGGTTCAGGTGAGAGACACCGCCTCAATCAATAACGCAGAAAGTGATGGAAGAGGACGCCTGACATCAGCCTGGGCCTCCATACTTGTGTGTGCATGTGCGTGTGAACGTTCTCTCTCTCACACACACATATATGTGAACATGGATATACACATGCATGCAAAACCTCAAAAATATTTTAATTAAAAAAATAAAAATATTGTAGGAGGCTTAGAGAGGAAATGCTCACAAAATTCCTATTTCTGGTGTACATGACGGTGCTCAAAAGCAGGTGGCCTACCCAGGACCACTCAGCGTCCAGTGAGGGGTAGGGGCCTTCGTAAGCACAGCGCAGCACAGCTGCCCATGGGAAGTCTAAGTTGTCCCTTTTCTTGGTGACATGCTTTATGACTTATGAGCTGCCACTCACTCTGCTCATCAGTCAAGGCCAAAATGCACACTGGGTCTGAGGTGACTCCGAGGCTAGGGGCCTTTCCTTTGCCACGGAGCCTGACAAGCTGAGTTCCTACCCTAGGACCCAAACATACCTTCAAAGGTTGTCCTATGCCTTCCGTGTGTGCCATGGCATGTCACCTGTCCCCCAAAATAAATAAATGCAAAGACTTTTTACACGTAAACCATTGGCCAGCTAGTTACAGGGAGCACGGTGATTACTCTAGAACCCGGCCCTGGTAGAGACCTATACTGTAACAGAGAACATGATGGGAGCCATCCAGGAGCCCCTGGAGGGACAGAGTTTGGTGGCAATGTGTGCCCAGCATGTGTGAGGCTTTGGAGTTCAGTCTCTGCTTAGCCTCCACACTATAAACCCAAATCAAATCATCAAAGAATTTTAAACATCACTTACAATATTTTGCTTATTTTTTGGGGGGCGGGGGGATACAAAGTCTCACACAACCCAGGCTGGTCACATGACCTCTGTAAGTAAGGATGACCTTGAACTTACAGGTGAGTGCTACCAAGCAGGATCTAAAACAGCATTTTACTATTCTCTTTCTTGGAGTTCGGTGACAGGACACAGAAGCCCTTTGAGAATTTGAGCAAAGGCAGGCGCCTCCTACACCTGAACACCACCCGCCGTCTCCCAGTAATATCTAAGAGAGAACCAGAAAGCGTTCCTTATGACGCCATTTAAAATTAAAGCAGGCTGATATGCTAAAATCACCATATACAGCTGGCTGCAGCTGCAATGAATGTCTTTCCTTCCACCCTGGGTTTCAAAATTCCGAGGAACTAACTGATCTGAACAAAAGCCTGGGAAGAGCGTGAATCCAGCACTCAGTCTAAAATGCCTGCTGTTTTACCGAATAATTAAGCCATGATGTCATCTCCATCACACACCTGCAGCATAATTGCTTCACAGAACCACGCACAGATGGCTGTCGAGAGCTGCAAGTCCACATAATAAAAGTCCAAGGGCGTTATTTGGACAAGATTCTGGACCTGTAGAACTCCTGCCCTGGGCAAACACATCCGCTAATTAACTGTGGTGGGTTCACTGTGCTGCAAGAGAGACCAGAAGACTGGACGTTCCATCCCTCCTCACAGGGACCCTGCAACAACCTGCAGGGTGATCAGCCAGGTCTCTAAATAAAAAATGACATACCAGGGTCCTCATCCTGACTTGGACTCATAGGAAGGTGACAAATGGAGATTCATCTGCTGTCATTTAAAAGCCATCGTTTGAAAATCATTTAAATCATTTGAAGTCATTTAAATCATTTTACTGCTGGAAAAAAATGCTTTATAGTTTACAAGCACTTTAATGGGGCTCAGGAGCTCAGAAGGGAAGGCAGCCATTATTCCCAGGGCACCAGCTCACCAGCAAGTGCTGTGTGCACAGGACGGAAGTTTGAGGAGATGGGCAGGGAGCAGCGTGATTAAAAGAATTCCCATGTCTGCCCAGCCTGGGGAGCAGTGCTTGTGCTGACTCAGAGAAGAAATGTTATTTTATCCAGGGAACTGGAATGGAAGGGCTAGGGAGTCAGCACTGGTGGCAGAGAATCGTGTGTGCAAGCCAACCCAGGACTAACAGAGTGAGCATGTGCAGGGAGGAGCCTGTATCTAGGGAACCTGGGAAAGGGAGGAGTGAGGGGGACCACATCCAGGTCTGCCAGAGTCTCTTGGGCCAGGATTTCCATTAAGCCTCCAGGTGTCCTAAGTCACCTGGATGTCCCTAAACAATTCAAAAGCTCCCTAGGTAAATGTACTCCACATCTGGCCTGGACAAACAATAGACTGGAGAGTAGGCATCCATGACGTTCATGACACTTTCTTATGCTTAGAATAACTTCCCTCATGTCCAGTATCAATCTAGACAAAGTCTCGGTAACATTCCAAATATTAATGCCTAAGAATTTTAACATTCAGTACTTCCCAGGCTGAACATCCTAACACAGGAGTTACCAAATCTGAATTGATCTTTACTTTTGGACTAAACTTTTTTAGTTTAGATAGATAAATGACACCAGAACCACCTTGGAATGGTGGGCGCCATTCTTCAAGACCCCACTGAGCTTGATCAGCAAGCTGAATCTGTTTACAAACTGACTCACCTAACATGGAGCCAGAGATGGATATGCAGCAGGTTAGTCTTAGCTGAAGACGCCCAGAGCTTTCAAAACTCTCTCACTGACAAACTAGGGTTTTGCAGGTGGCTCAAGGTAGCGAGTCAGTAAGCATCTATCAACTCCTGGCCTTCTCCAGGGAGCAAGAACGGCAAATCCTGGGCTATGGGTGAAGCTATTCCCTCCTTCTTCCTGTGTCTGCTAAGAACACTGAATGGTGCTGCCTGCTCTCTATCTTAACAGTGTTGCCTCTGCCACCACCAACCTGGACTTGGCAAAGGAATGTACGTACGTACACTGCACCCTGTTTTAGAAAAGAGAGACTCACTAACACTGCTTTATTAAGAGTACCAATGTATACCAGGCCAGAGATACCAAAATGTTGGTTCTATTCATTACATTTAAAACACAGCCCATGAGGTAAGTAGATACGGATTTTAAAAAATAGTAATAAAAAATCTTTAGAGATGTGATTTTTTGTTTTGTTTTTGTTTTTTAAAAATTATGTGCTTTCTGCTTCTGCCATAAGAAACCAAACCAAACAAACAACAAAACCCTTTGGAGCTGACTTCTGGACATTGCTGCTCCTGATGTAACGATTTTTGGAGCTGTGGCCATTCCATCCTGGTTTTCCCTACACAGAAGGAAATAGTAATGGGTGGATGGGTTTCTGTGTACCCAAGTGTACTTGTTGGCAAAGAATAAAAGACAACTGGAGCACTGTAGTTTGAAAAAGTGTCACAGTTAATTCACAGTCCATAAACATCTGGAAACCGAGCCTTGATCAAAAGGTTTGTGGACTCAGCTCTGGGAGAAACAGAAAGTCCTGTATTCAGGAAATGGCTGCCTGCTCTAAAATGGCCATCTCCGTAAGACAGCACTGTGAATCCTTCTGCACTTGGACAGGACAGAGCACCTTCTGGGCTGGCTAAGCTACCCTGGTAAGTCCCTGCTCTGTTTTTCCTTAGGCCCAAGGAGGTCATCTCCTCTTGTCACACTTTGTCACTCCAATACCCTGGCTTCATGTCAGTACATCCAGTAAGCAGTGAGCTTGGAAATCACTTATGTCCTGGTTTCTTCATGCCACCTGAAGGCATACTCCAGCCTTTCTCTGTACTGTGTCAGGCCTACACGTCGTCTCATAAAATTCAAAGTCACCACAGAATGTTCTCAGAACCTGAGTGCAGGGGTCACATGTCCTGAGGGGTCATTCTCCGTTTCCTTAGGAGGCTTCTCTTCACTTCACTGGAAATGTAATGTTGGCTGGCAAGTGACTTCACAAAGCCTTGCTCAGTTATGAGGAAAATGCTACTCCTCTTGGGCAGCCACAACCGAGTCCTGTTCTCACAGGTCTTGTCAGATAGTAAATATTTATCCAGCATGCCTAGTCTAAGCAAGAACACGCTAATCACCTTTCTCCTGCTCCTCACCAACAAAGAAAACAACTGGCTCTAAATGCTGAATCAGTAATCCAGCCAAGTTCATAAGGACCGCTTCAGAACAGAGCATACAAGGAGAACTTCAGGAGGCTACCTCTCCTCAGCTTCCCCCTTCGCTGCCTACTTCTTATCTATCCCAGGCATTTAAAACATTTCTTCCGATTTTTATTAAAATCAGTCCTACGTGTCCTGCAAGGAAGCAACCATGTTGGATCCCCTACTGCAAGGTTACTGCACACAAAGCCAGAATCAGCATGAATGATTATTAAAAGGAGGTACACGAACCAGTGGACTCCTGCACTACCCTGGGATGGTTGGGCCATCACAGTAAGATATTTTTCAATCCTCCCAGGGTTCAGATGGTGGACAGAATGGCAGTGAGTGACAGTGGCTGCTGCTGATTCCTAGGTTTTATTCTACACCGGCAGTGCCAGGCCAGTGTGCAAGGATGACAGGAAAGAAGGTTCTAAAGCTGAGCTGAGTAGGTGGTTACTAGGCTCCTGCACATTGCTGTGGAACTCTTGAGCTCCTGAGAAGGTCTAGTACAATTGCAGTTAAATTTTTACTTCATTTACATTGAAATTGTCACATAGAGTGAGTACTGAATTGAAGCCCTTCAGGACCACCAGATACATTTATCTGCATGCTATTTAAGATACAATGTTTTAACAAACACTAACAAGAGTTTCCCCAAAGCTTCTAACTGCCTTCATTCTTACTAAGTACTTTGCAGCATCTGCTCTGACTCGGGGTCCCCACTTCTCTAACGTAAAATCATAGGGTTACTCTAAGGGAGAAATAAGAGCATATCAAGACTTCAGGTTAAAACACTGAAATCGGTGGGTCTCACTACCTCCTACTTGTGTCATAAATGGCTACTTTCACAACATCTGCAGCTTGTCCAGCATGCTGCGATGGCTGTGGATGCTTCCAGAACACACACACACACACACACACACACACACACACACACACACACACACACACACACACACACACACACAAAATTCTCTGCAGACCAGGAAATGTCAACAGAAAAACCCCTGCAGGGGAAGATAATTACATTTTGCTTCCTACTCTTGGGAAAGCCTTTCCAGGGTCCGCCCACCCAGTTTAGTTTGTGTTCCAAAGGGTTCTTGTAAGGAACACAGAGGCTATTGTTCCCCAGAGGACTCTCCTCAAATGAAGCTTTGTCTCCATGTTCTTCAAGACACTCTCCAAGAAAATGTGGAGGGAAAACTGGGCCAAAGGGTGTCAACTTGGAGCAATCTACACAGACCCTTCTTTGAGTAACCAAGATGGAACTGGGAGGGACACTCACTCCAAGGACTTAAGAGATCTGGAGGTCAGGAAAGGCACCACACACAAAGGCTGAGTAACTGGGGTGAGAAATATGATGAGTGGTGGAAGGTACTGTGCTAGCTCGACTGTGAGGGAGGAAGTGCCTCGAAACTGTCCCCACAAAGGCCCATGTGCTAACGGCTTGGTTGGCAGCCTGTGGGATGACGGAAATTTTTGAGAAGGAAGTTAGGTCAGTAGGGACTACACCCTTGAAGGAGATACTCGGGACCCTGGTCCTCTTCTCTTTTTCTCTCTTTGCTTCTTATAGCCACAAGGTGAACGGGATCCTGTATAGCAGGTACTTTGTTGACTGAGCCATCTTCCCAGCCACAAGCAAAGGTCAGTTTTGAACACTCAAACTATATCAAGAATCAGACAACTGTTTCATTTATATACACATCCAGAGGTACATATCCTCCCAAACTCAAGTTGGTTTTAAGTTACATCTACATATCTGCTAAAGGACATAATGCCCAGGTGCAATCCACTTCACCCTTTCCTTCCCTGCCTTGTTTCTTTTCTTCTTGGTGCTTGATGCCAGCATATCGAGTAGCTAGTCCTTTGTCTGTCTTGTTGTAATAGAATATTGTGACAGGCTCGGTCACGTCACTGCTGTACTGTTGGCACTCGAGGCAATATCTGTTAAGATTTGGGCATGCTTTTACTACATGTACTTTCTGGGCTGCTCTTTCACATACGCAATGTATATGACTATATAAACACCACAGAAAGAACTCAGACCAAAAGCCACGGACCACTGAGACAGAATGCAATGTACACAGAGGCAGGAGATGCCTTCTGCAAATGGCTCTGTGTGAATCCCTCAGCTTGTCTGGTACTCCCTCCATACCTCTAAGTCACAGGCAGAGGCATAAAGGTCATCAGAAGCCTGTGTCCTTGGCCACCAGGGCCTGAGGACAGGGGCCTACCACCTGCTTAGCCGCACATAGTGAGAGGATCCTCTAGAAGCAAAGCTTGACTGGAAGCGAGAAATCACCTTCTCCCAACCTCATTCCTCCAAAGAAAATTTAACTCCATATATCACAAGTTTGAACTAGACTACAGAACGAGAAGGATATTGGGAGTGCATAGAGAAAGAAACAGAGATGGCTACTTCCTTAACTGTTTACAAAGGCAGGCATCTCCTTTCCAGTTCCTTCCCAGTCTAATATTAATCTGCTTCATGGGTCCCTTTAGCAATAGATGCTGGTATTCTTAGATATAGCTCCTTCAGTGAGATAGCATCTGCTTACTCTCTGGGACTAAATGCAATGGCAAACTCCGGGACGGTGCAGGCTCTTCTAGAGTCCCATGAAAGGTCCAGCCTGTGGAGATCACGGCTCGGCAGCTGCTTGTGTCGCTGGGGATCCTTAGAGCAGAACTTAACCCGCTTCACTGGCCCAGGTGTCTCACACCAAACCTGGCAAAAGTCAGCAGACTGCAAACAGCAGCCGCACCTCTCACAGAATGCTTGTGTGCAACAGTTCAGGTGCATGCCTTCACCTATCACAGGAGGCCGGCATGTTTTTAAAGCAGTGAGGATTAGCAGAAGGACCATGGGTATATAAAGACACATGAAGTAGTAATGAAACAGCTTTCCAGGGCAGGGCTAACCTATCTGGGTCTCATATTGTACGCCTCTAGACTTTAGTCCTCACCATTAGCCAGTGTTAACTTTCTCCCAGGGTAGAAAGTCTTGTTGGACTGACTTGCCCACATGGGCAAACTCGAGGCTAAGCATTTGGCTCCCACTGGCCATTGGATTCACCACCAAGTCTTGGCATGGATGTAACCTGGCATGAAAGTAAATTTTGATGGATTGCAGGCTCGATACTAGTGACAGCTGACACAGAATATTTTAGTACACAGTACTACAAACATTAATGAGTTATAAAATATCATCCCACTGAGTGAAATGGCTCAGACAGGGGAGAGAAAAGGCAGTAGGAACTGCTGTTCCCACAACACCCAGAAATAGAATTCATAACATATGATGGGCTTAATTAAGACATTTGGGAGCTTGGTAAAAATAAATAATTATGTAATAGAGGGGGAAGGCTGTGAAGGCTTAGAACAAACATTTAAATCCCATGCAAGCCAGTGTCTCACCCAGCACATACATCTTATTTATTGGATCTCTGGCTGGGATTTGTCTGAATACTGCAACCAGGTGTCACTACCTCTATTGAAACAAAACAATGCTTGCCTTTGTAAATACTTTGAACCGTCAGGTCAGGTCAACACCATGTGCCAGGCATCATGAAAAACATCAAGAGTAAAATGAAAGAAGACATCATACCATGTCCGACTGTCTTGAAATCCATTAAGAAGAGAAAATAACATAAGCACATGCACACAATGAAATATGCACTGGAGGACACAGGAAATAACAATGACAGACATGGGAAATAGCATCTGAGGGACACAGGAAATGGCCACTGAGAGACTCAGAAACCAGCCACTGAGAGACACAGGAAATAGCCACTGAGAGGCACAGGAAATAGCCACTGAGGGGCACAGGAAATAGCCACTGAGGGGCACAGGAAATAGCCACTGAGGGGCACAGGAAATAGCCACTGAGGGGCACAGGAAATAGCCACTGAGGGGCACAGGAAATAGCCACTGAGGGGCACAGGAAATAGCCACTGAGGGGCATAGGAAATATCCACTGAGAGACACAGGAAATACCCACTGAGAGACACAGGAAATACCCACTGAGGGACACAGGAAATAGCCATTTAGGAACAGAAAGGCTCCTACGAAGTGCTAGGTTTTAGGTCGGTACTGGTGAGCTTAGGCGGAAATGTATTTCATAAGCCTCTCAGCCAGTTTGAGAAGACCTAGTAGGCAAGGTAAGCTAATTGGATTTTGTCCCAAGGGAGAAGGACAACAACATGCAGATATGCATGAATGGATATATCACATCACTCGTGCCTAATTTAATGTCATTCTCCCTCTGTCTACAAAGATCTTAAGCTCAGAGAAGACAAAATCATAGAGGTTTTCTTCACCAGCACATTCATTCCTATTAAGTAAGAGAACCAAGTCAGAGATATCAAGCAAATACTAAATAATCAATCAGCCAATCCATCAAGAAGTCTTCTCCTAGGCAAGAAGAGGAAGCAGGATAGTAAGGGAAGCTTAAGACAAGCTGGCTATGGTTAACTGACTGGGCAACAGGGAGACTGCTCTAAGGGAGAGGGGCACAGGAAGTTGGAGACAGGATCACAGATTTTGATGGCTTCCCAGTGACAAGGACAAGAAATCAGGAAAAATGGAAGAGCTACCAGGGTTCTGGTATGGAGACTGCACAAAGAGAACAGAAACTCAAGGACAACAGTATTGGAAAGAGGTCAGTGGAGAAGATTCAGCTGTCCACATGGTCATCTAAGGGTTCATAAGCTCCAAGTGAGAGGTCTGTTCTACATGAGTCTGTACTGAAATCACTAGGGACACTGGCAGGCACCAGCATAGGGACCTTGAAAACCTGGGTGAAGATACAGGATGGTGGTGTAGAGTCTGGCTTCCATCTATATTATCGTGAAGACCAGACTTGTCCTGTGCCAGATAATGGCTTAGGTCAAGTTCAGTCAACTCCCATAAACTGCCACAGGAAAGAAACCACAATCTCATTATGCTATTTGCTTATAAAGCATGTTTATAAGCTGTCAGTTTCAACCTTGATAGCCATCTATAGCCAAAGCAGCAATGAGAAGGTCACCATGAAGGCAGAGCACGGTGGGGTGCCATGTAGTCTATTTCGAAGCAACTGAGGCTGAAGACACAATGAATCACTCAGCTCTCTGAGGTGCTGCTCAATCTTTTCATGGCAAGAAGAACACACGTGGGGTTTGAATTCTGTGAGAATAAGGAGGCAGATCAGAGGAAGGATAATAAGCACATCTGGATGTCTCTCCACCTGCACCTGCCTCTGCTTGCCAGTGGCATCACTAAACTATTTTTCCCCTATTTTTAAACCCCATTTTTCCTTGGGATTTAGAGATGAAAATGCCCCAGGAAATCTGAATGAAATAAACTGAGTAGCTGAGCCAGCAAGAAAAAGAGAAGTAGCTATGGAAAGGAACTGGTATCCAAGACAGAAAACTAAAATCAATTCATTTTATGCCAATTACTTTGCACTTGTTTTTATGTATGTATGTTGGCAGTATGCACGTATGTCCTTACACCAGTGCAGATGCATGTGTAAGGGTGTGAATGCATGTATGTGCATGTGGATATGCAAGTGTGTGCTTACACCTGTGCAGATGCGTGTGTGTGTGTGTGTGTGTGTGTGTGTGTGTGTGTGAATGCATGTACGTACATGTGGAGGCACCAGATTGATATTGGATGTCTTTCTCAATCATTTCTCCACTTATTGAGGGAGGGTGTCTCTCTAAAGCCAGGGGTCACCAGTTCCAGCCAGTCTAGCTAACCAGCTAACCTCAGAGATCCCATCTGCCACTGAGTGCTGAGGTTACAGGTGGCTGCCACATCAGCCTGGCGTATTCCAATTCATGACAAGGAAGGTGGTTGGCCTGCAGACAAGTGGGAGACAAGTGCAGAAAAGAGGGCTCCTCCATGTGAAAACAAACAAAGGAGAAAGCAAAAAACACACGAACCATTTCATGTTGGGAGTTTTTTATTCCTAAATAAGGACACGTGCACTGCTGCAGCCTGGACCTACTTTGTCATTGAAGAAACAAGAAGGAAAACATTAGAACTATGCTTCAGATATAAGACAGGAGGAACGAGACCTTTCTGATAAGCCTAGCAGCGTGAGACCAGCCTTCCAAATCATGATACCATGACATCCTCTCTTTGTCCAAATGGAAGACTCAGCGAGGTGAGTTAGTTCAGTGAGAGTCAGCCGCTAGCAGCAGGCAGAGAGAGAGAGAGAGAGAGAGAGAGAGAGATATCCTATACTCTGCTTTTATCCCAAGCTTGCTCCATTGCCCTGAGGCATACTCAGGGTCTCTGGATATTCAAAATCAACTCTCAGTTCACCAGGAACTGAAACAGGGGAAGAGAGGGAGTCAGCAGTTTAAGTGAGTAATTGGAATTGGTCGTTCTAGAAGGTTAGTAATATCTAGTGTAAGGGCAAATATGCACATTCAACTAATGCCATGAACTTGTCGCTAACCTCCCCAACAATACATACTTCTGATATTAAAGTCAGGCTTCCACAGGTGTGCATGTATAATGGTATGTGTGTGCGCGTGCCTCTGTGTGTGGGTGGGTGGGTGTGTGTGCACATGCATGTGTGTGACCTCTGGTGTCATTCCACAGGTGCCGCCAATGTGATTTTTTTTTTTTTTTTAAGATAAGGTCTCTCACTAACCTGAAACTTACCAAGTAAACTAAAACAGGTTGACCAGTGAGTCCGAAATCCACCTGACTCTACCTTTTAGCACCAGGATCCAGCACCAGGATTACAAGCAAGTCACCATGCCAGTGACGTCTACATGACTATAATAATGGGAATATTTATATACACTCATAAGCCAGCATGGTAAACTACATACAAGTGGCTATGGAAACCTGAAACATGATTCATGTACGTTTAGAACATTTTTAGTATTTAATGTGTGTGTATGTGTGTGCACATGTGTGTTCAGGTGCCACATTAATTAATAATTAAGGGAAACCGTGCATTCTTACAATCACCAGAAAGAGGCACAGCTCACTGACAGCTCCGGGATGCCTCTACCAGACAGTCTCAAATGTCATCTTAACGAATGTTGATCCTGTCACCGCGTTTCTCTTTGCAGCTGACACAAGTTAATTTTACTCCTTAAAATAAGCTAGTGCTAAAAAAGCATGTTAGCACTCCATGCTCGCTTTGTCAGATGGTGGGGACCAGGAACCTACGGCAGAGGTCCACCGTAGGCATGGTGGATGAGCCAGAGTTCAGGGCAAAAGGAAATAATGCTTTCAGGCTTCAGTACCAAAGGAGAAGAAAGCCACGAAATAAGGTGCAAAACAGCTTTCCAGAGCAAGGGATTTTATTATCAGTTGTGATTAATCTGGCTAATTTTGGTGTGTCGTGTTTTTACTTATAAGAGTTTCTTCATACTAAACTTTTAAAACTAAAATTTTAAAAGTTGTGATTGATAAACTTGTTTGCTTATTGCATGCGCTGTTTATAATACATACTTGTCAATTTGTTCTAATTACTCATATAGTCAGTCGTATTTTACATTCAATAAAGTTCCTTAAGACTGCTCCCCACACAAGAAGCAACTGGGTGCATATTTTTATTTCTCATTATTAGAAACTCAGCCAGAATGTCACAGTTCTTCTACAAATCAGTGTGGAGTCAATAAAATCAAGACCAAAAAAAAAAAAAAAAAAAATCCACTCATGTGAGAGAAAAAACTGCAGGCAGTTGGGTTTTCTATAAAAATGCATTTGTTTGCAAAAGTAGGGGTTTTAAAAAGTAGATACAAACAACAACTAAAAACAAAAACATCCAAAGTTTTGGTTTAATGATTAACTTGGTCGTGTTGCTTATTCACTAAACAAGGTCATGGAGTGCAGACAAGTGCCCTGTGCCTACCTAGATCTGTTGAGGTAAGTAGATCCACAGGGACCAGAGAGGAATGAGTCATGGAGTTACAGGATGGGGTGCATGGAGAAAGGGGACACAGAAGGAAAGACAGACAGACATATACACAAGACAGAAACAGACACACACACACACACACACAGATACACATAGACAAACACACAGATATACACACAGAGAAACAGACACACACAAGACACAGAAACAGATAGACTCAGATACACTCACAGAGAGACACACACAAGACACAGATTCACACACACATACATATTGTAAGATACTTGATCATACTGTGAACCCGAGATTGTGTTATTTACTCGAAAAAAATGTTTCTAGTTGTGCAGTGGCTCAACCCTTAACACACACCTTTAATCCCTCTGGCTGGAATACAGACACACCCTTAGTACTCACTTTAATCCCAAACAATGAAGTTAAGTTAGTTTGTAGAAGAAAGCACCTGTGCTTGAAAGTGATGTCTAATTGAGTGGCAGGCAAGGTGACAAATCAGAGAAAGATTTAACAGAATAGTATATGCCCAACTCTCATGAGAAGAGAAAGGAAAGAGAGTTATTGAAGGGGCAGTGCGGGGGGGGGGGGGGGAGACCATTTTACTTCGAGAGTTTTACAGAGATCTGTTGAAGAGAGAATGAGCCAGAGAATGAGAAATTTAGAACAAATTGCCAGTTAGTTTAAGACCAAGCAGAGCAATTCAGGAGAGGCCAAGAGAGACAAGCCAGATTGAGTCAGTCTGCTTAGAGAGGAGTTTTGAATCAGAACAGCTGAGTTGAACCAAGCCAGTCAGAGCTCAGAGAGAAACTAGGAAGGAAAGGATGAGCTTATTCAGAAGCAAATCTCAGAGGCTGAAACACGCTAGGCCTAGATGAGATTTACAGAGGCTTCCAGGACTAAGCCTAGGTTAGCAGACAAGGCACTAAGCTTCAGGGACAATATTTACATCAAAAGAATAAAAAAAAAAAAAAAAAAAAACTTTTACACACATACACACACACACACACACACACACACACACACACTGAGTTGCAGGTAAACTGTGTCAGAAAACAATTCAGGGAATGTGTCAAAGCCTGGAAGCCAGTGATTCCTGGAGTAGTTTGGAGGCTAAGGAGAAAAGGCTGGGGTAGACCAGATGGCCAACAGACCCTGACCACTCCCAGAGGACACCAATAAGCCTGTAGGTTTGGGCACTGATGGTTTTAAGTACATCTGATTCAGAGTATGGACAAATGATTCCACCAAAAGAATGCAAGGTCTGGAGAGCTACCTCTGCAGTTAAGATCACTAGCTGCTCTTCCAGAGGACCCAAGTTCAATTCCCAGCAGCCTTGTGGCAGCTCACAACCATCTGTGACTCCAGTTCCAGAGGATCCAATCCCCTTTTCTTCAGGTACCAGGCAGGCATGTGGCACACAAATATACACACGAGCAAAACACCCACACACATAAAATAAGGACAATTTTTTTTTTTTTTTTAGGCCAGAGGATGGTGGGGTGTGGAACACTGAAGGGACAGAGAAATAGAGATCAGGCTAAGAGGAAGATCATGTGTGCTCGTTCCAAGAGGGACAGAGAACAGGGCACACACTACTGATGTGACTGATTCTAGTCTACGGATGTGAGAACCAAGGAGCAATGGGTATAGGTAAAAGATGTCAGTCAGAACAAGATGCTTTGGGGACTGGTAAGAGAAGACTGAGGACAGAGCTACGGAGTTGTCCTGGCTCATGATCACTAAGCTATCAAAATTCCATCTGCTCACTATAGAGCGACAAGCTCAGGCTACACCTATCTTTTCCTCAGATCTTCCTGCCTCCACCTCCCAAACTGAGATTACAGACATGCTCCAGCATGGCCAGCATGACCTCACACTTTGTACCTCAGCTTCTTCTAGTGACAATACCATAGCACAGGGGTGACAGCAGCAGATGTGTGACTAGCCAGAGGGAAATCAATCCCAAGTGTGAAGATCTGAATGCAAATGATCCCCATAGGCTCATATATTTGAATGCTTAATCTCTAGGGAGTGGAATTATTTGAGAAGGATCAGAAGGTGTGGCCTTGTTGGAGGAGATGTGTCACTGGGGGTGAGCTTTGAGGTTTCAAAAGTCTATGCCAGGCCCAGTTCTCTTCCTCTGCCTGCTGCCTACAGATCAGGATGTAAAGCTCTCAGCTACTGCTCCAGCACAACACCTACTGGCTTCTTGCCACGATGAGAATGGTCTAAACCTGTGAGTCTGTAAGCAATTAAATGTTTTCCTTCATAAGAGTTGCCTTGGTTGTGGTGTCTCTTCAGAGACACAGTAACTGACACATTAAGCATCTAATACCTATGCAGACAGCTGCCACTGTATGCCCAGCTCAGCCAGTTTCCCCTCAAGCTGAACCCAACACCATTTAAATCTACACTGGTCACAAATGGCTAATAACACTTAAATGAATCAAAATTACATGAAACAGTCAGCTCCTCAGCCACAGGAGCTGTAGCAGAGGCTCAGAACACATCTCCCACCCCAAGAAGCTTCTCCCCACACCACCCTGCCCATGGTGGCTCTGCTATAAACTCAGGTCATGAGGAATTTTCATCCAGTCGTATAGGTAAGGGGTGACCAAATTTAATTTTATTAATAGAAACTTCATAATCACGGATGACTTAAACACTCTCAGTGAAGAGAATCAGTATGTGGAAACAAACCACTGAAATATTTCCTTGAATACAGATAATATTCAAAGAACTAAAATCAAGTGAATACACAGAAATTTTTGCAGCTATTCTTAGAAATGGCGTATATTAGGCTGTCAGCATAGAGAAACAGCTTAGAGTGCTTAGAAAGAACCTTCAGGCTCATCAGAACAGCTGTCAAAAATCACTCATGAATAAATGAATAAAGTAACATTCAATTTATGACACAGGCCATGAAATCAAGAAAACCATCATTGTGGAATTGCTAAAGTTTATGTTTTCCCACCTAGTAAGTCCTTTGGGTCTTTTTAAATGTGTTTGCTGAGGAGGGGAGGCAGCGTTATTATGCCAATAAATATGTCCCATGAATCAGCAAAGAGCTGCTCTGGTAAGGGTGGGATGGTATAATGGCCTAGACCTCAGCTCTGTTGGTGCATTAAGATCATGTGACACACACCACACCACCTGTGCACATCCCGTTCCCCTTGTTGGCCCATGTCTTTAGAATGAGCTGGAGGAGGCCAGTGGAGATGCCTATACTCTAATGAGCCCCTAAGGAGAGTTCTTATTAGGCAGGAAGGGCTGGAAACTTCCACTACTGGAGATTCGAAGCTTCACATTCCCTGTGCTCCTTATGAGAGTCTAGCTATGAGCTGGGAAAGAAACACCATCCAACTTAGCAGTCACAAATAATATTTACCTTAAACCCAATTTAAAGTTGCATCAGACTGTACACACAGTCACAAGATTTTTGACTCTGGCTATGATTAGAATCTCTGGATAAATAACCATCCTAGGCCTCTGTTTGACCAACTCCATCAGAATCCTGTAGCAGGAGTAAGGTATCGAAGGGTTTCATTCGACAGCATTCATCCGGATGACTCTAGTAGGTAGCCAGGACCCAGATCACTGCACTAAAAGAACCAAATGTCACATGATGGCTAATTTTGATTGTCAGTTTGGTGGGATTTAGAATCACCATGGCAACACATCTGTGGGAACACCAATAGGAGATCATCTCTCTCAAGTTAACTGGGGTGGGAACTGTAAATGGGGGAAACACTGTTCTACAGCCTGGGGTCCCAGACCAAAGGAAGGGGAAAGCATGCGTGCTTGTGTTACTGCATGCATGCTGAGGACAACCCATGGGAGTGGGTTCTCTACTTCTACCATGTGTGTGGGTGCTAGGGAGAGAACAGATTGATGCTTTTCTGTCTGTCTGATATTCCATGCCAATTCTTGTCATCAATACAAAATGTCATATAGTCTGAAAATTAACAAGTAAACAGGACATAATCCCATATTTGAACTGCTACTGTAGCTTTCTGTATCCTCTCTCACCCCAGCTCTGCTCCCTGATAGCCATAGGGTGCAGGAAATGGTGGTGGGAATGCCTGCCTTCTCCTGCAGTTGAGAGTATCATTCAGGCCTGTAAGAAAGCATCAAGATTTCTAAACATAGTCTGATTAAATTATGGACTCATTTCTACTTCCTAGGAAACTAACACTAAACCGCTTGCAAAGCAACAGAAGAAAAAAAGTCACAGAACTTTCTGGATACAAAAAGCTTATTAATTTATTTTTTCATACACAATACAATTCTGTCAGAGCAATTAAAAAAATGTTTTTAGTCCTTAAGTCAATTTTTACTTTGTTTCAATCTGACAACATTGTCTTCAGAGATTTATAAGATGTCACACAGGTTAGCAATCACCTGAAAAAAAATTATTCACTAGTTGAAACTGAAAAGCAGGCAGACAAAGAAACACACCCATCCCAGCACATCTGACACATCCAAAGTTAAAAGCAAACAACAGAGGGTTAGTGAGAGGACTCAGCAGTTAAAGCCACATGGCACCAGCCATGCCTGAGGACCTGGTCATCCCTTTACCCCCACCTGTGAAAGAGAACTGACATCCAAACCACAGAGAGAGAGAGAAAGAGAGAGAGAGACAGACAGACAGACAGACATAGAGACACACATAGAGACACACACACACATATACAGAGACACACAGAGACACACATATACCAAGTCAAATTCCTGACAAGTACGAAATGTTTAAGATGACAGTTTTAAACAAAAGGTTTTAATTACCCATACTCATTTTACTCTGCCCTAACTGAATTTAACTTATCTACATCCTCTACTTTATCTACCGTGCAATACAGTATCACTACAGTAAACAAGGCGTGTTATAATGTTGCATTTTGTTCCTCTCAACAATTGCTGTGCTGAGATACTGTGGATTAACAGCTCTATAAAAAGGGGCAGAGAAGCACATATCGCCCAGGGGGAATTCTTGTTCTTCTACATTGCTAGTTTTGTAGAAATCCTGAATACTGCTGGCGAGACTGGCAGGCAGAGATACTTCAGAGACGGGAGCCTTCAAATGCCCTATTCAGAGACTGGAGCAATGGATCTCATCCTTGGCATTTGGATTCCTCATTCAGTTACATCAGAGGGGGAAGGCTGGGTACAGAAGTCCTACTTGCCACTATGCTTAATGTCACTCTAGTGACAGGCACAGAGCCCTGCGGCTGGCCAGGTAGCGGGCTAGGAGCTTCCAGAGCATAGCTGTCAAGCATTACCTTCAGACTCCTGTTAGAAAACAAGACAGCAGGACTTCTAGCCCATCTACGACTCCCCAGAACATTTCAGCAGATGCCTCTACCATGTTGGCTCAACACACAGATCGAGACATGATCAGTGTCTCCATGAAATACTTGGGAAAGAGAGCAAAATCTATGCAGTCAAGGGTTCTTTCTGTTCTCAGCTAACATTTAAATATACTACGCAACCACAGCCGCCTCCCCCCAGCTCAGAGAGACCAGGAGGTCATGTGCTGGTCCCTCACCAGCCAGGTGTCAGACTTCTCATGCCTGAAATTGCTCAACGAACGACTCACCAGGAAAGTGGAAGATTTTATATTAACTTATTATCACAGTCTTTCAGAGGGCTACACATCCATACCCGCGTGCCGGGGAAGGGAGACCGCCTCCTTTCAAATCCTAAAAATGTAAGGAACTGCTTTATTATAACAAACATTTTCCTCACAAACATTTGTAGGATTTTTGCTTTTAAGGAAACACACTTAAACCCATTAAAAATGCTAAATTATGGGATATTTTAAAACCAGATATGCATATAACTGTTTTTATTATCAGTGGTCAGCTCATGGACTATCTCGTTTCAACGTGTCCCTAAAATTAATGTGTAGGAGCTGGAGAGATGGTTCAATGATCAAGCTCACATACCACTGTTACAGAAGTCATGTACTAAGAACCAAGCACCCGTGTGGAATAGGTCACAACCGCATGAAGATATCAGGCTGGAGAGATAGATGGCTTAGAGGTTAAGAGCACTGGCTGCTCTTCCAGAGGATCCAAGTTCAATTCTCAGCAACCATATGGTGGCTCACAACTGTTTGCAACTCCTGTTCCAGGGGAATCCAACACCCTCACATAGACATATATGCAGTAAAGACAGCATTGTACATAAAATAAAAGTACACATACACACATACACACGGAAGGATCAGATGCCTGCTCCTAACCTCTGCAGGCACCCACACTCACATGCACTTGCCTACACACCAACACAGTGTTTTAATAAATTAATTCATGAATTATAAATATTCTCACACCTACTGTTATGCAGATGCAAATTTTAGATATCCTTTATTCCGTGAATATACACGTCACTGCACTAACCCACTCGTGAATGACAATCATTGGTAACACTAAAGACTAAGTTACGACATTAACTCACTACAGAGTCACATAGAGAAAAGCCAAAGCAAAATCCTAGCCTCCTTCTCGGCACAGGTACTACTTCTGAAATGGATTCACCAGCAGCCCTGGCTCACATGCTAATCCACCACTCGCCCAAGGGCTAAGAAGAATGCCAAAGGGCTTCCTTTTCTTTTTTAATAAAATTGAATTGTTCTGACAAACCACATCATAACCAACAGCTAGTAACCTATGAAAATTAAAAGCATGAAAGAAAAGTGGACTGCTAGCAAAACCCAATTTACCTGGCACACAAGCTAAGGGCATTCTCTCTTACTTCAATGATACCTGTTTCTACTTTCTGTCAGACTTTAGCTGGTCAAGGCTGACTCGAAACTGCTAGTTGCCAAGGTTTAAACTGGCATTTGCCCTTAGTACTTACTGTTTAGTTCTTTTTTCTCTATAGAGAATGAGAGGGCGCAAAAGAGAAGGAAATATGTCAAGGAAAACACTTTTGTCTAACGCTCTTGTTTCTTTAAAGAAAGCCACAACAGGGTGAGGGTGCCTCCCCAGGAAGTACCCAGAGAGGTAGGCCAGACCCTCCTTCCTCCCCAGGTCTCCCCTGGGCCCTGATCCAAGGAACCTGAGCTCAGCAGGGAGGCAGCAGGAGGCCAGCCTGAGACAAGAGAAACTGGAGGAGCTGTGTGCTTTTCTAAGCCAGGCCTGGCTGTGAGTGCAGAGGAGGCTCCAGGGAATCTGCCTGAATATCCTGACGGTCTCCTGGGTCCTTTCTCACTCTTCTCAGTTTCTCTATGTAAAGATCACAGAAACAAATGCACAAGGTGACCAAGGGTGGTGAGGCAAACAGTGATGGCCAGTGTGGCAGAAGGGCCTGGCTGCGTGGACGGGGCCACCTCTAGCACACCAGGTTGAACTGAGTTTTGTCCTTTTTTAAACAAAGGCTTAGATAGAGTTCCGCCCACTACTCTCCCATTTCCTTTTAATGACTTATTATTTTTAATTTATGCATATGTGTGCATGAGTTTGTGTGCACCGTTTGTATGCAACTGCCCACAAAGGCCGGCAAGCAGGTGTTGGATCCCTTAGAACTGGAGGTACAGGCAGTTGTGAACCATCTGATGGGGGTCCTCTCCAAGCGCAGTCAGTGCTCCTAACACCAACCACCTCTCAGATCCTCACCTGTGCTGTCCTGGAGGAGGAATGAGCATAGTCACGAAGGAAGTGTATGTTCAAATCCCTTACCCATTGTCATCTGAGATATTTCAGCATTAACTTATGATAAACTGTTTTTGTCACTCATTTAACTACAGTGGGAAAATGAGACTCTCAGCCCTTCCAGAGTTCACCCTCAAGTCAGACTAGAGACTGCTCTGGACCACACTCTAGACCAACTGAGCATCCTTTTCCTGGTAGGTACCCTGAGTTTAACCAGTATCTCCTCTCTGCCCCGAACTCTCATTCTGTTCCCAGTCCTTTATAGCTTCTATCATGGAGCAGCCTTCCCAAGAGTAGACATCACCACCTCTGACAGCCATGTCAAGCCTCTACCCGAACTCCAAACCTGCAGTGATGACACCGTCGGCAATGCTGCAAGGCAGTACAAAAACACCTTCCTTGCATTTATAGTTTAACACGGGGCCCCTGAAGGCCGATATAAAGAACGCTTAAGCTCACACACAGAGGAAGTACAAGGAGGAAGGAGGAAAAACAGAAGCATTTACTTCATGAGTTGGTCCCCAAATTAGTGTGCCTGACTTCAGCTACAAGTACCCTCTCTACTGCAGTGACTGCCTGGCTTCCTGCCTTGGTACAAAGAGGGCTATTCTTTAGTGCTTTTAAAAACCCTCTGTAATCGTTAGCATCTGCCAACAGGAGACAAGAGACTTGCCACCAGGTCAAGTTAGTAAACAATGCCCGGGGATCCTTGATCCTTGTTGAATTGTTTTGCAATACATCCTGTATCACACTCAGGTCCCTCTGATGACAGAGTCCAGGTCTATCAAGGTAAGGGACGTTCCGTAAGAATTCATACAATGTCCAAATGACAGCCCATCTCACCTGTGTTTAAAAGAAGAATTTTTTCCCCTTTCCATGAATAATCCCAACTAAGTCATTGTGATGGGGCTTACTTTGACTGGAGCCAAAGGCATCTGGGAGGTCAGTCAAGCACACATGCTAGGTATGACAGTCATAATGGCATGTCCAAAAAGATCAGGAGGTTCTGATGCAATCACTGTTTGACACACTTATGGGTTCAAGACCGAATTGATCACAGGGAGGAATGGAATGGGGGTGTGGATTACTAGGGTATGCCCTTGAGAGTTATAACATGTCCTGGCCCCTTCCTCCTTCCCACTTGCTTCTCAGCTGAGGTGAACAGTTTTCTTCTGCCTTGTCATGGGTCTAAAAGGAATCCAGGCAGAAACCACAGTCCAACTGAAAGCCAAATATGTCTTTTCTCTTTGAAATCATTAACACACACACACAAACACTCTCGCACTCATACACAGGGAAACACACACACACTCACACAGTGAAACACACACACACAACACACACACACACACTCACACACATAGGGAAACACGCGCACTCGCATTCATACACGGACACACACAGTTTTTACCTCTTCTGTCAGTTCTGTCTTGGAAAACCACATCAGCAGAATTTACCATAGTCAGAGAAGAACCTGGCCAACCTTACGGTTTCCTCCACCACAGTTTCTAATACAGAGAACCACAGCACACATTACAAGAAAATGAGGGTCCACATGTACACACTGGGCTGCTGTCTGCATACACCAGTGTCTTCATCCATGACCTCACATGCGTGACTCTTTTGAAAAAGAAAATGAAGGTTTGCATGCATACACACTCAGTCTCAGTTTTTGAGGCATTCCAATCTTCAAAGTACATAAACTGCTCACAGTAAGAAAGCTGGCTTGCATTTCCTACCCTTTATACTTCCAGAAGGTTCTAGTCAAGTCAATGTGATAGGCACACCCATGGCACAGTGTCAGCACAGAGGACTCACAGGGTACCCCACATGGTCCATGTTCCAGAGTCTGAGGGCAGCCTGGGCAACATGGCCAGACCCTGTCGTGATATGAAAACAAGCCAAGACCCAACAACAAAGCCCAAGTCCACACACTTAACACTGCAAATCTGGGGGTACAGCATAGTGTGCAGAGTGCTTGCCCAACTCGTGAAAGCCCCGGGTCAATCCCCAACACCAAATGAACCCGGCACAGGAGCACACGCCTGTAACACATGCCTGTAACACACGCCTGTAACATGGCAACAGCCACACTCCGGAGGGAAAGGCAAGAGATCCAAGTCCAAAGTCATTCTAGGCTACAGAGCAGGTTTTAAAGCCAGCCTGGGCTACATAAGACCCTGTATCAGAAATAAATTAAAAACATGCAACCTAGTGTTGTCCATTCAAAGAATCTAGGGCAGTTCCAGAGAGCTCTTAGAAAATAAACATAAAGTGTTCTGCCAGAAACACTTGTGTAATATTAAGAGTGTGTGAACAGCTCTGTTTCCATGGAGACCAGTGAGCACACCTGTTCCTCCTCACGGTCAAAACTGCAAAATGCCATTGGAAAATCACCAAACTCCACAGAAAGAGTGACCTGTCTTTGTAGTGAGGTTAAACCCGAGGCTCTATGCTAGCTCCCCTTCTAATAAATTAACTTCTGGAGCCAGGCATAGAGGATGGTGCACTTCATGCCAGCACTTGGGAGGCAAAGGCAGGCAGAGCTCTGTGAGTATGGGGCTAGCCTGGTCTACATAGGATGTTCTAGGCCAGTCAGAGCTGTATAGTGAAACCCTGTCTCAAAAAAAGAAAGAAGGAAGAGCTACCTGCTCTTCTCAGGCTCAGGATGTGGATCTATGGCAGAGCACACAGAGAGCATGGGGGCAGGCAGAGCTCTGTGGGTATGGGGCTAGCCTGGTCTACATAGGACATTCTAGGCCAGTCAGAGCTGTATAGTGAAACTCTGTCTCAAAAAAAGAAAGAAGGAAGAGCTACCTGCTCTTCTTAGGCTCAGGACATGGATCTATGGCAGAGCACACTGAGAGCATGGGGGGGGGGGGGGTCTGTTCAGTCTTTACTGTGACAATAATCAATCAGATAATTAATGAACCCTAGAGTCTTTTAACTGAGTCCTAGAGCGGAGGGTAAGTCTTAAATAACAACATTAGGGGGAGGCCCAGTAGTTCCAGACATGGTTTCTCTGTGTAGCCCCAGCTGTCCTAGAACTCTGTATACCAGGCTGGCCTCGAACTCTGAGACTCACCAGCGTCTGCTTTTAAGGGCTGGGATTAAAGGCATGAGCCACACTGCCAGGCACAACTTCTTCTATGCTTACCCACAACCACATTTTTACTTCCCTCCCCGACCATGTCTCAAGGATGAAGAACAGGGGCCCACAGCAGCTCACAAGCAGAGAGCACAGGTCCACGTTACTCTGTACAAGGATTCTTTCTGAGAGGGGTGCCCTAAATCTGGACCTGACAGCTACAAAGCCCTTCCAGGCTGACACTCCTAAATCACACAGGCTTGTCACGTGACTGGATTTTCTTTATCCAGTCTTTTAAAGCACTTCTTTTAAAAAGCACTGAAAAATAAAATTCTCTGTTTCAGTCTTGCAAGATGAAAATCATTCCAGAGGTGGCTGCAAAACTGAGTGCCTGAGAGTGGTTAAGATGGCCAGTCAGATGTTATATTTATTTTACCACAATTTAAACCAAAAGCCGAAACTCTGTGTCACTGGCCGGATTAGCCTATGAGCTGTGACGCTGCTTCCTGAGGTAATCACTCCTATCAGTGTCACCCAACTGTAAAGCAGGAGGAGGAGGGAAAGGAAAGCAGGTAAAACTGAGGTGAATGTGGATTTGCTATTTCATGGTAAACTGTTAGCAACTAGCCTCACCACAGGCCATGGTGAACCCCAGCGCTTCAGCGCCCTTGGACTGAGGATGACTCTCAAAGTCCAGGGGTGTTGGTGAGGGCAGAAGACATTGCTTCATTGTTAGGAATTCGACACAAAGCCTAGCTTAACACCTGAACGACCTAACAACCCTTCTCCAGGTGCCACCTGATTCCCTTCCTGGTTTTCCACTGTTCCATTAAGAGTCTTGAACGACATCTCTTTAATCCGGAAATTTCAGGAACTGCTCTGAAGTCTGATTTTAAGCAACTTACCAAAGATGGCCATTGCAAAGAGGATCTCCTCTCTGCCAGGCCCCCAGCCCTTCACCAGCAGGCAAGTGAGCTAGTGAGTGAGCTCCGTGTTAATTTCAAACTTCAGTAACGGGAGCTGACATTCATTTACCGTGCACAGTAAACTGGTCTTGGAGCCTTGCCTACCGTTTTGCCTTCAAAGGACAAAGTCCAGTCTGTGAATCTTGCTCTTACAGAGAACAGAGGCTCACCAAGCAAACTGCCCCAGATCACAGAGCAGGTGAGTGGCTATACTGAGGAGTGGATCCTGGTCTTTGACATAAAACTGAATGTATCCTGCTCGCTCCACTTCCCCCACCTCCCACTTCTGTCCACCATCACCTCTCTTCCTCCACCCCAAGCCTCCCACTTCTGCCCTGCTCCTCTTTGGACTGACCACATTAAAAAAAAAAAAAAAAAAAAAAAAGGCCCAAACAACAGGAAAACTCTTGCTAAACAGAACTGGGAAAACCACTCTGGTGGAAACGCTATGCTTTCAATCACCCACTCTCCCTGTCTCGCCCTCTTAATCCGAAAGGAATGGGGCTGGGAGAGACGGCATAGATTCATTCTGTGCCCCTTGGCATCCACTCTGCCCTCACTAGTCTGTCACTCTTGGGAGGGCAGAATTAAAATGCACTTAGAAGTCACATGAAGAACGATCTACATCACCCTTGGGAAACCAGAGATGACACAGGCAGGGCGGGGAACTTTCTGGGTGTCACAGAAAACTGACTAGTCCCTGCACACCACCTGACCCCACAGGTTTGCAGACAGAGTCAGCACTGATACAAGACGCCTCCCCCCATTTGAGGACACATGGGCACATGTGCACATGTCCTGCCAACACAACCCAAATGCTTTTCTGAATAGAGCATCAAAGGCTTGGGGACAGCTCAGAAAAGCACATCCACCAAGGAGGAGGAGGTACATGTCATGCACAAGCAGTGACCAGGGCCCCCAGCACAAAAAGATGAAAATCTACTGTGGGAAGACAACACCTGCCCATATCCAGGAATTCAAAACACCACATCTGCACACGCTCCGCACATCTACGCACGCGCTGCGATGCACATACTTTTCCTCAGTGCCTTCAATTAGTTAATTTCCACAAATTCTTTATAAGGCCCTACTGTGCACCAGGGCCTGTTTGCCCCATAGGGTTACAAAATTGAAGTAATCACTAAGAACAGAGTCTACAAGGTTGTCACTTAAAATCATGTGGCTGTTTTTAATCTCTTTTTTACTGTCACACAGAAAGATCTGCATCACCCTTGGGAGGCCAGGTTCTACACCACATTGAGAAGGTTTCGTGGGATCCAGAGAGAAGCAAGGCATGAGGGAAAGACAAGGGCGATTCCAGATGGTCCCTGAATTGCCAAGGGGAGATGAGGAATTATTATTAGCTCCATTAGACAGATAAAGAAAGTAGGGCAGGGGAGGTGTCACAGACTCTGCTCTGTGGGGGTTCTGCCCTGCTCTAATGTGGTTTGAGTGGGGAAACCTCACTTGAGAGTAGACGTGCATGCCTAACACTTGATTTCCCCGGTGGCAACTGTTCAGACAGGTTGTAGAAGCTCCTGGAGAATGTGAGGCAGGGACCTGGAAGTCCAACAGCCAGGCCCGCTTCCTTTTCAATCCCTACTTTCTGAGAGAAGACGCCATGTTGCTGTCCTTAAATGATAGACCGTAATAAACTCTACCTCAAGTTGTTTGTTTCCTGTTGGGGACCTGGTCACCACAGCAAGAAACGCAACTGATACACCTCGAGTTCTGCCAAGTGCTTGGGCCTCAACAAATAGTGACGTAACAGCCAAGGGAAGAGATTCGCCCAAGGCCACAAGCAAATTAATCACGAAATCAAAGTTAGAATCAAGATGTCCCCATGCACATCCCAAGTCCCAAGTTCCAAACTAGAGAAATGAATAACAAGTTAGAAAAGCACCCTGAAATAAACAGCAGAAGAGGAATTAAGAGATGTCACAGTCAGGAAGCAGAGCAGCATGGCAGACAGGGTCAGGAAGTAAGGTTTACTCAGTCCACGGACGCCACGCCGAATCTCTGGATAGCCTACGCAGCCCTTCAGAAGCCAAAGTCCTCCAAAGAACATGGGACACAGTACCATATCCGTCCATGAGTGACTGCTTCTTCTCCATAAAATTCATTACTGTAGGGATTTGAAATGGTGAGCACAGGTGTATTCATCTACACAGGAGTCTACCAGCCCAGCTGACGCAGCTTCAAGTTTGTCGCTTTTTTTTTTTTTTTTTTTTTTTTTGGAGGCAGGGTTTCTCTGTGTAGCCCTGGCTGTCCTGGAACTCACTCTGTAGACCAGGCTGGCCTCGAACTCAGAAATCCACCTGCCTCTGCCTCTCAAGTGCTGGGATTAAAGGCGTGCGCCACCACTGCCCGGCCGTTTGTCGCTTTTTGTAAAAGCAAAAATTATGGATAACACTTCTCCATCCCTTCATGCTGTAAACCAATTATCATGCATTTTTCTATTTTTCAGTCTTTCCCCACCCCACCCCCAAATTTGCAACTCCCCTGCCTCAGCCTCCTGAGAGCTAGGGTCATCAGCATGTGCCATGTCCCCCAATGTGTATGTACTCTGTATCCATGAACATAGAGGGACTCATGTATAATCTCTGAACTACACATGCTGAAGCCATCCTTTGTTGCCATACAAACCCAAGAAACCCCGCTGGCTTCTACAAGCCATCTTCCATTCACCAAACCTGCTTATAACTGTTTGTAACTTTCCTCTAGAGAAGCTAGCAACTAATGGCTATCCTTGTACTCTTTCTGTCAATGAAAAATATTGTCTCCAATGAAACTGTGTTGGGAAAGTAGCTTTGCAGGGGTGGCTTGTGGCAAACCCTTTTCCCTACGATTAGCACAATCTGTAGACATCTAGACTGTGCTAGCTAGAGCAACTCGAGCTAGCTGTCCCTCAAATACACCCAACAATTCTGCATCCTAACTGAGCAATGAAATGATCTAGAGAGGACACATGAGTCCTGGCAGAGAGAGAACGGGAATGATTCTCACTGTTCTGGTATTACTGCTCTGGGAAAAAGGTATAACTTGGGCTGGTGAGATGCTACCATGCCTGAAGACCTGAGTTTTCCTGGAATCCACAGCAATAATAAGAAACAGTGGAGCATCCAAATATCCAAAGTCATCCTCAGCTACATGCTGAGTTCAAAGACAACCTGAGACACATCAGACATTGTCATACACACACACTGTCATACATACATATATACAAACAAAAATAAATACTGAAAGAAAAAAAAAACAAGAAAAGTTTTTAAAGGAAACAATGTTTCACCCATGAATAGGCAACAGACAATTCTGAGCACATGAGTAATTATGGAATCATGAAATATAAGACAAGCTTCATGTGTGTTTTGAACAGTTAGATGAGTGACGTGTAACTAAATATATCCAAAGTTCAAATATAGTATGCAGTTTCTGCGGTTCCCAGAACCCTTAAGGGACAACTAACTAATCAGTAGTCAAAGTCATAAATAAGAAAGAGAGTAAGGACACAGCCTTCAATGTACTCAAATCAGGTCACATGAAGAACACAAAAACTCTTTAGTGACAGAAGAGACCAACTGTTTTATCAAAATTAAAGTGTCCCTTCCATATAGGCGGCAGTAAGAAACAGTTGGCAGTGGACAGGGCAGCAAACATGGCGCCATGAAATGTGAATATGAGGAAGGCTGTTTGCATTTACTCAGTGCATGGCTTGGCATTCACATGGACACACGCAGACACACACACACACACACAAATACATACACACCACAGACACAAACACAACAGACACACACACATACACACAATGACATACACACCACACACATAGACACACACACAACAGATACACACATAGACACACAACACACACAACAGATGCACACACAGACACAACAGACACACACACCACACACACAACAGACAATACACATACACACCACAGACACACATAGACATATTCATACACAACACAGACACATACACACACACCACACAGACATACACACACAGACATACAACAAACACACACACTACACAGACACAGACAATACACATACACACACATACCCACACACCACACAAATACACATAGACATACACACACAATACACAGACACATACAGACCACATACACACACACAAACACACACACTTTTCAAATATCTCAAATTTCCAAATTTCACATGGTCTTTTCTGCTGCTAGAAAACAACATCACAAACTGGGTTAAGTTACTAACAACAAAAGTTTATTTGGTTCACGGTTTTAAAAATAGAACAGCTTCTAAACCGTCTTTAATCCCAAGCACTTGGAAGGCAGAGGCAGGCGGATCTCTGAGTTCGAGGCCAGCCTGGTCTACAGAATGAGTTCCAGGACAGCCAGGGCTACACAGAGAAACCCTGTCTCAAAAAAAACAAAACAAAAGTTAGACAGTAAAGTAGAAATGTGACCAAATGTATACTCTTTAACCAGGAAGCCACCTGTGAACATGAATCCATCTGTGAGACACAAAACCAGCTCTTAAAGGGGCATTTCAGTCTAGCATTGTGGCACATACCTTTAATCCCAGTATTTATAGGCAGAATCTGGACAATCCATCTCTGTCATCAAGTTCTAGGCTAGCCAGGGCTATGAGACCCTGTCTCCAAACATTCATGGTATTTTGGGCTTTAAAGGGACATTTGAATCACAGCAAATCCCCAGACAACTCAGCTTCCAGCAACCCAAAATCTTTGAGCCTAAAATGACCCAAGTCCACTTGGTTTCCACTAAGGATGACTTGGCCACTGTTTCTTCCTCCTGAGCACCCCTCATTTTTGTTGTTGGTGGGGTTTTTTATATGTAGCTAAGGAAGACCTTGAACTTCTGGTCTCTTGTCTCCAGTTCCCACATGTCGGGATTACAGGTTTACACACCTATGCCCGGGTCTCTTTCTCAACTTTAATTTTACTTGATAGGTGAAATGATACATTAATGGTGTACACTGTAAAGTTTGGTGTATGAATACACAGGAGAACGGCGAAGTTGGGTTGATTTAGCATATACACCTATCCTGATTTTGACCCAGAACGCCAGTATCTAATACACCAAGAATGTAGCTTTACTTATCATCCCCATGGTGACCCAGGCATCATCCCCATGGTGACCCAGGCAACACGCTGCCTGGGAACAGAAAGTGAGGGTTCAGGGTGATACTCAGGCAGGGAGGACAAGAAGAAGACAAGACAAACAGGTATTTTCCTTTTCACACGATTAAGCTACACTAGCACCTAGGGGTATGGCTCAGTGCTACAGAGCCTGTCTTGCAAAAAACGGGGCCCTGAATCTGGTCCTTGGTAAAAGGGGGGCTGGGCAGACCAAAAGTCTATACCTTAAAGAATTACATGTAACTCTCTCATTCAGCAATTCCTAGGCTGCGCCAGCAAGATGGTGAATCCACTGCATTCTCATCCAGCCATAAACCCTGCTATGTCCACAAGCTCCCAGAACATATTTTGTTGTAATAAATGTTGACACTGAAGTCTTAAACACAAGACGATTCTATCTCAGGATGTCTTGAGTTGAGAAAATAAGTTGACATGGAGAAAATAGACTTTTTATTAAAAGGTCTTCCATTGTATACAATGATATTGAGGAATTGACTTGTTATCTTTTATTTCTTCATAGAGAGGATTTCATGGTTCATCCCAGGCTGGCTGCCAACTCATGGCAATCCTCCTGCCTCAGATTCCCAAGTGCTGGGCTAAGGTGTGAGCTACCACTTAAAGCAGGAATTTTCAGTGTTTAAAGGTGGGGTGATGGTGGTACAGGTTTTTTGTTTCTCTTTTTTTTGTTTTGTTTGTTTGTTTGTTTGTTTTTTGTTTGTTTGTTGTTTTTTTTTCGAGACAGGCTTTCTCTGTATAGCCCTGGCTGTCCTGGAACTCACTCTGTAGACCAGGCTGGCCTCGAACTCAGCAATCCTCCTGTCTCTGCCTCCCAAGTGCTGGGATTAAAGGCGTGTGCCACCACTGCCCGGCTTTGTTTCTCTTTTTAATTCGATGGTTTAGAAAAACATATTGAGGGGCTGGAGAGATGGCTCAGTGGTTAAGAGCACTGACTGCTCTTCCAGAGGTCCTGAGTTCAAATCCCAGCAACCACATGGTGGCTCACAACCATCTGTAATCAGAAATAAATGAAAAACCTTTGGGCCAGAGCAAGTGGGGCCTGGAGCAAGCAGAAGAAGGGAAGGGGAGAAAAAGAAAAATAAGAACATATTGAAATAATCATAATCAAAAAAACAAAGTCTCTTCAAAAGGAAAGCATGAGTTAGTGTTAAAAACCCTTTTTTAAAAAAAAAATCACTCAATGTTTATTATGTTTTCCTCTTTATAGAACTATGACAAATGAAACATAACATTTACATTTTAACTGCTTTTAAAGTACACAACTTAATGGTACCTAGTGCATCCCCACACCTAGGGGCCTCTACCCCTTCCTCCAGAACCTCTCATCTTGCAGAACCACGTGACACCATCACTAACCACCCCCACCCCCACCCCCACCCCCACCCCCACCCCCACCCCCACCCCCACCCCCGTCCCCGACAGCATTAGCCTACTTTTTTCTCTACCATAATTATGCACGTTTGGCAGTGCTCTGTGCCTTCAGAGTAACGCCATTTTAGAGTTTACTGATGGATTATACAAAACACACTATACATTTGGGGGCAATAAAGCCATTGCTGGACTTTTCAGCTACACAGAACGGTCTTCGGATAAGCTACCCACGAGTGAAGAAGCCGGGGAACTTGTGATTCTGTTTTACCATAAACATCTTTGGGCGAGCATTTTATTCTACGATCTCTGTAACAGCCCTTCCTGAACCTGCTGGAACAAAGCTGTGCAGACTCTCAGAGCTGTGCAAACCCTCACTAGTCCTGACAGCTCACCACAAGGGCTGTCGCTTTATTAAATGATGCTTTGTTTACTGAAATTTCTAACACTTGTATAGATTACTCTAGATTTGAGGCTGAGGAAAAGGTCCAAACAGTGGCCCACCCTTCTAGAGCAGCGGTTCTCAACCTGTGGGTCACAACCCCTTCGGGGGTCCATTATCATTAAGATTCATATGATTTGTAGTAGTAGCAAAATTACAGTTATGAAGGAGCAACAAAATAATGTTATGGTTGGGAGTCACCACGGCATGAGGAACAGCGCTGAAGGGTGGCAGCATTAGGAGAGCTGAGAATCACGGCTGGAGAAGTTTACTCTACACTGCCTTGCTTTTCTTCCGTGAGTTCTGCCTAATGTGTCGCAAAAGAAGCCCACGGAGGTTAGAGACATCAGGAGCTGGATTTCCTGGAGACTTTTTAATTAAGAAAGTTGAAGGTATTATATCTCCTTAACTCTTAAATCTGCTGTAGAAAGATCATAAAAGTGGTTCTGGAGAGATGGTTCAGTGATTAAGAGCACTGAGTACTCTTCTAGAGGCCCTGAATTCAATTCCCAGCAACCACGTGGTGGCTCACAACCATCTGTAATGGGATCTGATGCCCTCTACTGGTGTGTCTGAAGTCAACGACAGTGTACTCATATACATAAAATAAATTAATAAATCTTAAAAAGAAAAAAAAGATCATAAAAGAGGTGACAGCTAAAGGTGGCATACACCTGCAATGCCAATACTCAGCAGGTCAAAGCAGAAAGAACATGAGTTCAAGACCAGCCTAGGTACATAGTGAGACCCTGTCTCAAAAGGAAAAAAAAAAAAAAAAGGAAGGAAGGAAGAAAAAAAGGTAACATGTATCTCATCATTAATAGTAACATTTTCAAAAGGAGATTATAAAAGTAAATTTATTTACATTGGTTGTCACTTTATAGTATTTTATGATATCAGCAAACCAGCATATATCAATATCTGCGGCAGCTGCTTTAGAATTTACAAGGAAAAGGATGGGGGTGTGGATCAGTCAATAACCTGCTTCCCTGTGAACACGAGGGTCTAAATTCGATTCCCCAAATCCGAATGTTTTAAAAAGCAGGCTGTGATGGCTTGAATCTGCAGTATCAGTGCTAGGGAGGCAGGAATGGACAGACCCCTGCCACCCTCTGGTCAGCCAACCTCCAAACCAGTTAGATAATGTCTGGGAAAAAGGTGGATGGTTCCTAAGGAATGATACTTAAAGAGTGTCCTCTGGCCATGCGCACATGTACACATACACAAAACAAAAAGGAAAGAAAAGAGAAAAACTACCACACTAACTTTCTGTCTTAGTTAGGGTTTTACTGCTATGAACAGACACCATGACCAAGGCAAGTCTTATAAGGACAACATTTAATTGGGGCTGGCTTACAGGTTCAAGGCAGGAGCATGGGGCTGGAGGAGCTGAGAGTTCCAACTCTTGTTTCAAGGCAGCTAGGACTTGAGTCCTAAAGCCTACACCCACAGTGACACACCCACTCCAACAAGGCCACACCTCCTAATGGTGCCACGCCCTGGGCCAAGCACAGTCACAGCACCATACATTCTCTACATCATTTTAATATCTTTTTGTTTTTCTTTTTAATTTTGAGGCAGGGTTTCCTCTATGTAGCCCTGGCTGGCCTGGAACTCTTTGTACTCACAGAGATCCACCTGTCTCTGCCCCCAGAGTGCTGGGACTTAAGGCATGTGCCACCAGACCTAGCTTGAATGTCTTAATTATTAGTAGAGTTTATTTAGGGTGCCCAGAGGGGGCTGACAAGGAGTTTCCAGTATTTTTATTCAAAGTCCCATTTAAGAATTATAAAAGTTCATTGATTAAAAAAAAAAATCCTTCTAGAACTAAAAGGAAAAATGCCATTCTTTGCTTTGAAATGCATAGAAAAAAAAACCTTATGGAGAAAAAAAGAAATGGGGTAAACAGATTTCTGTCCTAACTGTAACTTTATTCTCTGACCAGCTGTGGCCAAACCAACATCTCTCCTCTGTGATGTACTCCTGAATGTCCCATGATTCCTTCTCCCTCCCTGTTCCCCATGGCCACCCGTTATGCTAAGCATATGTTTTCATGGGCAGCATTATAGATATTCTCTAGACCGTCAGTCTGCTGCACAGAAATCAATCCCAGCAGTGAGCTGCAATCATGAGTTCTCAACACCTTCCTGTGACTTCATAGGGAGACTATTTATACCCAGGCAGATTCTGAATGTGTAAAACAGCTGTGTGTGTGTGTGTGTGTGTGTGTGTGTGTGTGTGTGTGCGTGTGACTTTGTATTAAGAACAACAAAGGCAGAAGAATGTTATTTGTCAACAATAGATTTCTCCACAAATTCTACAATAGTTTCCTCTTTGGTATCACTGGGAGAGAGCACCCAGAACACACTAGGATCCAGGAGTGGTGGCCACTGCCACATGTGTCATCAGGTCCTTTTGCAGGCAGTGCCAGGGACTCAGCACAAGTCAGGTATGATTTCCAAACACACTTCACAGATAACATGACGGAAATTCACCAAATGTAAAGATGTTTGTTCAGAAACCATGATGGCGTGTGGAGACCAAAACATTCCTTCCTGTCTTTTCTCTCATTCTGCAACACTTCCCTGATAGCAACACCTCGGGAGGCATGCATTAGTGTGTCATCGTAAGACCACTATCTAGAGAGGACTGAGGAAGACACAAGTCCTTTACAGGGCAGCCTACCAATTACCAGCCACTTGCTCCAGTTGCTGGCATGCATATGACAAGAAGGAAATTAGTGAAATGGTCTCGGAATATAAACAACCACAATGACATAGACAGGAAGTACAGAGACTGTCATTTTCAAAGCTGCTTATAACTATCTGACAAGCCCCAGTGGATATTCCACACAATGCTGCCTATTCATTTGTTCTATAATCCACACTGGAAAATATGCGTGCAGACTCAGGCATACAGAAAAGGGACAGACAGACAAATACAGAGACACATACACAGACATGCGCACACACATACACACACACGCACAGAGACATGCACATACACACACACATATGCACACAGAGACAGACAGAAACAGAGACACACACATAGAGATACACATACACTCAAGGATAGATTCTAACTTCAAACCAGAAACCTTCACCCAATGCTCTCTCTTTACAGTAACTTGTGTGAATATTGGCAGTGAACTGAAGGAGCAAGAGACAGGCTGTGTGACTTTGGATCAAAACAGCAAAGCCAGAGGCAGCTGGTATTCACTGGGGCCTCTGCATTCTTGAGTGTCATCTCATGTAACCTCACAACTGTCTTCCAGGCGGGATATGTCGTCCACTTTTGTTGAATAGTAAAACCCAAGTAACAACTTCAAAGCATCCGGAGTCTGATTATAACCAATTTCCATCACGTAGCGCAGTCCAGGAGACAAGTCTCAGCTTCCGTATGGGGACATTGGGTCAGGACACTGAACTCAGTGGATCACTCTAGAGCTCCCTGAGATCCCAGAGGTGAGAGTCTGCACAGTGGCAGTAGCTAAACAGCAGTGAGCGACACCAGCACACAGTCACCACCCATGCTGGCAGTGCCCTGGCCATCACCCTGCAGAGGACCTGGCCGCTAACCTAGAGTCACTGCCAAGGAGTCATTTTCCTTCCCTTCAACACCTTCTCAAACACTAGAAACCTAGTGTTTTCTCACTGAACAGACTTGGCTTCGAATTCAGCTCTGTGGCTGCCTAAGTCAATATGGAGCTATGGGAGCTATGACTTCACCACGCTCCACCCAGCGCGCACTCTCAACAGGACGTCTCCTACCGTTGGAATTCTCCTTCCTCAGAACCAAGCAGCCAGCTTTGTTTTGATAAGGGCTACTTTGAAATCCTCAGGGACCCAGGCCTGCCAAAATCAAACTGAAAAATGTTGGTGCCACATCGTTTGAACGAATTCTTCTAAAAATACCACCCTGAGAACTTGGACAGTTAGATTTTTCTACAGGTATACTTGATCACCAGGACCCATAGCACAGGCTATGAAGTGAGTGGGTATGGACGAGAAAGGTCTTCAGGAATGCATAGAGAACTGAGCTTCCAAAGAGCACGTTCCAGCCAGTCTGCATCTCCTGCAGTACCCACGTGTTCAAGCACTACACCCTTCTCTCTTTACAGGGCTACTATCAGCTTGTCTTTGGGATACGCCTTCAGGTAACATGAGAAGGTCATGTTACTTCCTTTCTCAGGTTAAAACAACAACAACAACCAAAAACAAAACAAAACAAAAAATCAATCAAACACACACACACACACACACACACACACACACACACACACACACACACCCTCTCTGGAGCCTACTAAGTCTAGAGCATCAACCTAGTAAGGGTTGTCCTGAAGTGTAACATTACTGAGTGACGTTACGTGCTTCAATTTTCTTTCAGCTGTGGGACTCTCAGACTGAGAAGTCAGGAAGGTTAGACAGACCAAATGACTATTTTTACAGGTTCAAGCGCTAAAGGTCCCTAGAGTCTAGATTCATAAGCAATTACTCTGCCATTGCATGTACTATTAACATCATGCATTAACCATTTTACTCTCACAATTCACCATGGTCTGCCATGAGCTTTATGAAACTGAGAGGTGTCAGATCTTTCTGTAGCTATTTATCCCTCTCTCACACGAGTGGAGACTTTTCCATAGACTTAGATAAAGCCATCTCTACTCCCCGAATGGAGTCGCACTGAGGGTGTGGTGGTGTGGGCTTGCAGAGTCCTGAGCAAGGTGATCTACCCTGGCTAACATCTAACTGATCGTGATCAGACTCCCTTTCCTCTTCTATAGAAAAGCATGTAAGGATAGTTTCCTAGCAGCCAGCCATTCAAGTTCATACACCAAGAACAAAACTCAGCACTGCCTATAAAAGTTCAATCACTTCTCGGCCTTTTGGCCAAGATCGAGTAAAGATAAAAATTTAACACATCCTTCTTGTTTTACAACTTAAACACATATGCATTTACACACTCTATATAATAACTATAGATGAGACTCAGACACTTTTATAAAAGGAAATGCTATTTAATTAGTACATGTGTGTTCCTGTCATAGGGCCAAGTATTGGACTAAGACACAAGACGAAGGGAAGGACCCCCAGGGATCAATTCCTCTCCAAGTTAAGTGAGCAATAGAGGCATCCAATAAGGAATTCAAAACCAAACACTGTGGTTTTCAATTACCCACATGTGTGTTCCAGCACAAGGAGAAACATGCCAATGACCCACTCAGAATCTGGCCTAGGGTAATGAGAGGCAAAGGGTGGCAGTGGGAAATTTCATTTGGATGTTTGTGTTAAACTACAGTTTGTCAAACCCTACACAGATTTCCTCAGCATCTTCCAAATACATTAAAAAAACAACAACAACAACAACACAACAACTTGAAGAGTTTGAATATGCAGAAAGAGGTAGCACAAGCCTATACTTCCAGCATTTAGAGGAGTCTGAGGCAGGAGAGTTTCCTAGACTCTGAAGCCAGGCTCTGCTACATACAATGAGTCCCAAGCCAGCCTGGAATATGGTGTAAGACCCTGTCTCGGAAGAAAAAGAAAAGTTTTTAATAGATGCTGTGACAAGAAAGCATGAATCCCATGCAAATTCAGAAGGGTGGCATTACTGCAGGTCACTCTGGAATTGAAGCATTTGGAACAGAGATGTTTAAACATCACTCTGAGGAGGCTTTAGGTGGTACTGTAAAGAATGACAAGCTTGGTCTTGCGTTTCCTTGTCTAGTGTTACACTTCTTTACAAAGTGCCTGCTTTTCCAATTAGGTCATTGGGCCAGCCCAATGTTGGTCATTCGGAAATCACAGTGAATCTCACAAGGAAACAAAGTAGGATATTGCCAAATGCATACAAGATACCCTTTTATCAAATGCACATCCAGATTTGAGGCTCGGGACTTGAAACGTCTAGAAACACTGAAACACTGAAAACTTTTACCAAAAAGGCCAGTGGCCTCAGGATGTTTTGAAAGCTTCCAAGAGCATACGTGTACCTTGAACGGAGAGCTGAGGGGTGGCCAGGCTGCTCACTTCCCACAGAACAACACCACTTAAAAGAGTATCCCTGGAATCCATCATTAAAAACACAGTGTTTCAGCCTTCTGCTGCCTCTGTTCTGTAATGCCCAAGGACAGGTATAAATAGGCCCTGCGATCACTCCTTGGGAGACATCTGGTTACTTTCCTGCCCCCTGAGAGGCAAACCTGTGTGACATCCATCATTCTGACAGCTGAACAATTTATGTGTCAAAGGACCTCTACTTGGGGGTTGGGGGAAGAACTAAGATTTCTTTTGCTAAAATATCTCCCTGTGGCCATAAGTCCAGAGTCAAACAGTGCCTAGACTCAAAGTTATTTTTAATGATGGATTCCTTGAATAAAAATAGAAACCCCTTTCTTCAATAAAAGAGTCAAAACCAGAACCTTGTTTAAAAGGTTTTTGACTTATGATAAAAGTGAATCATTAAAAGATTGTTTTCAAAAAAAATTACTAATTATTTTAACAGTACAGTCAGTTCTCTGAGTCCATAAATTCCACAAAAGGATTCATCCATTCGTGCGTGATGGATGCACTCTAAATTCTGTGTCTGAAAGCTTGTGTGGGCTGTATATCCATGCCCAGGGGTTTGTGCACATTGGGGAGATCCATGTGTATGCACACACACACACAATCATAACACACTTCTCCCAGCCTGTGGTTGACCATAAGTATCTTTTTCTACCTTATTCTTTGAAACAGAGTCCCTTGCTTAACCTGAAGTTTGCTGTTTCGGCTAGCCTGGATGCCCAGAGAGCGACTGGAATCTGCTCGTCTCTAACCACTTCCATCACTGGGAGAACAGATGTATGTGGCTTTTTTGTGCGTGCTGAGGGCCTGAACTCAGATCCTCATGTTTTCACAACAAGCACTTTAGCCCCTGAGCATCCCCAGCTCAAATGAAAGTAATTTTTTTTTGATACTTTATTTACATTTCCCATGTTTCCCCCTTTCTAGGTCTCCTCTTTGGAAACCACCTATACCCTCCCCCTCCCCCACCTCTATGAGGGAATTCCACCTCCCACCCACCAGCCCACTCCCATACTCCCACCCTGACATTCCCCTTTACCGGGGCCTCTCCTCCCCGATGGCCAACAAGGCCCTCCTCTGCCACATATGTGGTCCGAACCATGGGTCCCTCCATGTGTATTCTTTGGTTGGTGGTCCAGCCTCCATGAGGACCAGGGGGGTCAGGCCAGTTGACATTGTTGCAGAAAGTAATTTTTAAAATGTAGGTTTGTAGTGAACATATATACACATTGTTTTCCTTTTCGTTATACGGTAAGCAAATCAGTGTAACACTCTGTATATGACATTTCATTGGGTGAGGCGTTATAAATAAATTTGTGATAAGGTAAGGTGCACTACATCGTGTGTGCAGCTCACATGCAGCTGCTATGTCCAAAAGTAAAGCTTTGACGGTAAAACGGTTTAATCGGCATATCATCTGATCTGTGCCCATTTGTCTGAAGGATGCTTAAAATTGTCTGATTATTAAATCAAACAAATATACAAAAACTGATATAAGAAGTTTAATCCCTGAACTTAGTTATTTGCTGTAATTACATTCTATGAAGTCATGACTAAATTAGCGACTGAACCGTTGCTCCTGGGGGAAATACAGGCTCAGGGCTCTGTGAGCCTCAACTCGCTTTTTATCAGCACATCACTACACACCTCACTGGATGCATGCTTCTGTTGACAGACATGTGACGAGCACAAACTGCTGGTTTGTTAGCTCGAGCCTTGCTCACAGCCTGCAGCATTGGAGTCCATGCTAACAGAGCCTAATAAACATTACAGCATTCACATTCTTGGGGACAGTAGGTGCTACTTTAGCATTTGCACAGGGGCAGGAGTGGAGAACAGCACTTACAAATAGTGAAGTCATTTTTAAAGGCACAAAAAATGCAAAAGAGAAAACACCACAGCACTAGACTATAAAAAAGACCATTCAGAGTCAGAGCTGAAACCAGGAGGCCAAGAGCGGTCTGATGCACGTGGCCTAGTGTAGCAGACCATTCAAAATTTTCAGTGCTCGATAGTGTTTGCAAGTTATTAGGGACCATGGAACCACACAAGGGATGGGGGGGATCTGCAAACAGACTCTGTTACTAATGAGGATGGACCAATGCTCAACCAATGTCAATGGCTTTGTACATGACTGTCACTTAACAGCTGAGAGTTTCTGCAGCTTTTTATAGGATTGCTAAGGATACCAGGCACTCTGTCCCCAGCAGTCCACCACGTCTGTGACCTTGGTACAATACCATCATCTACTGTCAGTTTCCCCAAATCCGCTACTGACTTTCCCACCACCAGAATACAGTAGAAAGAGCCAACACAGCCATGTTTGAAGCCGTAGGAACTGGTGTTCTTAGCTTCGAGCTACCCTACGATGGCTACAATCTTTACTGCTTCCAAGGTCTTAAGCAGATGTTTAACTGGTACCTTTTACTGTGACCGATGGCTGCTTCCGGGCTGATTCTAAGACTGCTTGGCTGTCTCCTCTCAGGAGGTGTAGGCCCAAGGCACCATGCGTCTTTGATGTTGATGTATATTGCTGGGGACAGTCTTGTCCCTGCACTAGAACATCAGATCTTGCCCCTGCACTGGGACCAGGCCTGGTCTATAGTGTCTGAAACCTGCGGCTCGCTGAACAGTGGTGTCACTCACTGATCCAGCGGCTAAAGTACATTAGTCTTCACAATGAGTCGAAGATCACGGGGACATGGGAGTGCAGTAGCATTCATTCTTGGACCCGGTTCTTTTGATTACAACAATCTTAACTACTTTCAATCTCCACTCTCTGGCTCTGTGAGAATGGACCACCTCTAGTCACAGGGGTGTGTGAGTGTGGGAGTGTGTGTGTGTGTGTGTGTGTGTATGTGTGCATGGGAGGGGGGTATCCACGAACCTTTGCTCGCTTCCCAGCTTCCTCGGCTGCCGACTACAACAGATTTCAGAACGTACCCCAGGTTTACCCTTCTCAGGGTTTCCTGCCTTCCTCCTCCTGTGTTGGCTCTTGTTATCCCACACTATCCCCCTCACGCCTTATGCACTGCCGGGCTATAGGCAGCACACACCTACGTGAGGCAGTCTGAAGCCAGGTTGTCTATGGCCTTGTCATAAACTAAAACTAGGCTGGTCATTTGGGGTACAGCATGAGTTGACTGACTCTTAAAGGGAAACTAAGGAAACTGGAGACCAAGCTTTTCCATAACAGCAGGGGCAGCAAACATCCAATGAGCAGCACACTCTGATATCCACGTTTGCTCAAACCTACCCTCTTTTTTTTTTTTTTTTTTTTTTTTTTTTGGTTTTTTCGAGACAGGGTTTCTCTGTGTAGCCCTGGCTGTCCTGGAACTCACTCTGTAGACCAGGCTGGCCTCAAACTCAGAAATCCACCTGCCTCTGCCTCCCAAGTGCTGGGATTAAAGGCGTGTGCCATCACTGCCCAGCACCTACCCTCCTCTTAAGGAGGTGGGATACAAAAAAGTCTCAGACAATTCCATGGACCAAGCACACAGGGAGAATAGCAGACCCCTGGTGGTGCTCTGGCCACCACAGAAAAGCCCCTAAAGGGTCATGTTTCTAGGAGATGTCACAGTGTAAAGTTTGTAGTTTAAACACCTGGTTAAAATTAAACATTGAGAAATGCCACTCTTACGGTATTCCCATATCCTTGACTAAGAACTCTGGGGGACTGGGGAGGGGGGCGCGCGGAGAGATGGCTCAGTGGTCAAGAGCATTGACTGTTCTTCCAGAGGTCCTGAGTTCAATTACCAGCAACCACATGGTGGCTCACAACCATCTGTAATGGGGACCCTCTTCTGGTGTGTCTGAAAACAGTGACAGTGTACCCACATACATGAAATAAATAAATAAATCTTTAAAAAAAAAAAAAAAAGAAAAAGAACTCTGAGAGGTTTAAGTTATTTCCAGGAGAAGATGGAAGGGTTATAGTACACACACACACACACACACACACACACACACACACACACACACACCCCTACCAACAACAAAAGTGACTGTCACCTTTGCTAGACAAAAACCATACACTCCAATTTTATACCTGTATATGCATGTGTGTATACTCCTGTGTAGGCCAGAATTCAATGTTGGATGTCGTCCTCAATTGCTCTCCACCTTATTCAGACAGGGTCTCTCAGTGAACCTGATACTCACCAATCAGGCTAGACTGGCTGATCAATGAGCCCCACGGATTTGTCTGTCTCTCCCCATGACAGGGGCCACCGTACCTGGCTCTGGTATGGGTGCTGGGGATCTGGACACAGGTCCTTGTGCCAGCAGAAGGATCGCTTTACCAGCTAAGCCATTTCCTCAGCCCAGCAGTTAGGGGAAAGAGACAGCTAAACTCATGCTTCTGATCTCCCTGCAGTCATCAAGAGTTTTATCTCAAAAGTCACTGAAAGAAAGGGAACCCTCTGTCTTTTCTATGCCATTTAAAATGTGTCACTCTGGGTAGCCAAAGAATAGCTGGGGATGCAAAACTAGTGTTTCTTTTTAAGGACTGTCCTGTTAGCCCTGAGATTTCTCAAGTGTGAAGAATGAAAAAACCCCAGGGCCTTCAGACTCATCTGGGCTCATCTTCCACTCACTCTGAGGGGAACCGAGGGAGACTCTTTAGCACTAAGTCCTGACTTTATGCAGGAACAAAAGCCTCATACCTGTCACTGTCTCCATCAAGGCTTTCTTCTATCAGTTAGGGACCATGTGAATTTGTCACCCAAACGGTGAATTGAGTGTGAGACCTCAAAACCGTGTGCTGTCACCGAATGAACTGTTTGCCCACCACACCCTGCAGAACGCTTCTCAAGCAGGTAAGACAGACGTGAATTTAAATACAGACATTTGATTGTACTAGTCAGCAAATGCATTTGCCATTAATAATCCATCCCTCTCATTCAAAAGCACTGCAGAAAACCCACAGAAGAACGCGGCGAGGTGGTAAATGGAGACGTTCCTTATAAAAATCTAAACCTTTCGGGAATTAAACCTCAGCAATTCCAAATTAACATTTAAGAACTAATGAATGCAATCAAGAGACCACTAGGGAAAGGCAGCTAGCTGGCTTTTAACTTCAATGATAGCAATACACCAAATCCCTCTCTTTGGTCTAATTTACAACTACAACAGAAGTGGATTTTCCCCAGAAGCAAATTAGCCAGGACAAAAAGCTGTCTTTTTCCCTTTAAGAGGTGGAAGGGGACCTTGCAGAGCACAGCCCAGGGATGTAACTCCCCCAGGAGCAGGCTGGCTCTGCAGGGCTTCACACACCTGCATGGACTCCCACCCCAGAGAGGTAATGAAACGTGCTCCCCTTTAGTCCAACTCCAGCATGGCTGATCGATTTCTTCCTGGGAACAGACCTCTCACTCCTGGGGCAGCTCTTTTCATCTCTTCTCTTACTGACTTCCAGTTTCCACACACACCCACTCTCGGGCTCTCTTAGGATCTTAAATCCCGCCTCTTATACAGAGAAAGCTGATTGTCAGAGAGGCCTCTGCTAAGCATCTACTTCAAACCCAATTTACAGAAGAAACAGAGAGTGCTTCTCTCCTAAGAGCAGAACTCTGCAGGAATGGGTTTGCAGGCTCTCAATACACAGGCTGGGAAAAGACCAGACTCTGCAAAGAAGGGAGCACTGAGGCCGAAGGGGCCTGTGGGCTCCTTGAGAAAGGGCACAGCCTCTGTTGTTGTTTACTGGAACAACAATTTTCAGAAGTGCTGTGTGTCTGGTTTTCAGACAGGGTGCAAAGGACTGAGGTGCATATTTTTACATAAGCAGACCTGGCTTCCAGGTTCTCCCAGCATCCCTCAGTCCCTACTTGGCATACGCTGCCTGCAACCCTGAACTTTCCAGCCCAGGGGCTGGGCCGCCCTTCCTTCAGAGGCTCCCCCTATATAATCCAGACAGTTTTGTCTGTCATCATCATGGTCCTCCTCCTCCTCCTGCTCCTCCTTTCCCTCCTCCTCTTCCTCCTCCTTCATCTTTCTTCTTCTCTTTTCTCTGTGCACCCTGTCTCTCATCCCACATGGCAACTCCCCTAGCCTCAATTCTTGGGGCCAGTGAACTTGCCCTGGAGAGTAGTTTCCCAATAAACCTGATTTTAATATAATCTAATCTGGTTTGGACTGGCTCATTTCACTGGTGTTGGAGAAATAACCTATCAGTGTGTACACCCATTTTCTTGATGGTGGTGAGGGTAACACAAGGTTATACCTATGTCCAGCTCTACCTGTCATGTACATTAAAATGTCCTTTTTTTCTATAGCTGTCATTCCCTCAATAAAGCTAAAAAAGAACTAAAGCGGGACACTGATGGTACACGCCTACAAATCCAAACACTTAATCTAAGGCAGGAGGTTTGGCACAAGTTCAAAGCCAGTCTGGGGTTATATTGTGAGACCCTGGGGGCAGGAAGAGAAGAGCAGAAGATAAAATACAGGGCATTTCCTGGCCAGACTGGTTAATAATTGCTATGACAGGCATGTGGGATGGAGTCCGTTTTCACCATTAATTATAATCAGTTATATAGAAAATTATCTATGAAGGGATTCTGCTTTAAAATTACTCAGAACACTCTAGGATTTCCAGGCATGTATTTTAATTGAGGAGGTATCCCTGAAGTTTTAATGAACTTCAAATGGCTCAAGAGCAGTGGTTCTCAATCCTAACACTGCGACCCCTTAATACAGTTCCTCACTTTGTGGTGACCCCCAACCATAACATTATCCTTGTTGCTACTTAATAGCTGTAACTTTGCGACTGTTGTGAATCGTAAAGTAAACAGCTGATATCCAACCACCCTAAGGAGTCACACATCCCACAGGCTGAGAACCTGTGCTCCAGAGGAACTTGATCACTGGCTGATCCTCACAGCGTAGGTCGTGAAAACCTGTGTCTTTTGTTGTTAGCACCATAGACACAATGATTAGACAGCCAGCTCCCAGCTTGGCGCTGGCTCAATTTAAGATTACTTTTGCTTTAAGACACTGCTGTGGTGAGGCTAGGAATGGCCTGAATTTTTCTTACTTCTTACTACTCAACAGGAAGCATGGGAGGAAATCTAACTAGTTTTTCTCTAAATAAAATAGTAGCAGTGCTATATGAATCCTGAGGATACCAATGAATCTCCGAGGTCTTGTGCAAAGGCGTGGAACCTCAGATACTTGGGAGGCTGAGGCAAGATGGTCCCCAAATCAAGGCCTGCCTGGGCGATCTAGTGAGATGCTGTCTCAAACTAAAAGTTTAAGAGTGTCTGTGTGGGAGGGATGCTGGGGTGCTGCTCAGTGGTCATGTACAAAACCCTGAGTTCAGTCTCCAGCACCTCAGAAAATAAGAGGAAACAGAGAATTGAAGGACTGCTGTGAACATTGAGGTGTGCCTAATATATAATCTCTTCATCGGGTTTTACAAGGCAAAGCGCCATGAACCAGAGGCACACAGTGCTCTTCGCTATTGTTCCATCAAATGGGATGATCTCTGAGCATTTAATAAGTCACTTTTCTGGTGGGTGAACAGGTCAGAATGGGAGAGAACCAGAGTTTTAAGAAGGAATCCAAGAGCCTGTCGGGACCTGCTCTGCTTATTTTGGAGACAGAACAGCCTTTTTTTCCCCAACTATAGGTTCCAAACCCAGGAGGGGAGTTGTAAGACATGTTTTGCCCACTCTATCCTATCTCTAGAGTGACATTCAATGTCCCTCTAAGGGACAGAGTTATCAAATCTAGGCATTGAGCGAATCCTGGTAGGAAGAGAAGGATGCAAATGGCTAGACTCATGAAGAGAAGCATTACCACAGAAGTCATGCCCTTCTGCTGTTCCCAATAACCCACAGTTCTGACCACCCAGAGGGGCTGCCCAAAGCCACCTTTTACAAGCAAGCAATATCCATGAGGACATTGTGTGCGTACTGTTGCTTGATGTTAGTTTCAACACCATCTTTATACAGCATGCTCACCAGTAGCAAATCCTTCCACCTCACCATTAAGCACGAATGTGTGTGTACTTGTGAGAGCATTCTATCATGTGTACACTTGAGAATGCTCTATCAGAATCAAAACTTGTGAATTAGAGAAAATCCAAAATAATAAGCTTTCACCGTGAGAGAGAAATATAAATTGTATATTCTATCAACGCTTTCTCTATTCCTTTGGAGATATTTTGAGCACTAACAGATTATAAGCATTTTCAGTCATAACAATGGCTCTAATTTGCATCTTCTATTTACACACTTGTATTTACAGATGATACGCAAACAGCATCCTTCCATCAGTCTCACTAAACAGACTATGCTTGGCCCCACTCCCAAGGAGTTGGATTCTTGTGGTTTGGGGTGGAGCCCAGGGATTTTCATTTCTTTCTAACCAGCTCTCAGGTGGCATTCTGCTTGAAGGCTACAGTCAGAGATGGATAAGAATCATTGGCTCAATGCTATACACGGTCTATGAGGCTCGGTCTCCCCCGAGGTCCTAGGCCAGGGTGTTCAGAAAAAGTAAACGCAACAGCTGTTGAAAGAATACAGACGTGAGTGCAAATGTGTAGCTGAGCCCTGTGGTTTGCATCATTGGGCATCAGCATTGCTAAACTCCTTTTACCCAGCACCAGGAAGGCTGAAGCAGGACTGTTCTGAGGGTGAGGCCAATCTAGGCTACATAGTTCGCAAGCCAGCCTGGGCTACTGTATAAGACACTGACTCAAAACACCAAATAGGGAAAAACAAAATTAAAAACAAACAAACCAGATAAACCAATTGTGCGACTGCAATCCAAGCACACTAGAAACCACAGCAGAGAACTGGTGCTAGTCCAAGGCCACCTTGGGTTAAACACTGAGTACTAGACCAGCTTTAGACTCTATCTCAAAACATCAGAAAGAAAATAGTTATAAATCCACTCATCTTAAGCATCAAGTAAGGACTGCATTTTTACAAAGCAAGCTTGTGGGAAAACATGGAGCGAGTCAATGGGAACCAGGAGGCTGGATTCTACATATAAGCCCAGGCTTAACCTGTGCCCAGGGAAGCCATTGATTGCTCACAGGGAAGCAAGCCTTTTAAAAGCTGACCCAGGAGACAATATCCAAATTAACAAAATTAGAAATGAAAAGGGAGATATAACAACAGATTCTGAGGAAATTCATAAAATCATCAGATCCTACTACAAAAGCCTATATACTTAACAACATTGGAAAATCTGGATGAAATGGACACTTTTCTAGACAGATACCAAATACCAAAGTTAAGTCAGGATCAGGTAAACCATCTAAACAGTCCCATAACCCCTAAAGAAATAGAAGCAGTCATTAAAAGTCTCCCAACCAAAAAAAGCCCAGGACCAGATGGGTTCACTGCAGAATTCTATCAGACCTTCAAAGAAGAACTAATACCAATACTCTTCAATCTATTCCACAAAATAGAAACAGAAGGAACACTTCCTAATTCATTCTATAAGGCCACAATTACACTGATACCAAAACCTCACAAAGACTCAACAGAGAAAGAGAACTTCAGACCGATTTCCCTTATGAATATTGATGCAAAAATACTCAGTAAAATTCTCACAAACTGAATCCAAGAACACATCAAAATGTCATTCACCACGATCAAGTAGTCTTCATCCCAGGGATGCAGGGATGGTTCAATATCTGGAAATCCATCAATGTAATCCACTACATAAACAAACTCAAAGAAGAAAACCACACGGTCATTTCATTAGATGCTGAAAAAGCATTTGACAAAATTCAACATCCCTTCATGATAAAAGTCTTGGAAAGATCAGGAATTATACCTAACCATAGTAAAAGCAAACCCGTAGCCAACATCAAACTAAATGGAGAGAAACTTGAAGCAATTCCACTAAAATCAGGGACTAGACATGGTTGCCCTCTCTCTCCCTATCTATTCAATATAGTACTTGAAGTTCTAGCTAGAGCAATTAGACAAAAGGAGGTCAAAGGGATACAAATTAGAAAGGAAGAAATCAAAATATCACTATTTGCAGATGATATGATTGTATACTTAAGTGACCCGAAAAACTCCATCAGAGAACTGCTGCAGTTGATAAACAACTTCAGCAAAGTGGCTGGATATAAAATTAACTCTAACAAATCAGTAGACTTCCTATACTCGAAAGATGAAGAGGCTGAGAAAGAAATTAGGGAAATGACACCCTTCACAATAGTCACAAACAATATAAAGTATCTTGGTGTGACTCTAACAAGCAAGTGAAAGATCTGTATGACAAGAACTTCAAGTCTCTGAAGAAAGAAATCGAAGAAGACCTCAGAAGGTGGAAAGATCTCCCATGCTCGTGGATTGGCAGGATTAATATAGTAAAAATGGCCATCCTGCCAAAAGCAATCTACAGATTCAATGCAATCCCCACCAAAATTCCAACTCAATTTTTCATAGACTTAGAAAGAGCAATCCTCAAATTCATTTGGAATAACAAAAAACCCAGGATAGTAAAAACTATTCTCAACAACAAAAGAACTTCTGGGGGATTCAGCATCCCTGATCTCAAGCTATACTACAGAGCAGTAGTGATAAAAACTGCATGGTATTGATACAGTGACAGG
>CM052708.1:3281300-3302112 GCA_028551405.1 Uromys caudimaculatus
CACTCCTCCATTGCTGGTGGGATTGCAAGCTGGTACAACCACTCTAGAAATCAGTCTGGCGGACCCTCAGAAAAATGGACATAATACTATCTGAGGACCCAGTTATACCACTCCTGGGCCAGAAGATGCTCCAACATGTAATAAAGACACATGCTCCACTATGTTCACAGCAGTCATATTTATAATAGCCAAAAGCTGGAAACAACCCAGATGTCCTTCATCAGAGGAATGGATACAGAATATGTGGTACGTTTACACAATGGAATACTACTCAGCTATTAATAACAATGACTTCATGAAATTCGCAGGCAAATGGATGGAACTTGAAAATATCATCCTGAGTAAGGTAACTCAGTCACAAAAGAACGAACACAGTATATACTCACTGATAAGTGGATATTAGCCCAAAAGTTCGGAATACCCATGATTCACTTTACAGCAGCCATTGGACTGAGCGTGAGGTCCCAGATGGAGGAGTTGGAGAAGGGACTGAAGGAGCTGAGGGAATTTGCAGCCCCATGGAGGGAGCAACAGTGTCAACTGGCCTGAGCCCCCAGTGCTCCTGGAGATTGGACCACCAACCAAAGAATACACATGGAGGGACCCATGGTTCGGGCCACATATGTGGCAGAGGAGGGCCTTGTTGGCCATCAGGGGGAGGAGAGGCCCTTGGGCCTGAGGGTGTTAGAGGCCCCAGTATAGGGGAATGCCAAGGTGGGAAGACGGGAGTGTGTGGGTGTGTGGGTGGGTGTGTGGGGGAATACCCTTACAGAGGCAGAGGGAGGGGGGAGGGATAGGGGGTTTCCAAAGGGGAGACCTGTAAAGGGGGAAACATTTGAAATATAACTAAAAGAGAGAGAGAGAGAGAGAGAGAGAGAGAGAGAGAGAGAGAGAGAAGGAAAGAAAGAAACCAGGAACTTCAAGTACTCCAGACAGCAAATAGTTAATTATCTGTAAACTATCGGTGATGCTAATAAATATGACATTTTCTAGTGCTGTAAAAAAAAAAAAAAAAAGAAAGAAAGAAAGCTCACCCAGTCATAACACATACACTAGAGTCAAACAAAAAAGTCAAAGAGCACAAAACAATATTAGAAATGGAGGCCAGCATCCTGTGAGAGCTAACTCGAAATGGCAGCATGAGGCACAGCTCCAATAGAAGCAGTGAGGAATGGGTTAACCAGGTGTGCCAGCATCATGACTGAATGGGCCAACTATGAACACATCCATAGAAGGAGGAGACCATGTGGAGGATTTTCCTCACAGTCCACAATGGACAGTGCCTCCATTCTTATTTGTGGTGACTGCCATCTCCAACTGACTCTGAAGATGTGTGAAGTTTCACAGTCCCAGCAGATATCAGACTAGCTACTTCCAAAACTTACTAACAATACTGGGGCGGGGGTGGGAGTAGATAATATATTTGCTAATGATACTATAAATATAACATGTCGTTTTAAGGAGTGCTGGGTATCTCATGCAGGGCCTCCTATACCCGATCACAGTGCTAACTAGCCTAGACATAATTTAATAATCTTTTCAACAACTGTTGAAAGCAAAGGTCCAACCCAGCAGGAAAAGGTCTACAGAGCCACGGCTGAGAGCTGCAGAGGATCCCATTATATGGGAAAACGAGGACAAAAGTCTTCAGTTCAGCAGCCCCAAGGTGCTAAGGGCTTAGGGAAAAGCAGACAAGCAGGGGAAGAGAGAGAACACAGGAGTAAGAAGGTCAAAGAGGAAGCCCCGCCCACAAACTTCAATCACCAGCCAACAGGAGCAAGAAGACCAAAGTGGAAGCCCCGCCCACAAACCTCAATCACCAGCCAACAGGAGCAAGAAGACCAAAGCAGAAGCCCCGTCCACAAACCTCAATCACCAGCCAACAGGAGCAAGAAGACCAAAGCAGAAGCCACGCCCACAAACTCTAATCAGCGACACAGGAGCGAGGTGGTCCAAAATGAAGGCCCCCCCCAAACTCTTGGATGTCAGCCAGGGACTTCACAAGTGCTTCTTTCAACGTGTCACTAAGAAGACAGGCTTTCTGAACTCATTATGACACACTGGCAAATCCAGAAGGTGCAGAGCTAGATGACCTCAGCTTTAAAGCCCTCCAGACTTCAAGCACCAAGTCTTCTTCCAAGTGCTGAGAGCAGAATGGCTGGCTGCAAGTTAGCATTCATTCCATGTGAAAGGTTCCTACACAGAAGAGGATGAGCTACTCCCGAAGTCCTGCAGTCCTGCACGTCTCTGCTTCTCCTGGTCATAGACTTATTTGTGTCTAGCATCATCCCAAAATTCAGATGATAAAACTGGACAGGGGGTGGGGGGCTTCGGAGCCTTGATTTGCACTAAATACAACTGCTTGTGTACGTGCTATTATGTGCAGTTGTTGGGGGGGCCCCTGGACAGATGAGGGGAAACAGCCCCACCACCTTCAAGGTGACTTTCTCTTTTAAGAACAAAACAGGTAGCGGGGCAGTGGTGGTGCACGCCTTTAATCCCAGCACTTGGGAGGCAGAGGCAGGTGGACTGCTGAGTTCCAGGCCAGCCTGGTCTACAGAGTGAGTTCCAGGACAGCCAGGGCTACACAGAGAAACCGTCTTGAAAAACAAAACAAAAAAAAAAAAAACCAAAAAACAACAACAAAAAAAAAAAACCCCACAAAAGCAAAAACAAAAAAAAAACCAAAACCAAAACCAAAAGAACAAAACACGTAAAGACTACTTCTGCTAGGAACCAGAATCTATCTCTCCTCTCTCTCTCTCTCTCTCTCTCTCTCTCTCTCTCTCTCTCTCTCTCTCTCTCTCTCTCTCACACACACACACACACACACACACACACACACACACACACACGGGGAAACCCCGTGTGGTCCCTGCACTAGAAATGGTCCAAGAACAGGTAGAATGGATGCAGCTACCCCAAGAAGGCACGAGGAAGGAGCCAAGGGGTGGGATGCCAGGGCCCCAAAGCTGTACTGCTAAGATACCTCAAACTTGGCCATCTCTTTCTGTCCAGAAAAGGGACAAAGTCTCCCAAAGCTGACACACCAATCTGAACAGGAGAGCCAGCCCCCACCCCACCCACCCCTAGACCCCCAGGATACAAGCACATGTTCTGACTTCTGCCTCCCTGGAATCACATTCCTCTGGAATCCCACACAGCCTGAGTCTCACCAATCGCATGCAACTAAAATTACAACTTCTCATTATTTTGAAGGAAGACTGCCAAGTAATGAGGGCTCCCATTTTTAAAACAGAGGATCAAGTAAGTGTGGCTACACACGCAAACTTCCCTTACTCCACGAATTGCTAGGCAAAAAGGACATGTTATCAAACACACTCCTCTTTTGGGCCTCTTTCAGCCACGCCCACCCTTGCCTGCCCACCCCCCAAGATCTCTCCCTAGGGCAGTGCAACAGTATCCAGTAGGATGGCAGGGTGTAACCAGCCTACAGAAGGGGTCCTTTCTCGTTTTAGTCAGAACCAGCCTGGAAATGGGTGATGGATGTAGGAGGTTAGCCCGAGGTGCTGGGAAGTCTACTGTGTAACTGCCAGTCTTGAAGGGGAGAGCATGCATGAGCTAGCTTCAGCCACAGAGCAGATATGATGCTGGCGGGAAGAGAAGTCATGAAATGCTGGCGGGAAGAGAAGTCATGAACTAAGGCAACGAGGTGTCTGTGGTAACTGGAAGAAGAGGGTGACAGGCAATATTTACTCACTCTGTGTGTGAGGGTGCATGACCTCAAGTGCTGTTCCTCAGGAGCCATCCACCTTCAAAACAACTGAAACAAACCAACAAAGGAACCAGGGCAGGAGAGAAGGTGCAGCAGTTAAAACACTCACTGCTCTTCTGGAGGACCTCAGTTCCATTCCCAGAACCCACCTACTGCCCAGGAGTCGGTTCCAAGGGATCTAACACCCTCATCTGACCTCTAAGGGCACCAGGTACACATATGTTACATATGCAGGCAAAGCATTCACACACATAAAATATATCAAAAAGAAGAACTTTTAATAGAACTGATTATTAATAATAGAAATTAATAAATAATGTTATTTTCTGTGTGAGGTGTGTGACATGCATGCGTGTGCACAATCACACATCCTTGCAGGGCATGGCACATGTGGAGGCCACAGGACAACTTTGGGGATCCAGTCTTCTCCTCCATGGGTCTCGAGGATTAAACTCAGATCTTGAAGCTTGGCTGCAAGCACCTCTCCCTGCTGTGACATCCATCTCACTAGATCAGCCTTATTTTTTGACACAGGATCTCACACTAGTCTGGAACTCACAGACTAAGCTACGCTGGCTTGCCAGAGCCCCGGGGATCTGTCTGTCTCCACCTCTCCAGAACTGTGTGGCAAGAGAAGGCCAGCACTCAGGACTCTTCAGTGTGGGTTCTGGGAACCAAACTCAGATCCTCATGTTGGCACTACAGATGCTGACTGAGCTAACCAGGCCCCAAACCCTGTTTCCATCCTCAGCTCCACCCCACTCTGTCTGCTCCCCCTGTGCTGCTGTGGCTTGCTAGCTACTCGTGGGACCTGTAAGACAAAGTTAATGTAAGATCTCAAATCCCAACAAATTCTTCAACTCCCCAGCCAAGTGTTTCACTGACCTGAAAGGGGGCATTTATGGCAAATTTAGAAGTAATAATTATAGATATAAGCTGATTAGCACTCACCCACCCCACCACCACACCACCCCACTTCTCCACTCCACTACCACCCCTCCATCTCCTACAACAAGTCCTGACTAAACCCAGTGTGGGGAGGAACAGTTAAATTAGGCTCAACCCACGGGGGCCTCACACAGGCAAAGCACAGAATGAATGACTGCATACTATAGCTTCTCCTTGCAGCCTTTAAGTTTCCTATAGGGCCCAAAGGCTGTGTAAACAGATCCTGCTCCTGCCTCCTGGGTGCTGAGATTAAAGGTATGTGCCCTCACACTTGGCTTTAATACGTTTTATACATTAGCTCCCAGACATACCTCCCAAGCCACGCTCTGTTCCTGCTCTGGTGCCTGTGTCTAACTACACTGGCTGTGAGGCTGAGCCAACTGTGGGTCAGGGCCCACCCGGCTCACCAGTCTCAGAAATGCCTTCCGTGTTTACACATTCCTCCTTCTCAGGAACTTCAAACTCCCTGTCTTCTCTCAGACTCCCAAAAATCAATGATTGGTACTCTATTTATAAAAGCATCAATGTGTATATAATTCCTTAGGGGGAGCATTAGTATTTCATGTTGCCTTCCCCTCGTGGGATTCACTCCCCATTGCCTAGGTCTGGTTGCAAATTCTTTTTAACATTTTACATGGTGTGTGTGTGTGTGTGTGTGTGTGTGTGTGTGTGTGTGTGTGTGTGTAGATAGCACTATGGTGTCTGTGGAAGTTAAAAGACAACTTGTGGGCTGGCAAGATGGCTCAGCAGGTAAAGATGCTTACCACCAGGCCTGATGCCTGAGTTCAATCCCTGGGACCTCAGTGGCAGGAGATTGGACTTCCCACAAGCTGACCTCTGACCTCCACATATGTGCTAAGGTATAGATACTGCTCACACACACAATAGTTAAGAAAGACACCTGTGGGAGTGGGTTCTCTCCTCCACCATGTGGGTCCCAGGAATGGAACTCAGGCTGTCTGGCTGCACAGTCAGAACGCTACCCACTGAGCCATACCACCAGTCCTCATTACACCATCTCCCACACAGTCTCGCACCATCCTGCTCATCAGACACGCACCTTCCTGGTTAAATTCATTCCTAATTATCTGTTTCAACTTTGAAATTTCTCACATCTGTAAGATCATCCCAAGTATGCATGATAACTAATTTTTATATATTTCCATTAGGTACTTTTCCAAATTATTTTGCTTCCAAAACAATGGGAAAGATTTCTTTTCTAGGTATGTAATACCTTTGAAAATACAAATAATTTGATCTTTCTATTTCTAACTAAAGAAGTCAAAACCTTGGCATTAATAGTGACTATCAGCTCATCCAAGAACAGTCCTGAAGTTGGCTGGCTTTAATGAGATGGCTTTACTGGTCCACCATCCAGCTGAGCACCTGCTGCTGCTGGACTTCGGTGATCAGTCTTCATCCTGCTCTGGTTTGCTCAGACTCTAAACGGCATGGCCAAAAACATAAGCTTTTTAAAAATAATTGATGTCTACCCATACATAAACACACACACACACACACACACACACACACACACACATACACACACACACACACACTTAATCTACTTTATTATTCTGAAAGTTCCCCTAACTTCCATACCATATCTGTATTCATGGGCCTTCATCTTAATGTGTTTTTAAGATATGCTCATTATTTGTAGTGGGGGAAGAGGTATTCCTTTAGGTTTTGTTTTTCAGACAGGGTCTTGCTGTCTAGTCTAGGCTGGCTTTGAACTTACAACCTTCCTATCTCTGGCTCCTGGATGCTAGCTTGCAAGCATGTACTCAAGCTTTCTGGTGTTAATTTACTAGTATTTAATTTAATTTACTAGTATTTTACTAACATTGTGGCTCCTAAATTCGTCAGGATATTTTCCATGCCCGTGGCATCAATGAAGTTTTGTGGTTATACTATGCTCATAGTAATATAGAAAATATCTGTTCTCTAAGATTGCCTGTAAAACTCTATAGGCTCTTGAGCAAATGAGTATGGGTGAACTCACCCTGGAGACATGAAAGGATTAGCTGGTAAGAATTTATATACCTGGCTGTTAAGGGCTGGCATGAAAACCTGGAACTATCTCAAATGTCTATCAACAGAAAATAAATTGAATAAATTACGGCTTATCTAAACTATGAGTTACTATGTAGCTGTTAATAAGAATTAGATTGCTATCTAGGGATCTGGAAAGGTGTCTATAATATGTTGGTAATGAAAGGAATCCACAGAGACATGTACACGTTTCCATCACTGGGCTGCTAAGTCTGAAACAGAGCATGTCCCTACTGCTGTGGGAAGGGAGCTTATTGTATTTGAAGAAAGAAATTTTTTCCAAAAGAATGACACAAACATACATCTAATTCTTACAGTAATTACCTCAGAAGGATGGAACTACGAATGGCTTCTCCTTTCCATAATTAAGAGTCTTGCATGAGGGGACTGGAGAGACAGCTCAGAGCACTGGCTGCTCTTCCAGAGGACCTGGTTTGATTCCCAGCACCTACCTGGAAGCTCACAACTGTCTGTAACTCCTGTTCCAGGGGATCTGACACCCTCCCATAGACATGCAGTCGGTCAAAACACCAATGCACATTAAATAAACAAACAGACAAATACATTTTTTAAAAAAAGGATGTTACATGAATCATATTTAAAATTCAGTGCAATAGAAGGTCCACATCTCTTTCAAAACAAACAAGCAAACAAACACCTTCTGATTTAAAGAGGCTGAGGGCAGTAAGCAGCAAGCAATCATGCCCTTAGAGCTGACTTTCCCTCCTCTAGAGTGACACCCTTCTTCTTACTCCAGTTTGTCCTCTAAGGATCTGCTCTTTCTGGTCAAGAGTGCCCAGAGACCTCCTTCTTGCCCTGTCTTTTTCTCTCTCTATGGTCAAGTCTCTTCCCTTCCTGGATTAATACAGCATCTTACTTTACAGAGTACCAAGGCCCCGTTTCCTGGTCCCGCCCATGGTTTCTTTTTTTGTTTGTTTGTTTGTTTTTTTGTTTTTTTTCGAGACAGGGTTTCTCTGTGTAGCTCTGGCTGTCCTGGAATTCACTCTGTAGACCAGGCTGGCCTCGAACTCAGAAATCCGCCTGCCTCTGCTTCCCGAGTGCTGGGATTAAAGGCGTGCGCCACCACTGCCCTGCCCGCCCATGGTTTCTAAGAACTGACTCTAGTCTAAGGATCGGGAAGGAGAAGCAGGGAGGGAGAGGAACTAGCAGGTAATGCTCACTGGGCACTGACACCCTGCTGAGGAAACCCTGCTGCAGGACTCAACCAGGATGCTGGTACCAAGTCAGGCTTGAAGGATGAAAATCAAAGTCTCATAGACTGGCGAATATTCCCCTTCTCCTGAGCAGGGAAAAGATCCTCACAGGGAGACGATTCACACACATCTAGAAAAGAGCACGAGCAACAAGAACATTTTCCCCAAATGATCATCTTCTACTTGATGCAGGGAAAACATGAGGACTTTCCAAAACTCCCTGAGCCGCATGAGCTGCTCTGCTGGGAAGAGCAGGCAGAGCGTGACCACAATTCAAAGCACTGGCGGAAGCAGCTCCTCCAATTCTTTGGACATAAGAAGTTAGCATCCCAGATGATTCCTCAGGTCACGGTAATGTTTAGGGTTGAAAGAATGTTAAAATACCTCTTAAAAACTCAAAATCTCAGGCTGGAGAGATGATCGGTGGTTAAGAGTACTTGCTGATCCTCCAGACGACCTGAGTTCAGTTCCCAGCTGTTGTCAACAGTCTGTAAAGGCCAGTTTCAGAGGATCTTAGGTCCCCGGCCTCTGAGGGAATCTGTATTCACATGCATCTACCTCCCACCCAACACATACACCTACACCTCTAGATAATCTTTTTTTAAAAAAATCACAATGTCTTCACTAACTTGAGCGGCAACTCCCTGGGCTTTTAAGTTCCCCTGAGAATTCAAACATCATAGAACCCTCTTTCTGAGGAGCTTCAGCTTGGGGCTCCTTGCCTCCCTCATATCCTGGGGCTCTCTGCTGTCTTCTGCTGAGTTACCACTTACAGAAGCACATATTCTTGATAGTTCCTGTTGGGTGGAGTGGGTGTATAGTTACCCCACTGTCCACCAGTCATGATGTAGTAAGTCTGCCTCATTCAGGGACAGTTATTGTCCCCACTGGTCAGTATGACAATCAAGCATGCATCAGTAACCGAGTGGCGACCATGGCCGGCATATTCACTGCACCTTATTCTCATTTGGTTCTTATCTCAAAGATGTTTCATATTAATCCAGTCAAAGAAAGAGGATTTAACGGAGAACACATGACAGGCAGAAGGGGTGTCTTGCTAAACACTGCCATCCATCATGGCTTGGAAAAATCTAACCAGTGAGTTGGACAGTTGAGCCGAAGGCAATACTTAGCGTCACTGAGCATGCAGGCAGTTGGCACAGCAGAGCAGTGGAATCTGCTGCAGCACAGGCCCTCACATTTCTGGGCCTCCTAGATGTCAGTCAACATTACAAAAGTCCTCATACCACGAGGAGAGCCTTCTGCACAAGGAAACCATGGAAGACTTCTCCTGGGGTGGGGTGGAGGATGACAAATAATACTATTGGAAATGTCCCTGAATCTTGTGGTTTGATGGCAGTGCACCCTCCACTGACCTGGCACCCATTGGTAACGGACACATTTGCACCTGTTCATCTACCTTGTCGTTATGGACACCTGACAACTACTGACAGAAAGCTTTTCCTGCAGGTCCCAGCAGATCTTCAAAACATCGGTAGGTAAAAGCCACCTGTGAACCAACTGCACCTCAGAACAAGGAAAAGTAACAAAATGAGACTCTGCAGAAAAGAAATCCATGGACCTGATACAATGTAACTGAGAGAAAAGCACTTGTAGAGAGTGTTTGTTTGTATGAGGAAAATGAAATTCTCCAGCTTCTTTCTGAGTGTGATGACCATGCTGACACCAAGGACTATTTGTATGTGGCCCTGCTGTGCACTGCCCTGTTTACTGTCTGGCTGCCTGGCACACTGGCCACTGTTTCTCTTCGAGATTCCCTCTATTCATGCCCCTTAATGTGCCAACCACATCAGGTAGAATGAGGACCACACAGGCACACTCTATCCTGGATTTATTAAAAGATATTCTGAAAGACAAATGGGCCTGTTGCCTGGCTCACGGTATCAATGTTGCCGTGGCCAGGGTGACATGACTGATGATCTTTCCACAGCTCCCTTCATGACTGACATTGGTCAGAACCATTTTCAGTGGCCTACAATCCAGAGACTCCTGAGAAAGCACAGTAACACACACAATTTTAGAGACACACCTGCACTATCAACACTTTTGTCTGCTGGCATTTATGCCTTGCTCCAGTTTTCTTCAAGGAATAAAAATTGTATTGGGGGTTAGTACACTTAGGAGTTCAGAGGTCCTCATAAAACCCCACCATTTTTTAAAGATTTGCTCCAAATGTTAATCCTGAAAGTTACAATGTTGACTAGAGGGCCTTAAAGTTAGCTATTCTAACAATCTCATGCTCAGTGGAGAGGCTTTTTAATAGTGCTCAAATCTTGAGTGTGGTGGCTTTAATTCCAGCACTCCCAAGGCAGAGGCTGGCAATCTCTTGTAGTTCTAGATCAGCCTGGTCTACATAGTGAATCCCAGGCCATTCAGGGTTACACAGTAAGATCCTGTCTAGTTAGGGTCACTATGCTGTGATAAATAGCATAACCAAAGCAACCTGGGGAAGAAGGGTTTATTTCCAGTCTCTTCAGTGAGCTACAGTCAGCCCTTCCCAGAGTGCGGACCTCTTCACCTTTCCAGTTGCTCTCACAGGCTGCAAAAGAACTCCATCCTCTAAAGAGTAAGTCCCCAGGACGTTGCCCCTGCTGTAAGTTATTGGTACGTTACAGAGTCGCTGAGAGGCCTCCCAAAGCGAATAACACAAATAGAAAGGAATTCTTAATGGAGACATTTTACTCAGACGTTACATTTTTAGATACAACTTTTATAGTTCTTGCAAAATTAAGGAAAAAAAAATCCTAGCTATGTATTTCCAGAGATCTAACATGGTGGCATAAATATCCTCTTTGTCTGTACCATGAGACTGTCAGAAGAAACTAAATACAAAGGAGAGGACTGTGGACAGGGATAGAAAATAGACAAAGTATCACTTGCGAAGAGCTTTATCTTGTCAGCCACTCGGGATGCCATGCCTTGACTCAAAAGCAGTATAGAACGGTGGGCTCTACATGCCAACTATGGCAGATGCCACCCAGCCTGTGTGTGCAAGACAAGCTCAATGTAAGTATTTAAAGTTTATGCTTAAGTTCTATCCTTAAATCCATGTCCATTTTCTCTTTGGAGACAGGGTCTTGATACATAGCTCTGGCTAGCCAAGCAATCCAAATGTAGACCGGGCTATCCTTGTACTTGCAGCAGATCATCTTGCCTGTGCCTCCCAGGTACCTGGTATCACAGGCATTTGCACCACGCCCAGCGGCTGAACACTTAATTACACGACTGGTCTGTTCACACAGTAATCATGAGAATTTGGGGGCTTTGTTCAATAGTATCTGTGGAAATTCAGCGCCATTTAGTTATGTCTACACAAGGCTTTCTCAGGCATTAGCTTAAAGTCAATAAATAATACAGGAGGAGAGCTGAGGTTTAGCATCAAGCAGCTCACTAACGACTGTACAAGTGGCTTAATGAATACAGAAGGTCTGCTGCATCAAGTCCTTACTCCTGGTACGCACTGGACACTGCTGTCTAGAGCATGGAAGTCATACAGAAACCTGGTTCCAGACTTAAAGGAATTTAGCATCTCTCCAGGAGGCAAGATTCATAAACAGTAACTATCAAAATATAGACAGGACATAAAAAACAGAATGGCTGGTGTACTGAATGTAGATGCTGAGTGAAACAGATACCAAATGGGCTGGCACTGGGTCAGCCATCTTCCCAACAATTCCACTCCGTAGCATCATTTTCTGTGATTCTTAACAGGATAGCATGACATCTACCATGTTTACCATGTTTAAACATAGGAACCGTGGTGTTAAGCATATCCACACAGTCCTGAAGCAACCCTACAGCCCTTCATCCTGTCTGAAACGTGATGCTTGCTGCCCATAACTCTTCACTTCACACACAGTCCTCTCCCACCCCAGAGACCACTGCCGTCCACCTTTCCTCCTACAAATCTGTCTACTTCAGGTGTTTCTCACAGGGAGAATCTGACTGTATCTGTCATTCTTTTGTGACTGCCTTATTCCAATCCACACAATGTATTCACGGTTCACCTTTTTTACAGCTGTGTAATACTCCATTTGTCTCTCTCTCTCTCTCTCTCTCTCTCTCTCTCTCTCTGTCACACACACACACACACACACACACGCATACATGCACATATTATAAAAATAACATCCTCCTTATCCATTTACCTGTGGGTGGATGTTTGCTTCTATGTTGTGCTCACTGACAATAGTGCTGTTATAAGACGTTTGTGCAAATGTCTCCTCATGATCAGCTTTTGGAGCATACCCACCACTCCCAAAGTGAGATTAACTGCCCCTCCACTTTCCCCAAGAGCTGTACCAGTCCCAGCACCAGCAGCAAAGGTCCCCATCTCTGCACCTCCTCCTCACAGACTGTTTTGCTCTGGCTTGGCTCTGCTGGGACTGTTCACAGTGGCCATCCTAATGAGTGTGAGGTAATAACCCCCTCATGACCTCAGCTTGCATGTCTCAGGTAACCACTCGCGCTCTGGGGCTCTCCAAGCCCTGGAGAATACAGGGACAGCGGCAGGACTTATTTGCCAGCATGAAGGATACATCCAGGAACTGGAATTTGCCAGGGCCACAGTGAATGTCACGAACACAGCCGGCATGGGTGGAGCACTACAGACTCACAATGGCAGTGGTGAGCGAGGGTAACTCAGAATTCACTCACTTCTGTCAGATGAATACAGCAGACATTTTCTCACCTTAGTGTTACCTACACTTCAGTTCTCGGCAAACATGGGACTGAAAGGCTTTGTCTTGAGTGGTGCAGCCGGCAATCCTACTCTCAGGAGTTTGAAACAGTAACATTGTAGGTTCAATACCAGCCTGGCCTACACAGCAAGACTTGCTAGGAAACAGACCTGTCTCTTCATGCTCCAACATGAAAGTAACAGAAAAGCAGTCTCGGAGTCCTACAGTGAGAAAGCAGCAGGAATTGGTCTGCCTGTTTTTCTATAATTTGAGAAATCAATTTTTTAACTTAAAAATTTTTAAAATAGAAGTTACATATGTGGGGTGAATTATATCCCTCAAAATAAAAACCTTAATAGGCTCTAATTGGGAAAAAATGTCTATGCAGATGGTCGTATTCTCAGTTAAAAGGAAAAAGAGACAGAAACTCACAGCAAGAAAGCCTTGTGAAGGGACAGATTGGGGTGATGCCCCCTGTGACCCTTGGAATACTATTAGTTAAGGCAAAATATGTGAGTAAACAACCTGAGAAAGGAGACCAGCAAGACAGGGCAGCAGCTCAGGGCACATCTGACAGTCTGAGTTCAATCCCAGAAGCAGTGTAAAGACAGTGGGCTGCACAGCTGTCCTCTTGCCTCTTACACACACACACACACACACACACACACACACACACGATCAGAGAGAAACGCATACACATAGGCACACACTGACAGATAGACACACATGCACAAAGACACACACATACACACATGCACACAGAGAATACACAGAGACACACGCACTAACACACAAAACGGGCTTATCAAAAGGAGCCCACACCGTACACTCCCACATAGTCCCTCCAGAAGGCCAAATTAAACCGCTACTGGATTGATGTACCAAAAGAAGAGGAGCCACAGCTCAGCCTCACCTCGGTGTCACGGTGGAAAGCCGGTGCTGGAAAGGTCCCATGGATGGAGGACACAGAGAAAAGGTCCTTGTTTTCCTCTAGCACCCTATGTCCTGCCAAACTATGCCCAGAACAAACCCAAAGAACAGCATTGGTGAGTCAGACTAAAGGGCAAAAAGTAACGTGGAAGCCGGTGATGGGGTGCATGCAGGCTGCAAGGCTCTCTCTAAGCAGCCCTGGGCCAGCAGGTTGCTAAGGGATGCTGTGGGCATCTTGGTTTCTACCAGTCCAGTTTTCTGAAGAAAATGAGCACTGTTTTGGAGCCTGGGCTCCCCTTCTGGGGCTGCCAGAGAGGAGCCCAATGGATGGCAATAACAGGAAAGAGCCACCTGACAGAAACTGTCCCGAAAAACAGGGAGGAAGGAAAGCTCCTCTTGCTCTCTTGCTCTTGTCTTCCTGCTCCTGCTCTCTCCCCATTCCCTTCCTCCCTCTCTCTCTCCATGTGCTCATGGCCCGCATCCTCTACTTCTCTCCACCTCTGCCTTCTCCCTCCCTCCCTCCCTCTCTCTCGCTCTCCTTTCTCGGCTTCTACTACCCTCTTGGTTCCCTTCCCCATGCCCTGAATAAACTCTATTCTATACTTAAAAAAAGAAAGAAAGAAAGGAAGGAAAGCTCACGAAAACAACTACCGCATCACTGGCCAGATCAATGTCTGCGAGATTGAAACTTTGTATTCTTATGCAGAAAGCTGAACAACTCAAAATAGCTTCATGAAGTTCCTGAAACTGACAAGACTCTTTAGGCCCCGCCCTGCCATAGTAAGAAGGTAAAGAGTCTCTCTCAGACAAAAAAAAAAAGAACTTAAAAAAAGGCTGAGACCAGACCAGCTGCCTGGAAGAAAAAGCAACTAGCCAAGCTGCCTGGAAGAGGTTTTCTGGTAGCTCCAACCCATTGAGCCACCTGTAACCTGTGTGGTGTGCTCCAGATTCCCAGCTTTTGTGCTGGGGTGGGCTTTGGTGATGCAGCTGTCCTTGAGTCATTTCTGCTCCTGTAAGTAATTCCTCACCCATAGTCCTGTAAAGCAACCCCAGTGAAACTCATGGTTCACCAAGTTGGACTTTGGTGGTATCTGTACTTTGTCTGTCATGGGTTCCCAATCTGGGATGAGCAGATGTGTGCAATTCATCTCCTCAGGACATTCTATCACACAACAGTCAGCAAACTCTCCTCAGTGAGAGTTGGACAAACCATGAGAGGGTCAACAGAGCCCTGGTGTGAACCCCAGCAGCTTGATCATGTGGTCAACACACAGAGACTAAAACCTACCAGGACTCAATGAGCTGTTGTGTATGACGGAACCTGAGTTATAAACGGCAAAGAGCTATTCTCAGCCTGTGTCATGAACCCAGAGATCCTGCCTACCAACTCTAATAAAGCATGTCTTCTAGGTGCTCACAAGAATAGTTAAACCAAGTGACACTGGTCACAGCACTCTGAACAGTATACGAGTTCTGTTTCAACACCTCTATTCAACACATGCCATAGTTACTAAAGTAATGTCCTCTTTTTTATTATCGTCCCTTGAATTTTGCCATTAACACAGGCCACAAACAAAGCATGTGCCCAAGAGTCACAGGATTTAAATGAACAAAAGGTGTATTTTGTTGGTGCCTACCAGTGAGACATGGTCCATAGATGACAAGGCTGACAATTAAAAGCAGAGAGGTCCTCAATGCTCTGTGTGCTCTCTCTCTTGCTATGAAAAACTATATGATCTGACATGTGGGTTATGTTCCAGCATCAAGGGAAGCCAAAGCAGAAACTTAACACTGGAATGTAGGGTAAACCGAAGGAGAGGCCATGGGGGGTACGCTGTTTACTGGATCTCCTTGGCCTGCTCAGCTTCATTTCTTATGTAACCCAGGACTACTTGCCCAGGGGCACACTAGACTAGGCCTTTGCACCCCAATCATTAATCAAGAAATTGCCCCATACATCTGCCCACGGCACAGCCCGATGGGGGCATTCTCCATCCACCAACGGACATTCTCTGCAGACAACCCCAGTTTGTGTCAAGCTGACAAAAACTGACCATCACCTTCTGTGAGGCACTCTTGGCCTTCTGCTGAGCGAGCATGTGCTGTTAGCAACTATCCCACAGTGAGACTACTCAGCTCTTTGCTCTAAGGTTTCTAAGCTGGAGGTAAAGTGGACAGGAGGCATCCATCGTGGCTCGAAAAAGAGGGGCTTACTCACTCATCCTCCCATTCCCAGTGTAAGTCAACTTCACACTGTTGGAGCTACCTAGCTGGCAGTGCCCGGTTATGGCATCATAGATGACGGTTCCAGCTCTCAAGCATGTTCCCCCTTTTCAGGGCTTGTGACTGCCTGGCAATTCCGAGAACACTCTCCTAGTGTGTCCAGATCAAAGGTAATTGAAATTTTACCCTCATACGACTGTTGACAGATGAGCCACCACAACCTATGTTATAGTTCATATTTCAAGTGAACTCCACTGAAATTACGTGACAAGCTGTATAAATACAAACCATGAGCAGAATCCTTGGAAAGCACTGGATTGAAGCACTCCCATCTTCATGCAAGTGTGACAAGCTAAAGGCAGTGGTTTCTGGGGTGATGAGGATATTTATAAGGAAGGATTAAACAAAACGCATGTAAGAGCTTAAGAAGCAACCTCTGTTTGCTATGTCTGGTGTCATTTCTGTAATCGGGAGGCTGAAGCAGGAGACATGAGCCCAAGGTTCGCATGGACTACAGAGTGGGACTTTGTCTCAAAATAATTTAGTAACAACAGTAGAGGTGCTAGCCAGGTGGCTCAGCTGTTAAATGCTGGCCACCGAAGCATGAGCTTGGTCTACATACAAGTCAGGCACAATCACACATGCCTGTATCACACATGCCTGTATCACACATGCCTGTAATCCTGGGACTAGACGTGGAGACAGGAGGATCCCAGGGGCTCCATGGCTGGTCTCCCAGGTTTAGTGAGTGTGAGACCCTGCCTCAAAAATTAATGTAATTAAGAGTGATTGAGGAAGGCACATGGTATGAACTACACACACACACTCACCACATACACTACACACACACCACACCAAACACACACCACACACACACACACACACACACACACACACACACACACACACACAATGCCTCTTATCAGAGACCTTAGCAATGTTCCCAACAGGTACCTACTAAAAGAAACCAATTTCCTATATGATATGTATCTGTCAACTAGTCCTTGGTGGCAGCATGGAGCCACCCAGGCTGTAAATGTAAAAGCTATATACCTATGGTCTCCATTCATGACGGCTTCCTACTCCCGACCCATCCACTGCCACAATCCCACAAGAGGGGCTGGCTCACCCCCATGACTTCTCCCCTTCTCTTCAACTCCCTGACACTCCGTCTAGAACTGTAAAGCTCAAGCTTGGCCTTCGTAGTCACCCCCACCCTGTGCCAAGGGCATCCTTCCACAGACAGCGGATAGGCTGCACCATCCCAATGGCCCCCAAGGCTCCAAAGCAGGTAGAGTGTGGACTGGGGTATGGAGGCCCTCAAGTGGGACTCTGGCTCCTTCACATTACCCCTTCACTCCACCCAAACTCTTATGCTCCCCCACACAGACTTCACAGGTTAAAGAGAAAACAACTGTTCCTTTCACACCACCTAAAGGAAGACATTTGCCAGAGGTCTGTGCCAGCTCACCGCCTACTCATAAATAATGCCAGTCCTTTTCTGCAAAGACTAGTTGTTATTTTTCTTCATGTTATCGCTGGCAGCACCTTGCCTATCATGTTGATAAACACCTTATGGAACCCAGATCGTGTTTCCAAGGTCACAGTCCACAAATAAGACCTGAGCCACAGAGTCCCATTGTGGGTATCTGGTCCGACTTCCTGCTCATGTAAAGGAGGAAGTAATCCTAATAAAGCTCTTACTGGCAATTTAAGGTTAGTGGAAGCCTTTAGAACTGTTCTGTTCCACAATCAATCGAGCTGCAGAAGCTCTCAGCCTGGACATCACTCTGTGTCCGCTTTAGGACTTACAACTGCCGCACCCAACTCAGATGTTCAGGGCAATAAAAATGAGCAACCAATGAAACTGGCTGGATCAAACAGTCCTATCGTAGACACACCCGCCTTCATATCTGCAATCAAAGATAAGGGCATCCCTTCAAAGAACACACAAAGCCCACACTGCCACAGAGATCTCAAGATCCCAGGACTATCTCCATTTGTCCAGTCTCCAGGACACAGATGCAGAGATCTTGTCAGACACCCCAACTCTAGGTAAATGTACATGTATCTGGGTGCTAGAAATAGGGACGAAGAACTCAGCAAGCAGAACTGCACATAAAGTTCTAAGAAATTCCCCCCCAGTTTTTTATTTTATTATTTTATTTTATTTTGGATTTTTGAGACATTGCTGTGCAGCTTCGTAAGGACTGGGCTGGCTTCAGAATCATGGCCACCTTCCTACCTCAGCCTCACATGGGTTGGGACTACCCCTAATAGCAGTCGGTCTACCTGCTTCAGCCACAACTTGTGTCTCACAGACTTGCAGAAAACCAATGGGCCACCTGACTGGTTTAAGTGCCACCATCTCATGTAAAGCGAGCTCCAGGCTGGTATAAGCGAGTGCACGGGAGACAACAACCTCCTACTGTGAGTGTGCCGGTGTTTACCTTAGAGCACTGTCCTGTGCTTTGCTTCTTCCATCTGACCCATGCAAAGGTGAAAGCAGGACTCACCCAAGCTCAAGAGCAAAGAGGAGCAAGCTCCCCTCCTGGGAACAGTGTGTGTGCTCTGCACTGCTACCTCTCCAAGAGACATTCCATTTTAGCATTTAAACTCTGTGGTAATGTTGCCGAGCTGTCAGTGAGGACCCAGGGCCTCCACATCGCTCTCCCCTGATCTTCTTAGATGTAACTAAGAAAAATTATTATTTCCATTCAGAAGAAGGAGAAGAAAAAAAAAAATCAACTTCTAAACTTTCTAGTGTGGCCTGTCTTCATGTCAGAGGTGGACACTCTTAACTACCGTCTCCTCTTTTTATTTATTAGCTTCTACTGAGTACGGTTTTTAGGGGAAAATAGCAAACAGCTGTGACCTGGCTGCATTCCTGAGTTGTGTGGCTGACAGCTTTGATCACGAGAAGTCACTGCAGCTGAACAAGGAACACGAAAGCATCTCAGGCCCACATTTAAACTCAGCTTTTTGCTCCTAAGGAGCCAGAAGGGAAAGTTAACAGTATTTATCAGGAATGATTTATGAAAAAAAGAAAAACATTTTTTTTTCCTCCATTAAAATAGCCTTTCAATTTAACCTCGGGAGGCCAGACCCAGACGGGCCCCATTCATCATCCTAAGTTAAATAACACACAGAAATGACCAGGCGAAGCAGAGTGGACTTCAGGACTATTTCAGAAAGTTGGCTAAAGAGCCAAGAGCAACATGGATACAGAGAGAGCAGTCTGGCTTGTTTTTAAGAGCACAATGGACACATGAAACTCCCTACACTTGTTCTCGCTGAGGGCTAATGCTTAAGAGGCAGCGTGTGCTCTGGGCTTTGGCTTTAAAGGGCCAATTAAATTTTATGTAGGTCTATCCTGCTCCTCCAGGAGAACCAGAGAATGCTGCTGGAATGAAGGGCAGGGAGCTTCTCCACACAGGTGTACTTCATCTCCTGAGGAAACCCGGAGACAGACAGGTCAGCGGGCTTGTCCAACAGGGCTCGTTCCCTAAGACTGCTGAGAGAACATGGAAACCGTCACTTCACAAAAACTTAAAAAAAAAAAAAAAAAAAAAAAAAAAGAAAAAAAAGAAAAAAGGCAAAAAAGACCTGATTTAATGTCCAGCCAAAACCCACAGGGCCACAGAGACCAGACATGGGGCATCCCGAGAGGACAAATGTCTGCGTTTCCCTTTGACAGAGCCCAAGGATCAGGAAGATGGCTTTAAAATCCTGGCCTTCCCCGAGCCAGACAGCATGGAAGCACAAGCCTCCATTGATGACTTGCCCAGGTTTCTGTGAGGGTCAGGGCAATGAAAAGCCCATTTCTCCTTGAAGGTAAGGAAAAAAATCACCGCAGGCCTGACTTTAGAGTGTTCCTAATTAGGGCTCCAAAATAGCCCAGGCAATTTTGCTACCAACAGAAAAGTAGAAAAGTTTTGATGTGGTCTTTTCTGTGACGTCAAAGGCAAGTGTGAAGGCGGCGTCTCCGGCTTCAGCAAACACGTTGAGTTTATCAGCGAGGTGTTACCGGGAAATATGATTTAGTTCAGACTCCTGTTTCCCAGTGCCAAGGGGTTCAGTGAGCTGCGGGGTAACCACCCTACACCCCCTAAGCTGCATCTTCAAGACCCCCGAGGCCCTGAGACATGTCTGTGCCTCCTATCCTCAGCTCACAGGAGTTCTCTACAGCACTTACTAGGTACACAGTAACAGCCATATCTGGTCAGACCGTGGGTGTTTTGTCTTGCTTTAATAACCCCCAGGGAGTGGTGCACATACCTGTAATCTTGGAAGCAAAGGAGGGTGGTTTTGAATTTGAGGCTAGCTTGTGCTACAGAGCTAGACTCTGTCTCAAAAACAAAAACAAAAAAGAACCAATATCAACAATAATAGTAATAGCTCCACAGTGGTTATTATCTTGCTGGAGAACTCCAGAAAAGGTTGCTTCATCCTCAAGGTTGTCAACAAGGCATCCCAACTTCCAAGGACAGAAAGGGAGAATAAGTATTACACCTGGACCCAATGACCCAACCCTCATTCTGCAGACAAGGAAACTTAAGTCTGGTTACCAGGGATGTGTAGAAACTCTTAGTCTGAGCCAGATGGGAGACAGAGATTTCCAGGCTAATTAGATCAGGGAACAAACACTTAAGGAGAACACTGCCCTCTGTCAGAGCCTGGCCAGGTAGGGCTGGTGGGAAGGGGGAGGGGAATAACTAAACAGCCCAGACCTGGAATGTCTGACCTCCTGACAGATTCAGCTAGAGCAAGATAAGGCAGACCATCTTTGTGAGTTCAAGACTACCCTGGTGTAAATGATGAGGTTCCAGGCTACTCAGAGCTGCACTGTGAAATACTGTCTTTAAAAAGACTAGGCAGGGTCACACTAGCAGGGCTACACTAACTAGCAGGGCTACACTAACTAACTAGCAGGGCTACACTAACTAACTAGCAGGGCTACACTAACTAGCAGGGCCATACTAGCAGGGTCACACTAGCAGTGTTCA
>CM052708.1:3302212-3344712 GCA_028551405.1 Uromys caudimaculatus
CCCTGAGAAGGCATTGCCAGTGAGTTCCCTTGTGTTTAGGCTGGGCTGTGAGGGTGCTGTGCAGGGAGCTGAGGGAGGAGTCAGCCTCCTCCGTGGGGGGGGGGGGGGGGGGAAGAGATAAACACAACTGGTGAGAGAGAGAGAGGGAGGGAAGGGGGGGAAAGAGAGAGATCAATCTACACAACTGGTGAGCAACAACAAGTCAGGACCCAGGGGCACTCCCACCTCTACTGCCACACTCAATCAGGCAAGCAATCTGAGTTTTCCCTGATGGACTGATGCAGGAGCTAAAGTGCAAAGCCAATGTCTGAGAAAGGTTACAGAGGGAGGGATCATGCCTCCAGTAGACCCTCTGGGCCAGCCTCCTGCTCTCTTGCTCTCTCCTGGACTCCCAGGAGTCAAGAGATTGTCGCCTAGTTTCAGGCAAAGGAGGCAAGCTATACAGACTTTGAGAGCTACAATAGCATCTAAGGAAAGCAAGGAAAAGATGATGCAGATACAGGTAAAAGCCCAGCGTGATTTCCTGCCCTGACCACTGGAGAGACTGAACTCGCTAGTCTACCGCCTCCCACCACTCCTGTCCCCTGCAGGCATGTAGCATCTTCTCCTCACCTGCTATATTCTCCCTCCGTGCTACCAGGCCTACTCAAGAGGCAACGCCTGACTCTGCTTCCTCCTCTGCCCTCCCCAGAACTCTAAGAAGCTGAACACGGGGAGCAGCTACCATCTGCTTCTCAGGCCAGCCTCCCTGTTGTTTACCAGAGGGTCAGGAGAACCAGAAACACAAACCTTCTCAGGGACCTTCACAGGAGGTGGTCTAGGGGACAGAATTCTCCCATGCCTCACATGTCATTAAGGCTTCCCAAGACCTGGGAACCCCTGTGCTTTATAAGCCTCCTAAGAAGAGAAAGTTTTGGTATTAATCCTGAGCTGAGGCTTATTTGCAGTGTTTCAACATCAAGATGATAAAACACCAGGCAGCAAGTGCTTCCTCTAAATGCTGGTTCTGAACTTTCCACTGTGCCGAGGAAGGACCTAAAAACACTGTCCAAGTTAACATTAAAGAGACTCGCCCAGCTAGCCCCAGGGTGGGAAAAGACTGGTGTCTACTGTCCTGGCTTTCCAAACAGCTCAAATCTTCGTTAAAAGGTTTCTAAAGGCTACAGAAAAAGAATAGAAAGAAAGGAAGGAAGGAAGAGAGAAAGAAAGGAGGAAAGAAAGAAAGGAAGGAAGGAAGGAGGGAGGAAAGAAAGGAGGAAAGGAAGGAATGAAGAGAGAGAGAGAGGTGGGGGGGGAGGGAAGAAAGATCACCACCAAAACTATGGTTTGGTTTATTGTGCAGGAGCTGGTCAGGGAGCTTGTTCTTAAAATGACTTCTTGCAGGCATCTGTATTTTGACACAAAAGTAATAAGAAAAGGCCCAGGAGACTCAATCCCTAGAGAAAGACAGAATTCATTGAAGAATGACACACACACACCCCCCCCCCCAAAGTAAGTTGCAAAGACTTCATGCCTTACTCATCTGCAAGGCAAATGCTTGTGAGCAACGGGAACATGCTCACACAGGATGCCCCCATCCTGCCCTTGTGGGAGAGAGGGACACTTCCAAGGTCAAATGACCTTGGTGAATTCTTAGCAAAGAGCTTCTAAGCACAGATAGTAAAGCAATTATGGGGAGCTGGTCTGGTCTCTGAGATCAGTCCTGGAGCCACAGCCCTTCCCATCCCTGGGATGGCTGACTCACCAAGTCTTAATGGCTTCCAGCTGTGGGGTGGCCAGGGCCTCTAGCTGCTCTTAAAGAGCACAAGGCAGAGATTTAGAATCTGTTCCAGCCAGAGACATGCTGATATCCATCTGCCTTTCTATAGCCAGTTTAAGGAAAACATCTGCTGCCCGTGGGCTGAGAAGGCACACTCTAACCCAAAAAGAGACATATTAAGAGTACTAAACACTAATTGTAAAATAAATTCGCCGGGCGGTGGTGGCGCACGCCTTTAATCCCAGCACTTGGGAGGCAGAGGCAGGCGGATTTCTGAGTTCGAGGCCAGCCTGCTCTACAGAGTGAGTTCCAGGACAGCCAGGGCTACACAGAGAAACCCTGTCTCGAAAAAACAAAAAACAAAAACAAAAAATAAATAAATAAATTCACTGTAGCATTCGATTGGCAAACACTTAACGAGCACCTATCATCTGCCCAGTTACTTGGGAGAGAGAGAGAGCAAGGAGATCAGAAGCAGCCTGGTAGCAAAGACACATAAATGCCACAAATCTTATGAAACTCCCAAAGTGCACCCAGGACAGCTGTAGACATCTTATGCACGTCATTTTATTTAATTTCATAAAACATCAAGTAGTATTTACTATTACCTCACTTTCAGGAGGAGAAGGCAGGTACTAAGAGGCTAAGAAAGTTACACAAGAGAAACAGTAGGAGAAAGTGGAATTTTTTTACCCCAGGCAATGGTTCACCTTGACTAGGGTATAAACCAAGAAGTCTGCAAAAAGGCAGGGGCAGGAGCCACTGCCCGAGGCAGAAGGCTAAACAGGGCCATTAAGGGCACACAGGGGTTTCAGGAGGGATAGGGAAGGGTTCCTTCCACAGAGGGGTTAAAAATGGATAGAACAGCTCAAAAAATCAAAAAAGTCATAAATACTTCTGCGTGTGTGTGCGTGTATGCGTGCGCGTGTACAGGATCATGTATGAAAAGCTAAGAACAACCTCACGGGTGCTCCTCGGGAGTCATCTAACCTTTATTTTGAGACAGGGTCTCTCCCTGGCCAGGAACTGACCAACCAGGCTAGGGTAAATAGCTGGTGAGCCCAGAGGATTCACTTATTTTCAAGTCCCCAACCCTGAGATTACAAGTACACATTGCCATGACAGGGTTGTTTTTTTTGTTTTTTAAATACATGGGTCCTGGAAATCCAAGGCAGGTCTCGTGCTTGTATTTTAATAACTCAGCTATCGCTCCAGCCACCAAAATAATTTTAAAAGATGAAAATACAATTTTATTACTTCATAATGCCAACACAGTTTCTACTCAGATGGGTATGGATTTGTGACCTTTGTTCTTTATGAAGAACCACAGTTGGATGCGTACACAAAGCATTTGATAGCTCCTCTGCCCCAGCCTGCACGGGAGCACCGGTTAACAGAGAGCATTGCTGGAGCCTGGGCCTCTCACAGGAGCAAATAGGAAAGAGAAACTGAATACTTCACCAAACCAGTCTGGCAAGGCAGAGGGAATACTGGGAAGGAGAGGGAGAGCCTCGGTCCAGCAGGCAGAATTCTCAGCGGGTGGCAGGTGCTTTCCCCCAACATACTTTACAATGCCAGAAATTAGCAGCCAGCGGCTTTGTTCACTGGAATATGAAGTCCTAGGCCAAGTCCTTGAAAGATGAATTCCTCAGCAAGAAAATTAAAAAGGTTCAAATGTGCAATAAAATTGGTAGTTTTAAACACAGCCATTCTGAGGTTTATCTTTCCCTGAGACACTTAACTCACACTCCCTGAACAATGTTCTGTGAAATAAATATAATTTACTGAATCATATCCCATAAATGATTAAATGATAGGTTACATCGCTAATGCCGATTATTAAGTTTCAGGCACCCTCGCCAACAGAAATAATGAACGGATTGCTGTAAAAACAGCACTGTAAAAACAGGTGTGTTCCAAAAGGTTGTCTGAGTCGGTCGCCCCAAGTTCAAGGCGGATTGTCTTCCTCTACCATCAACAACCACCATCAACAACTCTGGAGTAGGCTGCCAAGGTAGAACACAAAAGATCAGATACAAGGTGTGCTGAGACTTCTCTGGCTGAAGTCAAGAAGTGCAATCTCTGGTCTGGGGGCCCCATGGGCTTCAGTCCCATAATTGGCACAACACCTTAATCTCTAACAAGAGATGATTGAGCAAGAGGCTGGGAAGAGACTGAGGCAGAGCTGTCAACAAAGAGCATGAGGGGCCAAGGGGCTCAAACAAAAGGAGGATCAGAGGACTCAGACTCCGCCCACTCCATGGTTCCTTTCCCCACCCCCATGATGTGAGGGTGGCACCCTTGTTTCACAGCTATCCTGTGGAAAGTCTGGGTCACGGTTTTTGAAACTCTCCACACAGGAAGGTGTGAGCTCACTTGCTCCCATTTCCTCATGTGGAAATACATACAGTGAGCTCTGGTGGTTTTCTCAGGATAACGGTACCTGGGTCCAACACATACAGCAGGGAGACAAGAATGGCCTGTGCTATCAACAAATTAACCCACAACCCACTGAGAGAAACACTCTTCCTTTCAATGCAAATGTTAACGCATATGTTACATATCTTTAGATATCATTATACGACATAACGTATACTAATCAATTATACTTGATACATATATAGGCTATATATAATATATAAAATACACATACAGTGACATCTATTTGTGTATGGGAAGCCACAGTAAAGCTTCAGCAAAGTCATCCATGTCACTCTGCATAGGGGTGGCCAGTGTGCAGATCTGAAAACCAGGTCACTCAGAACCAGTGATGCCTACTGGAAGTGAGGCGTGAGATGCCAGAGCACACAGACCCTCTGGCATGCTTCACTTCACTCTATCACTGATGGCCATTTCAAGTTACCCAACCCCGCCTGGACACCCCACAACCCCTGACTTACTGGAACTTCAAAGGCCTCCTGGGTATCGTCCAGCATCTGGACTTTGACGGTCATAAGTTTTCCTGAAGGTGTGGGCGGTGGTTTCTGTCCTCGTTCCAAGGTGCTGATCCCCGAGTTCTCTGGGGCCCCCAGACGTGACGCTGGGGTAGGCTTCTGCTCTATTTCTCCCATGATGGAAGTAGCTTATATAATATCTGCAGGAAACGATAAGAGAGAGAAAAAGGTATCAGAAGAAGGGATTTCTCTGGCAGTGTTTTCTCCTTGCTTTGAGTCTCCCCAAACTACAGCCGCTAGGTCAGGGAGACCTCCTCACAAGGACCACACAGCAGCCTCCAGTGTATCCGCCTGAAATGTCACATTTACACATTCAAGCCTTTCTGCATGCTGTCCATTTGCATTTTTGCATTCTGTATTTTATTCTAGTCCCATGGCCGGCTCTTAATTATTCACACTATAGACTCAGCCGTGCTCCTCTCTATTATTCGGTGTCTCCAATAACCAGGCTCTACTCTCCACACCTTTAAAGTCGGGTAGGAAGACGAAAACGGGACCTGGGCTCTATCATTAAAACCCACTAATTATCCTGTAGGGACTTGGTCACATAGTAATGAACATGGTCATTCTAAAGATGAGAGGGTAATGCACACGAGGCTCTCCAGCTGATAAACACAGAGAGATGCACCAGACAGGAAGCCTGCCGGGGCTTTGCTCTCCATTTCTGAAATTCCTTTTGATGATGAGAACTTCGCCCTTCACGTCTTTTGTGCCACCCAAACCTCCAACTAGCCCCCTTCCCCAAGAAGCCACACTGCATTCTGTAATTTTCAACAAAGGTATTTTCCTAAAAACAAACTATCTCTTGGCTCCCATAAAAGCCCACCCTTCCCTCAGGATACCCTGCCCTTTTCCCCTCCTCCCACATGGTCTCAGAGAGGCTTGACCTCTATTCCTTCACCTGGGAAATTCTTGAATTGCTTTAAACATCAGTTCAAATGTCACTTCCTGGACACTGGGTACAGAGCTTGGCTGCTGCTGTCTATTCTGAGCTCGTGGTTTGAGCCAAAGTCACTTCATATGGCTCAGCCAGCCAGCCTGTTTGCCCACTCCCACCCCCACCCCACCCGAGATGACACAAGGAACCCCCTAAAGAGGCCCTAATCTGAAGTGTTCTCCTACTTCAGTACCTACAGAGGCCCAATTTAGCACAAAACAGAGCTCAAGATGGCTGCTGAATGACTGCGAGTCAGCAGGGCAGCTACCCAATGGCTGCAGATCCTGTGTCACCAGAGCACACAGGAGTCAATTCAAGATATAACAGTTAAGGGGGGGTAGTGGTGGGGGAGGAGGTCCTCCATCCCAGAAGAGGGGGAACTGAACTCTGTAGCTGCAAACCTTGGGAAGAGGTAAGATGGTGTGGCCTGGAAGGATGGCTGCTGGTAAAGCACTGGCCAGGCTCGTCCCCAGCACTGGAGGATCCTTGGAGCTCACAGGCTAAGCATAAGCAGATTGGGGAACTGCAGGCATATAGAGGAGAAGCTGGGGAGAAGGAAAGGGTGGGAGGAAGAGAGGGGGACAGTGGGAGGGAGGGAGAGAGGGAGGGGGAGGGGGAGGGGGGAGAGAAGGAGAGAGAAGGGGAGAGGGAGAGAGAGGGCGGGACAGTGAGAGAGAGGGAAGGAGGGAGGGAGGGAGGGAGGGAGGGAGGGAGGGAGGGAGGGAGGGAGGGAAGGAGAGAGAAGGAGGGAGAGGGAGAGAGAGGGAGAGACAGTGGGAGGGAAGGAAGGAGAAGAAAGGAAAGAGATGTCAAGTTGGAACCAGAGAGTCAATCAAGGCTGAGGAGTCACAGATGAATTTTGACAGCAGGCTATAATCTGACTATGGAGACCCTCTAATGCCTGGCTGAGAAGATCGTTTCCCTGTATGCAGCACTGAGCCACAAGGACAATAATAATGACACCACAGAAACATAACTTTAGAAAAATGAGCTGGAATATGACAAATGTCATCGGAAATAAGGGGAGGGAGAGGGAGTCCAGCATCAACACAACTGTAGCAACATGCAGCACATGAGGTAGTGACTTGGACTCAGACGGGGAAATGGAAGTCTGCATGACACAAAGTAACCCAGTGTTGCATGAGGCTAGCTACAGTGAGAACAAGTGAGGTTGGAATGATGGGAAACAGGAAGTCAGGGCAAGAGGCAGGCAAAGGAACTGGGTGGGCCTGTGCCAGGCTCCCGTGGAGGTAGGGATGGACACGGGCTCTGGGTGTATTGTCCACCTTATTGTACAAGTGAAAATCACGGGTGTGAAAAGAGAGGGAGACTAACTTATCCCAGCACGAGGGTCAGTGGGAACCCCAAAGAATGGAGGGTACAGAGACAGTGACAGGGTCTGCCGAGGAGGGGGCATCACAGGATCACAAGAGCGCAGGTTTAGAGCTGGGGCTGAATCGGATGCCTCTTAAATGAGCTGCATACTTCAGCTCTGGTCCTTGGGAACAGTCAGTTAGTTTATAAGCCTCATTCTAGAAAGCTCCCTCCCCAGCTCACTTTGCTTCTCCTGTAAAGGCAAGAAGTTGCTCAGGAACTTTGTCTCTTCACAGTAAAACCCTTCATGCCCCCACAACAGGCATGAAGTGATCCAAAGACACCAGACCAGAACACAGTGCCCCATCCACACTCGGCACCACTGACCCCGACCACTAGGCTCTCAACTCCACATCCTGCAGTCCACCAGAAAGGGGCATGAGCACATTCTACGAACTGCCTTGCCACTTGCCCCTCCCACCTCCATCATCCCACACTGAAACATGTGAGGGGCCGCTATTCATTTTTAATACACCCTGACAGGCTGGGTCCCATGACAGGGCAACATCAACGACAGACAGCTTTTTTAGTAGGAGCTTCCTCCTCCTCTCTACACACCCACTGAAGACTAGGCTCATTTACCTGATGTCTTTCTAATTTCTGCCACAAATAAACATTCACCAAGCTCCTATTTCAACCCCCTTGGTTGTGTGGTCTAGACTCTAGTGGCACAACTCACCACATTGAGAGACAAGACTAGACTGTTCACCTACGATTCTAAGCATGGCCTTCTGGGGAGTAGAAGACAGAACACCCATGCGTGCTCGATGAGTCAGGTGTAGGTGCTGATATATTCATTATGAAGTCAACCGGTCTCAAACTCCTCTCCACAGACTGTGCAAAACCACTTCCACAGATGTGTTATCTGACATCTTGTTGTTAAAAACAATATAACGTTCAAAGCAGACCACACTTGCAATCTTGCGCATCTTCTCCATTCCAAGCCTCCTCTTCGTGTGTGTGTGTGTGTGTGTGTGTGTGTGTGTGTGTGCGCGCGCGAGAGAGAGAGAGAGAGAGAGAGAGAGAGAGAGAGAGAGAGAGAGAGAATGCGCACCAGGCAAGTAGGAGGGGAGACCTATTCTCCCACATCACTCTACACCCAACCAAGGTGCTGGAGTTAGAACCGTGCCCTACCATCCTCCCCAGACCCCTAGTTTCCCACAGCTCCTACCAGCCCTCAACCCCACGTACAAACATGGCTTTTCTGTGAGCTGACCATCTTCCTTCCCAAGAGTCTCAGCTGTATGTGCACTCTCCTAGCACCTTGGTCTCTAAATCCCCATGAGTCAGTGACTAACAGATCTGGTATCTTACCTACCTTTCTCTACAGTCCTCAATGACTCTATTCTTGTAACTACTTCCTAGTAGTGTCATTTCCCAAAGGATGTGGCACTTGCTTTCTTCTTACATGCTAGTGTAGACGGTTGCTGGACACAGAAATCTCTGTTGAATTTGTACGTAAACCCAGCCACAACCTCCAAGTGACAGAGGCTGAGCAAGCTCGGACAACATCACAGGAATGCTGGCAAGTCATAAACCAAGAACCATAACCGATGCTTGACATCCAAATGGAGAAGCGCACAATCCCATAGTGCTGCCTCCTGGGTAAACACGCCTAACCAACCCAAAGACTGCCTGTGCATCAGCATTGACTTGGGCTCAGTTCACCTCTGCTGATCCTAAGTCCCCTGAATTCCCCCAGAACAGTCACCATGAGGAATAAGTAACCTGCACCACAGGCATTCCACGTCCACATAAGGAGCTTACAAAACAACTTTACTCTTCCCATTGCTCAAAACGTTACTTCAACTGAGTAAAGGAACATAGTTTTTTATCTGGCAGAGAAATGATGATAGATTAAAGCTGTCGGGTCACACTATCCCTGCTTAAAGAGTTACCCTTGGAATTTACCCAAAAGCAATAAGGAGCTTAACACAAAAATGTACACTCCTTTCCCGAGATGAGACGACATCTGGGCTCCCAAGGGGTGGCCAGACTCAAGTAAAGGTCAGACAGAGGAGATGTGAGCTCAGACCAATCTAAAGTTTGGTTCTCCAAGATACACAGAACACCCCTGGCTACAAACCAGCAGTGGTGTTCTCAGAATGACCCGGAGGCAGATGTGCAGAACAGCTTCTCTGGGCACAGGTAGGATGCAGTGAGTTACCCCACAAGCAAGCCATATGGAGGGGAACACTTGATGCAGACAGAGGCCAGGGGAAGACAGAGTCTGCAGGATAAACACGGCCAGACTTCACCAAAGTCTCTGTAAGGCACACCCAGAAGTCATAAGAACCCATACCAGCAGGGCAGCACCCAGTCAGTCACCTGGGTGAGACTCCTACAAATAGTAGCTGATAAAAAACAAACAAACAAACAACCTCCTCTAACAACCAAGATGGATGCTGATAAGATGCTGTGAGGGCCAAGCAAACAATGGGCAGGGCTATGCATACCTACAATTCCACTCTTGGAAGTCAGAAGCAAGAGCGGAAGTCTGAGGCCTAGGCTACACAGCAAGACAGTATCTCAAAAATGACAAAAACAAAAAGATAGCATACCAAATGTTGGGATATCACCAATAGCAGAAACATCATGAGCTACAGACTAAAATTTTGCCCAACAAGTAACCTAAGCACCCAGGAAGCAGGGGCAGGGGCAGAGGCCGGAGGGTCAAGGCAGCTCCACCTGCTAAACTGCCCAAACATAGGGCCACAAATTCATAAAACTTGATAAAATGAATGAGCCCAAAAACAAAAAAGCTTATGCCCAGAAGAGCCCTAGGACATCAGCAGGAAACAGGACAGAGGCAATAGGGTGATAAAAAGAGGGGAAAAAATTCCAACCCAAATCCGAAACATTCCCACACTCAAAAGTCTTTTTTTAGACAGTGTCTCACTCGGTAACTCTGACCGCCCTGGATCTTGCTATGTAAACCAGCTGGCTACACAGAGTTCTGTCTGCCTCTGCCTCCCAGTGCTAGGACTAAAGGCTTGCCCAACATGCCTGGCCCAAATCCAAAACTTTCTTGAGTACCAATATAATGTCCCAAATGGAAAATTCCACACCTGACCCTGTGTGACAGACTGAAAACACTCAAAATTTACATTTGGGCTAGTCGCATAAGATAGGAAGACAAACAACCTTGTGTTTGGACCATAAGATCTCATTCCCAAATATTCTAATATCTGAAAGAATCCCAAATCTAATCCACTTGAGGTCTAGGAGAAAGTGTCTCCAGCCAGCATCATGAAGGTATGGGCCAAATGGAAAGTGGCTAAAAGGAGCTGCTTACTGGTGTGAGAGTAGGCACTTACAGAAAAGTGGCCAAGAAAAGCAGGAGGGTTAAAGGGGGTGGGGGCTAGTTACAAAAGACAGAGAAACATAATCTGCATGCTCCCAAGACATGGAAAAAGGAAGCCAGTTAAAACAGAAGAAGGAGAAGATGGGGGGGGGGGGGGAGGAAGAAGAGGAGGAGGAAGAGGAGGAGGGGGAGGAGGATGAGAAAGAGAGAAAGAAGTTGTTTAGTGCAGGATTTAGGAAAACATTCCAGAAACTAAAGATAAGTTTTCATAATTAAAAAGCACAATGGGGATGCAGAGACTGCCACCAAGCCTAAGGACCAGATTCAGTCCCCGGGACACACTTCACAAGGCATGCCACAGCATGTCTGTGCTGACACTCAAACACACAACCAAATGGATACAACAGAAGATTTAAAATCCTTTTAAAAAGCGGATCACATCCTGCTAATAAATAAACCACTACCAAGACACTTCATGAGTCTTCCAAAATGAAAAAAGACGAAGTGTCAAAATATTCCCAAATATTTGAAGAATCAAAATGTTAAGCCAGGGCAAAGATTCACCAAAATATGAACAGCCAGATGTGTTAAATGAGTGAGAATTCTGAGGGCTATGACTCATTGTCTTCTAAAAGAAAACACTGGAAGATAAACTTCAGGAAAACTAGAAGTAGTCAGACAGCAAAAAAAATAGTTAATTCATAAGTTATTTGTACTTTAGAGAAAGGCTAAACAACTGTAGTGACTATAAGACATCATAACTCCTACAAACATCCAAGGCACCACATGGTAGAAGAGCTGACTCCTGAGAGCTGTCCTCCGACCACACAAATTAATAAGAGCAATAAAAACTCATTTTTGCAAAATTATACCCTACCTATCTATTACCTACTAGGGTGTAAGTAGGAAATTTTTTCTCTCCTAGTCCTGCTGAGGATTCCAGCCCTATCTAGAACATAAATCTAATGAAACATAATCCATGAAAAGGGACACCTCGCCACCAAGATGGTGACAAAGAATCACTGTCTGCACAACAGTATTCCCCTTCCGGTTTTAAATAAGTACCAGCTTATGAAAAAAGCACCCACACCCCAAGTTGTTATTCACAGGTGAGACCCCAGAGGAAGACAGGCAGGAGCGGAGATGCTGCTGCCCAGTGTGCCTGGAACATTTCCTGATGCCACCCATGCAGAGCCAAGGAGTATGCATGTGTCATACTGTGGGGACGAAAAGTCAGGTATGTCAAACACCTGGGAGCGCAAAGGAGAAAGGGTGTGTGACTAGTCCCCAACAGCTCCGTTCATCTGTTCTGCCTGTGGGAGCAGAAACTGCCAGGACAAAGACACCTTGTGTTCCTGGCCCCTGTCACCAGGCCCCAGGAGAAGGGAAAGTGGAGACAAACCAGACCTCTGCCTGCCAGAGGCAGTGCCAAGGGAGCCCACTGATAAGGGGTTCTGAGAGAGCTCAGGAGAAGCCTTTGCAGTGGTATAGGTTGGTTGGTTGGTTGGTTGGTTGGTTGTATTTTTGGCAAAAGAAACAGTTTTATGTCACCCAAGTGGTTGAAAAGGGAGGGTGGCTCAGACCTGCTGATTGTCCAGGGACAGGGCCATCTCTCAGCTTGGTGGTCTATCCTGGGAGGGGATGAAGAAAACACAACTAATCAGAGTCTCCAGTCTTCCTCACCTACCAGAATAAACATTAAGTATATATAATGCATTGCAGTGTTTTAAGCCAGGCACGGGGTGCATGCCTGGATCTCCCACACTCAGGAGAAGCGAGCCCCACTATTCTTCATGGTTCCACATGAACTAAGGGCTCAACCCACTGAGTGTAGCTGAGGGGAGCCCGTGCTCACCTTCTTCCTGCAATCTCTCCCCTCAGCCAGGACCCCACAATCTGTGTTTTAAGAAGTCTTTGAGCATGCTGATGCAGACCTTAACCTGGGAATCACTGTTTGGTTTTATTTATTTTTTGTTTGTCTTACACAACTGGCAATGACCTTGAACTCCTGTTCTTCCTGCCTCTGTCTCCCAAATACCTCATGTGCTGTATGACAGGCATGTTCCACCTCACGGGTGAGCCTGGAATCACTTTGACATTGGAGGTTCCAGGAGGGTCAGCATGGACAAGCTGTATAAGCCCAGCATCTTACGGAAACTGTCCACCTACCCAGGAGCTCACCTCTCTGCCTGGGAGACTCTCACACACTGAATACAATGTGTTTCCAACAGCTCTGGGCAAGAAAAGCAGCCCACTCCTGCCAATCAATTTTCAATTCACACTGTAACCTCTCTCAGCCAAGATGCTACCTTTGCTTACACTCCCACTGACAGGGTGAGCGTATTTCCTGCAATGACAAAATGCAACTGGGAAACAAAAGCTCCTTGATCCCCATAAGAAATCAAGAAACCAGGACAGGGGGAAAATAACAATAACTCAGCCTTTGGTGATGGTCCATTGCAGATTCTGATTGTCAGCATTCCATCAGGTCCTATTTTACCTGCAAGTAAGAAGGCCCGCATCCTAGTCTGCTTTCTACTGAAAGGATCAAACACCACGACCAAAAGCAACCTGGGGGGCCAAAAGAGTTCATTTCATCTTACAAATTATATTGCATCATCATGAAAGGAAGTCGGGACAGGAATCCAAGGCAGGAACCACAAGGTTGTAGAGACCACAGAGGAATGTTGCCTACAGGCTTTCTCTCGAAGACACACTCTTATATGCCCCAGAACCACTGCCCAGGGCTGACACCTCCTGTAGCTCGACCCTCCCACATCAATCAATAATCAAGAAAATGCTAGTCTGATGGAGGTTTCTACAGGCCAGTCTGATGGAGATTTCTCTTCTCAGATGACCCTATAGCTGTGCCAACTTGACAAAACTAACCAGGACAGCCAGGGTGAAAAAGATGTCAGGTGAAGGTGGACTCCTCTGAGTGGCCCCGCTCAGTGTCATAAGAACGGTGCTGCAGAACTATAATTGGGGCACATTTCTTAAACCGAGCCAAACTTGCCCTCCTAAAGCATAGTCACTGGCAAAGAAAGGTTCTCTTCCTAACCAGCACAGGTCTCCAAACACCAGAGCCTGCAATTCCAGAGCCTATGGAAAGTGCTTAATCCCTGACCCACTATGAAGGCAAAGCCTGTCACCTGATTTACTTACTCAGCATCTACAGAGACAACTGCCCAATGTCTATGGCACATTGTCACTTGATGTCACAACAATGGAACTCATCGCTCTTAGCAGGCACTTGCAGGCCTCTGCACCACAACAACTGTACTTTCCACCTTGAGGGACGGGAAACAGTGACTTTGCACCAGATGGCTCTGTCTTTATGAAGGTGGAAGAGAGAAGGGCCACAAAGAGAGAATGAGCAGGCACTCTGAGCTAACTGCTGGAGCCCACACGTGTACTATAGATGGGGTCCAGTCTTTGAATTCTCAAGCCTCAGACAGGCTGAAGAACTTCAACCTGAGCTGGGCCTTAAAAACAGGGGAACAGGTTGGATATGGGAGTGTACTCTTGTAATTCCAGAGCCTGAGAGGCAATCACAGGAACATTTTGAATTGGAGGCCACCCTGGGCTACACAGGAGATGCTATATTGCAAAGTAGAAAGGAAGAAACATAATTTTTTTAAATATCAGTGGTGGCAGGTGGCCCAAGCAGGTCATACACAGATTTCTGTGTTCGATGGTCTTTATTAAGCAACCACTGCAGAGCAGGGACAGTCCAAATGGTAGATCCAGGTGAGCAGAGGCAAGGAAAGAGAAGAGGGTAGGTGAATGTGGTGGTTTGCATAGGCTCGGTCCAGGGAATGGCACTACTAGTAGATGTGGCCTTGTTGGAGAGGGGTGTGGCCTTGTTGGAGGGGGTGTGGCCTTGTTGGAGTAGATGTGTCACTGTGGGTGTTGGATTTAAGACCCTCATCCTAGCTGCCTGGGAGTGAGTATTCTGCTAGCAGCCTTCAGATGAAGATGTAGAACTCTTAATTCTGCCTGCACCTTGCCTGCCTGGATGCTGCTATGATCCCACCTTGATGATAATGGACTGAACTTCTGAACCTGTAAGCCAGCCCCAATTAAATGTTGTCCTTATAAGAGTTGTCTTGGTTACGGTGCCTGCTCACAGCAGTACAACCCTGACTAAGACAGAGAGGCAAGTAAGACTCATCTGAAACTGAGGGCAAAGATTAAAAACGTCCCTGAGCTCTGGGGTGCTATGAGTTCCCACGCAGCAGCTGAAAGATGGAGGCAGCAGACAGACATGGACACCAGCATCTTACTCTATACTTAATAACAAGACTTATTTTTCCCAGCAGTTGTTTAAGAAGACTGAACAGTCGGGAGCATTTTCCAAAACACTCTCTCTCTTCACATGCTTCACATCTGTTCGCATCTTTCGTGAGTGTGGTACTCCTGTGATCACCAATGTGATTATTATAACTAAGGTGTGTCACTTACCTTGGGGCCTCCTGTTTATGCCACATACTCCACAGGTTTGACGACTGTACAAAAAAGCCACCACTGCGGTTACATTCAGAAGACTATGCCCAAACACCTGTTCTCCATTTATTGATCCCTCCTTCCCAAGTCTTGACCCAGACAACCACTCTGTGTCTATCCGTTTATCTTCTCCAGATCAACATAAATGGGAATCATATAGTCTATAACCTGTGTCAGTGGTCAATTGCCCTGAAGAGACACCACAACCAAGGTAAGTCTGAGAAACGAAGGCATTTAATTGGGGAACTGCTTCCAGTTTCAGAGGCTTAGTCCTTATAGTGGGAGCATAGCTGGCACACAGTCAGGCACAATGGAGAAGCAGCTTTGTATTCGAATCCTCAGGTAGCAGGCAGAGAGCCTGGTGGGGGCTTTTGAAACCTCGAAACTCTCCTCCAGTGACAAACCTCCTCCCCCAAGGCCACATCTCCTAATCTTTCCCAAATGTTTGTCTGGCACACAAATATATAAGCCTATGGTGCCACTGTCAATCAAACCACCACAGGGCCCTTTCACCTAAGCCTCAAGTTTTTAAGGGTATGTGACTGGACAGCTCCTTTCCTTACATTGCTGAGTAATACTCCACTGTATGGGTATACTATAGCCTGTTTTACCATCCTTCTGCTGGAGGACATCGTGGCTGCTTCCGGGTTTTGGGTTATTTTGAGAACCTTTCCAGTCAAAGAAGTAGAAGGAAGCAGATGTTACCTCCAAGAAAGCAGGATCAACTTGAGGTTGGAAATGACAGGCCAAGCCTCAGGGTCTAGGGTAGACATTCACTATCCATTCTAGCTCTGCCCAGCTCATATCTGGCTCCCAGCAGGTTTTTTAACTGTCTTGACTTGTCAGGTAATTGAGCTTATCTCAGAGGCCACAGAAGATAACGCGTCTCCTCAGTTCGTGGGAAAATGGAAGGCTTAGTAACTAACTACATGTATCTGGACTAAACAACAACAAAAAAGCATTCTAGCTATTTCCTTTAATAAGCCACAAAGCAACATTTGTTTCTAAATCAAGCCAACAGAGTCCCGGCCTTATTATTCAATAAAGAAGTATTCAATAAAAACTTTGCATACCATTTATGATCTCTAAGCTTCTCAGCTGAGGTTTCAGACTCTCTAGAAATACTTAAGAAATCAATGTCCAGGTAGCTAGCTGGTGCTTGCCTAGCACACGAGAACCAGAGTCCACTCAAGTGCCACATAAAACAGATGTAGAGAGCCAAGGCCATAATCTCAGCACATGAGCAGTGGAGGCAGGAGGATCGTAAATTCAAGGTCATCCTCAACTACATAGGAGGTTTGAGGCCTACCTCAGCTAATAAAGACACTACCTCAAAATGAATAGATAACAAAATATACAAATAAATAGAAAATTATTGCCAAAACTGAAATGTTTTTATATCTGTGTCCTACTCATTGACATAAAACATATAAAAAGCCACTTATCTAAAGCTTGCTAAATCCACAAAGTATAAACGAGAGGCCTCCCCTCCCTTCCCCTCATTTAGTCTATGAAGCCATTAAAGACAGACGACTCCATTTCCAACCATTTCACTCTTATTTGAATAACCAAATAGGCTGTATTACCATAATCCAAACGACACAATAAAACACAAGTGTAAAGGGTATTGTGTCCTTCCTTTAGAATCAATGACTAATTACAATAGTGAAATGTCAAGGAAAATATATATAATAAGAAAGTCAAGCCCCTTGTGAAATAATGAGGAACTTTAAATGTCAGCCTGGTTGACACATAAGGTATTCGATCAAACACTGTTGTCCGTGTTAAAAATTAATGATTAGGAAAGGCACACTGTCGCTGTAACCTGCTTCAAGGAAGAAGCAAAGATCACACTGTTCACCCAACTGAAGTCACTCTATAAAACAGAGATCAATAGCCCGGCAGCCTGGCTTGGCCCTGGTCACTACCATCTGGAATATTCTGTAAGTTAACTTAATCTTTTCTAGAGTGTGTGTGAGGGCTGTCTTAGTCAGTTAGTGAAGAGACACCATTACCGTGGCAACTCTTATAAAGGAAAGCATTTCACTGGGGCTGGCTTACAGGTTCAGAGCCTTAGTCCACTATCATCATGGCGGGAAGCATGGTGGCATGCAAGTAGACATGGTGCTGGCTGACAGTTCTACATCCAGATCAACCAGCCGCAGAAAGAGGGCCTGGTCTGAGCAGCTGACAACCTCAAAGCCCATCCCCTATGACACACTTCCTCTAACAAGGCCACACCTCCTCATATCGGGGGTTTATCATTTTAACTTAGCCAATACTTAAGTTGCACCATCTACATCAAGTACAGTCCTAGGAGCAGAGTCCCTAAATCCTTACACCCTCCACTGGATGTCTCTGTGACAGATGAGGAAACTGAAGCTGCAGACATTAAGAAAACCCACCCAATGACCCCTGGTTGCCAAGTGGCAGTCAGAGAATGAGATCCAGATGGGCTGATACCCAAGTGCTCAACCACAACCCACTGCCTGCACGGGATGATGGCTCCAGAGCTATCACACAGCTTCTCACACAAGTGTCGATCAAGCTGGTGCCACAAAACCCACTAAGGAGACTGTTGCAGGAATTTCTCCTGGGGAGACTCAAACAAGTGTCTACTCACCAGTGACAAAGCAAACTACAGCCCCACCAGAATACAACCAGTGAGCCTAATGGGCTTACAGTGAGTAACTCCAGAGAAGCCACGCCCACCAGAGGGTCTCGCTACAGAACGCATGATAGCTGTGTAGATGGAATCCTCCCCTTCAGTGAGATCATCCACACCCTGGCAACTTCCCAGACCATGAGGCCACATGCCACTTGGACACAATTGCATACAGCTGGGGGACAGGTGCAGGCAAGAGTGGCTGGAAATCTCAGGTGAGGGACTGATGACCCTCTCTACCCTCTTCTCCTATGAGGAAATGACAACTGGAAGGTTTTGAGGGTCTCTTTGCAGTAGACAGGGCTACCATGATGAAGATGGTAATTTCAGATGTTACAAATTATACAAACAGATACCAATGGGAGAAAGCCACCAATTGTCATTTTTTTTTTTTTTTTTTTTTTTTTTTTTGCTGAGTGACTATTAGACTCACTCACACAGTATTTGGAAGTCTAAACCAAGAGTTTTCCAAAACGTCTGAAAGCCTTTCTCACTTCCATTGGCAATATGACAAGCAGTCTATGCTCCCAGGGTCAGGACCTCACCAAGCACCTGTTTTTTTAAAAAAATGCATCCCCTTGGTGCCTACTGGCCTTCTATGCCGAGCCATCCAAACAGTGCCCAGCCAGCACTTTGGAAGGCCCTCCTGATACTGGGCTAGACACTCGACAATGCACAAAGTCACTGTCCCTCTGGAATTCATGGCTGCATGCTTCAGGAAATGCTCAGAGACAGCAGACTCTGTACAAATAATGTCCAGAGACACCAAGACAATGCGTCCTTCACAAAGCCAAACTTGGTGCCCACACAACACGCTACTGGGCTAACACAGAGACAAATTGAATCTCACCCTCAGCCCTGTGCCACGAAAGAGAAAGGCAGACAGGGCCGTGGGTGTGGGGACAGGATAAAAGAACAAGCCAGCATCTGTGGAGACAAGCCCAGCACCCGATCCTGCAGCTGCCAACAAAGCCCTGTATAGAACACTTACACGTTACTTAATAGTCCAGACCCACACGGGACTCCAGACAGGTGCTTGAGGAAGACAATGTATCTGGGAGCATCTCTGGATCTACTCCTCAAGACAGACCTGAGACACAATTCTACCAAAATACAACATGGTGAACCAGTGAATTTATCAGGCTCACTTACAAAGTGGGGTGAAGGCTTACTTATAGGAGCCTGGAGGAGCCAAAAGCAGGTGCATCACTGAGCAGCCTCACACAGGATGGGTGATGACTTCCCTTAGATGCATAGATGGCATCTTCCCTCTGTCAACCTTCCACATGCTGTTCGCTAGCATGACCCAGAAGCCACGAGACACATGGTTTGAACAGAATGACATACAGTTGTAAACATGCACAGTTGTTCTGATAAAGATGGTGATGAGTGTTATCCTCAGAGGACAATCCCAGGCATGGTGGCAAACATACATGACTAATCCATCACTCAGGAGGCTGAGGCAGGAGGTTTGCTCTAAGTTCAAGTAAGTTCTAGCCCAGTCTTGGCTACAAAGTAACACTCTGTAACAAACAAGCAAACAAAGGCACTGCAATGATACAAGCCACTTTACAAAACACAATCAGGACAGTAAGAATAGAGGAGACAAATCAGCAGACAGGAACGATGAACAAGGAAAATGCATGCACTCATCTGAGTCTATGTAAATTCCTTAAATTATAATCCTGTTTTTCAAGTAATAACTTGAAATTTCAACACAAATATTTACCTACACAGCAGTCCTATGCATATGTTAGACACTCTCAGATCATGCGACGAAATAGGAATACAGAACCTGAGTAACTATTTGCAAATGAGAATACACTATTTTAGAGAAAAGCATTTCTTGAATGAGAATTCTTTTCCAGCCTAGCACTTTTATTGATTTGGTGGGGATTTCTCATCCTACATCCTTCTCACATTCACTCCCCAGTCCTTCTCTGTGCTCCATGCCCCCACCAACAAAAAATAAAGTCCAATTTGTGTGTCATCAGTGGCCTGGCCCTAGATGAAGCTGAGTCCTCCTCTCCCCCAACATCTCTGTTGGAAGTCATCTACTGTGGAGGGGGACACAGCATCCTATCACAGGTTTTAATTTTTAACAATTCTTTCCAACTGCTTCCTGTCTATTCTGTTACTATCTGGGTTGGGGAGACCAGGGAGGTCCGAGGAAGGGAAGGGTTGTCTCAGAAGTCTTCTATGTCCACACTGAATGAGAATTTATAAAAAATGAAGTCACTATGAATATTTCAGTTGGACATGGTGACTCATGCCTGTAAATTCAGCACTTGAGAGGCTGAGATTTTTTTAATTAAAAGGGTTGCATCAAGTTTGAAGCCAGCCTGGGCTACATAATGAGTTTGAGGCCAGCCTGGTTTAAAGAGTGATGATACTCTGTCTCAAACAACAACAAAGAAAATTTTCCCACTGAAATGGTCTCCTAACAAATCCTCACTGAAGTAAACAACACCGTTCTCCACATCAGCCTAAGAACAAAGAACAAGGCCTTTAGAGAGTCCCGAAGGCCACAGAGAAAATACAAAATCAAAACCAAGAGTAAGCAGAATTTAAACAACAGAAGAATTTATAATCTGTTACGGAAAATACGAATAGACCAAAAGGAAAGACATAAGAAAACAATTACACAATTTTCCTCATCTGAGTCTATATAAATTAATACTCCTGAGAATTGTTTCAAACTTCCAAAGTTTCAGATAAACAATCTTAAAAAAAAAATGATTTATTCCAAACTCATTATACTTGAGCCCAATCAGAACAAAAGTACTTTGAAAGAATGTATGAAGTCAACGTCCTCCTTGACCCTTGACCCAGTAGAGTAGAGCCCAGTGCATGAGGCTGCCTGAGCATGGGGTCAGCCTGGGCTACAACAGTGAGTCTTGTCTCAAAAACTGAAGAGAGGAAAAAAGAAAAAAAATCCTCCCAAAGCAACAGAAAACACTCAGAAAGAGTATCTGCTGTGAAAAAGCTGGACTTGGGACTTGGCACACGTGGGGGCGGGGGAGGGGGAATACACGTTAGAACACACACATACACACATACACACATACTCACGAAGAGGTTTATCTAGAGCGTCTTCCTCTACTGCTCTCAATTCATTCCTTGAAGATTCCTACAGTTCTATACTTATTGAGACCATTATTTTAAAAATGACTACTGTAGCATAAGTTTTATTGTATTAAATGCTTAAATTGTGATTAGTAGTTATCTTGATCAATGCCAGCAATCAATTGCAGCTAATTAGCAATTTAAGGAAGTCACAGGTGAGTGAAGAGACAAAACTTCTACAAAGGAACCAAGATGGTCCCTCTAACCTTGATCTCAATTAATATGCAAATTTGCTGCAACACAAACACACACACACACACACACAAAGACTGCTCATGGAGCATTAGGAAACAGTAAAAAAAAAAAAAAAAAAAAAAAAAGACCTATTCAGGAAACACTCAGGCAGTAAGACTAAAAAATATATTCATTTCATAGCGTTTCAGAAATGAGAATGTGCTAAAGGGCTTATTCAAATAGATCATTTTTAAGGACTTAGAACCTGAACAGCTTCATTAGGAACAAGTCAGCTCCAGTGTGCCTCCATCTCTGACAGGTTTCTAGGCTGGGAGAACCTGGGCATGGCTGCATCTCAGAGAGCACTGAGACCGTAGGAGGCAGGAGCGAGAGTCGGTGGTAGTTAAGTGGGCTGCTACTTGAAGAGTGTGCCTCTAGGCTTGCAACATCAGATCTCTGACCAGCCGGTTCACTGAAGGCTTCTACAGCAGGCAGATCAACATTTTGGATGACAAATCATGAACACAGAACGCCAGGAGGAAATGAAACAGGGATACACCAAGCACCACACAGTACATCTTTTTGTAGGCTCTGATTCCACCCACTCTGACAGGTCGCTCCAAATAAAGGAGGCAGCTGGCTGCTCCCACTGGCACACACTTCTGTGAGGGGAAATAAACAGAGTCTGCTTTCTCGTGACTCAGCATCCATAATTATCAGAAGACAAGAGTTAGCTGTTCATTTTACTTGTGAAAAAAATGTTGAGCCCTGATACAGATACACGCACACATACACACACATGTCTACACACATATTTGCTCACTCACATACACATACATACACATGCATGCAAGTGCATAAATGTATTCACACACAGGCATGCACACACACACACATGCACACAGGCACAAAAATGTATGCACACAAAGCCACAGATACACATGCACATATATGTATACACACATGTATTCACACACAGGTATCCATATGCACGTGCGCGCACACTCGAACACACACACACACACACACACACACACACACCACTTGTAGTTCATGTAAAGTACTGGACAAACATAGTAATCTCAAAAAATCCATCTCACTTGATAAAAATGAAATGGTGGCTCACACCTGTAATCCCAGGGGGAAGTGGAGAGAAGAAAAAGTGTTCCATATCCAAGGCTAGCCTGGGATACACAGTGAGCTACAGGCCATCCCGGTCTATAATGTGTGACCCTGTCTCAAAAAAAAAAAGGTAAAACTGTCAATTTAAGATTAGACAGCAACTTTTAGTTACTGGTTTCAGTTGGGTTTTTGTTTGTTTTGATTTTGGTGTTTTTTGTTTTTGTCAACTTGACACAAGCTGATAAAATGCCTCTGACAGACTGGCGTGTGGCCAATTTCTTAATGATTGACATGGGAGGGCCCCGCCCACTGTGGGTGATGCCCTGGGCAGGTAGTTCTGGCTGGTACAAGAAAAGGATGGAGACCAAACCAGGAGCAGTGTTCTCCACGGTCTCTGCTTCAGCTCCTGACTCCAGGTTCCTGCCCTGACTTCCACTGATAATGAGCCCTAGCCTGTAAGATGAAATAAACCCTTTCTTCTCCAAGCTATTTGGTCATGGGCTTATCAAATGACTGGAAAATAATTTCTGGGCTATCTCTACTTTCTCTTCAATTTAAAGCATCAACCTGTAGTCAATGTTTTTTCTATAAAAGGTTGGGGCAACAATTAGCCATGATTAGATGACAGAAACAGCCAAGTTGAGTTGCCAATGTTGGTGGGTGGGTTACCCATCTCTAGAAACCAATATGCAGCAGCAGCAGCAGGACTGTCATAAGGTTCCTGAAACTTACCATCATCTCAAGGTCCCTTGAGAATGTTAATTGTGGAAGCACAAATGTGTTCTTTGTGGTGTAGGTGGCATTAAGAAAGGGTAACCCAACTACGGAGATCTAACATCTGAAACAGGATGGGCTCAAATTATAAACACAGTGGGGCACGCACAATTTCCCTTGATACAATATGCATGCAACAATGTGTTGTGGAAGAAACAGGATGACAAGCAGAAGTCTTCGGATGCAGTAAAAGTTAAAAGTGCCAGATTGCTGTTGCTGGCCACAGGCAGGGATGTTTGACTTCCGTTTCCTACCCACGCATAGTCCACTCATTGTGAACATATTATACAGGGTGCTGGTGGTTGTATGTCAGCCTGGCACAAGCCAGAGTTATCTGAAAGGTGGGAACTTCAACTGGAAAAAAAATGCCTCTGTAAGATCAAGCTGTAGGACGTTTTCTTAATTAGTGACCGATGAGGGTGGGTCCAGCCCATTGTGGGTGGTGCCATCCCTGGGTTGGTGATCTTGGGTTCTATAAGAAAGCAGGCTGAGCAAGCCATGAGCCAGTAAGCAGCACCCTCCATGGTCTCTGCATCAGTTCCTGCCTCCAGGTTCCTGCCCTGTTTAAGTTCCTGTCCTGACTTTCTTCCATAATGTTAAGATGTGGAAGTGTAAGCCAAATAAATAAACCCTTTCCTCCCCAAGTTACTTTTGGTCTGGATGCTGCATTTGTCACAGCAATAGAAACCCAAACTAAGATACACGCCAAATATTTACTCCTGCACTGATGAATCCTAGAGCCCCAAAAGCATTTTCTGATGTTATGGGGAATGGTTCTTAACCAATGGCAAGCTCATTTTATCACCATGATGCTTATGGATAGTATAAACAAGCCCTGATGACTACTCATCTCGCCGTGTATATGGCAAAATGCAACCTGAGTCCAATTCTGTGCCTCCAAAGCTTATATCACCTGTTCAAAAATCCTCAAACTTGTACTTCGATGCTGAGAACACAGGCAGGATGTTAGAGGTCAGGAGTATCGAGGGTCCTCCAATCAAATGTCTTAAAAGTGGACAAGTCCATTGAGTGGTCATGAACTGAGCTCTGACACTGAGCTAAAGCACACTGTACCTGTTCCTGGGAGTGATCTGCTCACAAAGACACAGAAGTAAATGACAACAGTGTGCAACAGGGCCAGCAGCCAGTCCACGAGTGTGGCAGGGAGGAGTTCATTTAGGATACTCATGATTAGCAAGCCAGAGTCAAACAATGCAATTGTCAGGCTGATGAGATAGTCAACAAAGTGCTCACTACTCAAGTATGGACCCAAGTTCCATCGTCCAGCCCAGGTAGGAAAACTGGGCATGCTGGTGTGAGCCAGTCATCCCGACACTGGAGAGACAAGAGCCCCAGGCTTCTCTGGCTAGCCAGTCTAGCTGAACAGGTAAGCTCCAGGCCAATAAGGGACCCTGTCTCAAAGAAAAGAAAAAATCAACTGAGGAAGACACTAGGGTTGTCTTTGGCTTTCACACACAGTCATGTGATAATTGTTTTTTTCCTAGAGAGAGGCACACACTTATCCTCACCCCAGACAGAAAGCCCACAATGGATCAAAGTACAACTTGGTGAACCATGACTTTTATTGGGCTCACTTACAGGAATATGGGTGACGTTACTTACAAGTGCAGAAATGACTCAGACAGCTGCACCACCAAAGGCCACCCCAGCATGGGTGACAGCTCACAAAGCTGGGAACCTGGAGCACAGTGTACAGCCTGCAGGCAGCTCAACCAGTTGGGACTCTAACAGACAGCTGATCTGGTCTCAGAGTCTTCACAGCTTAACTCTGTCTGAGAGGGACTCTCAGCTTTTATGGCTTACTCTGGCAGGGAGTGACCTAGTGAATCTAGTCAGTTTCAGGGTCTTCCTGGTGCTGTTTTGAGTTGTTTACCTTCCTTTACAAAAGCTTTCCTGAAGGATGGAATGTTTCAATCTCACGGGAAACTGTTACACGACACATGCATACACAGATACACACACACACACACACAGGCACGCAAACACACACATGCACACACAGACACATACACACACATACACGCACATACACATATAAAGGCACACACATACACATACACGCACACACACACACACACACACACACAGGCACGCAAACACACACATGCACACACAGACACATACACACACATACACGCACACACACACACACACACACACACACATATCCCCCATCCCCAAACACAAAGAATACCCATGTTTTTATGTTAAAAAGTGGAAATAGCAAAAACCATAGCTCATGGATCTACTCCCTAGCCATCAGCTGACTCCTGTCAGTTTCTTATGGAGTAAGTCTGGGAGACAGAAAAAGACAGAGAGGGAAAGGTTTTGAGGCAGGAGCCTCTTAAGCACTGCTCTCTATCTCTTTAGAGAACGTGGACCTAGAAAAAGAGAATATTTTTCAGACTTTACTGGTGTAAAGACACAGAGACCTAGATTCCATCTTCAAAAACCAACACATTAACTTCCTGTATTTCAACTTCTTACATCAATACAAAGAGTCTTGCAGGAAAGAAGAGTAATGTGAAATCCCTATCACCGAAATGACAAAGGAGCGGATGGCTTTAATCCCACCACTGTTGTGATCTGATCGGCTGGAAGGGAGAAGAATTGATAGGAAGCCATCACAGACAGGGACTTGAAACCAAGGTCCGGGGACAAGAGTCACGGACGACAATGACAGGCCAATTCTCACTAAACACATGCACTGCAGTAAAATGAACATGTATAACCAAAGCATAAACGCCCCCTTGAGCAGCACGGCAGGCAGAGGCTCTGCGTGGGATACAACCTTCACTTCTCTTAGAGCAACGTCAGAGCGCAAACGCTGTTCCCAAAATTGTGTTTTATCCACATATGAAATCTTACCTGACAAACTGAAAATAAAACATGCAAAAGATATTTGTTACACAAGGCTGCCAACTCACTTTGAAATGGAAGATGCACCTCTGCTGGATTTGAGAAGTCATTTTTAATATGCATGGAAGTATCAAATATGCTTTGTTGAATATGAATTTAATTTAAATATACATTGGGTTTGTTGGGGAACTTTTATTCCTATAATTTGCATAATCTGGTTAACTAATTTACCATTAACTCAAATCCTTTTCTCTGCTGCTCTTTATCAAGTCTCCTAACAAAATCCTTAATTAGTCTCTCATCATCAAAAGCAGGTATTGTCTGCCTGTGACAGTGACTAACACATGGCACAAAGAATGCGCAGGCATCCTTATAAACCGGACCTGACTTGACTGTGGTCATTTAGGCAGACAAAACTATTTAAGAATATATGTCACACCTCTGGTTTAAGAGGCATATTACCCTCAATCCCAGGGCTCAGGAGGCTGAGGTAGGAAGGTCATGAGTTCAAAGTCAGCCCAAGTCTAACTTGACAAGTTGCAAGACAGCCTTAGATACCCGGAGAATTTATCTCAAAAACAAGAGCAAGGGGCTGAGGAGATCCTTTTGTAAATGAAGCACCTGCCAGACCAGCATGGGTACCTAAGATTCCAGAAGCCTGCCAGGGCCTGTCTATTACTCCAGTGCTGGGGGTGACATGCAAACCCCAGGATTCTCTAGCTGGCCAGCCTGACCAGGCAGCGACCACCATGTTCAGTGAGAGACCTGCCAAAAATATAAAAGTGGAAAACAACAGGGGGAGACCCCAGTGTCACCTCTGGCTGCTACATGTACAAAACACAACACATGTGCATTATATGGGTGCACACACATATACACAGAAACACATACACACACATATACACACACATACACTCATATACATACACACATATACACATATACACACATATACATACACACATATACACACATATAGACACATATGCACACACACACATACATACACAGACACAGAGAGATGCACAACTGTCAAAGGCCATAAGGACATCTTAAATGTTTTTCCTACATTGTTTAATGATGACTCAATGAGAGACTCATGTTGAGAATGGAGAGACTGCTCAGTCAATAGAGAGCTTGTCCTACAAAGCTAGGACACAAGCTCAGTCCTCAGAATCCATAACACAGAAGCAAGAGGTCTTGGCATATGTTTGCAATCCCAGTATTAAGAAGGCACAGACAGAGAGATCACTGCAGCTTGCTAGCCAGGCAGCCGAGCCCACTCAAGAGTTCCAAGCCAGGGGGAGACCCTGCCTCAAAAGCCAAAATGGATGGCTGCTAAGGAATGGTACTTAGTCTACCACTGAAAGCCCCTTAAGGTGACACTGAGCGAACCTTTCCAGACATTTCTCCTCAGGGCATACTGCCTCCTCCTTCCTTCCCTTCTGCCTAGATTATTGTTCCTGAACCCTGAAAACATGTCCTTCCATTATCAAAGCTTTTCTTAAATGCCACATCTTTCATGAAACTTTTCCTGCTCCCTTCTCTGGGACAGTCCAGAGCATCCTGTATTCCCCTTCCGGCATTTTACAAAGCCCTGTCTCATATCTCTATAGACCTAATCAGGCTGAATACGGACATCGGTACATCGCAGTTTAGACAATCAAGACTTAGAGAAAGATGCTCTCTGCCCGGAAAGAGACACATCAAATCAGTGCAATCATTTTCAACGGATTGTGCTGGTTTCGGGAGGGGGGCATAGAAAACAGCCCAGCAATACTTTTGAAAGTTGAACACACACTTACCATGGAGCATCAGTTCAACCTCTGGTTCCACAGCTAGCAATCATACTCATCTGAGTACACACTTGCACACTCATGATGACAGTGGCACTATTCACACTAACCAGGGGGTGGGAGTCACCCAGAAGCCCATTGGCAAACAAACGGAACAACACAGTGTGGTATAGAAGGATCTCTGATGTCTGTTTGGAAGCTTCACCTGTCAAGATTGGCTGGCCTATAGCTGAGACAGGAAATAGAAGGTGGGAGTTCTTGGAGGAAGGAAGGATCCCGGGACATAGACAGGTGTAGAAGGATTCACCCAGGAACATGGAGGAGGGCAGGAGCTGAACAGAGGTAACCTGCCACATGACAGAACTTAGAAAAACGTGACGATTAATACATGAGCTGGTTGGGGAACAGCCAAAGTTTATGGCCAGGGTATTTGTAAATATAATTTGAGTCTCCAAGTCGTTATTCTGGGAGCTTGGGGACAGGAGGAAAAAAACCCCACTTTTACAGATGGCACCCAATGTGAGGCATGTAAGCCAAGATTGAGCACTAGACTCATGTTTTAGCCAAAAGTTTCTGACACCAGGAAGCCAGGCACAGACTGCAGTTTGGGTGAGGAAGAGACGGTTTCCTAGCAACCACACACTGTCCAGAGGCCTGCCTGCAAGATTTCTCTTTCTTTTCTCTCTCCTTTCTTTCTTATATAGGAAGAGAAGAGTTGGAAAGACAACAGGGGGATACATGAATAATGTAGGAATAATAGGAATAAGGGTAGATTATTGAATCTACTCTTAAACCAAAAAACATTCTACAAGCTAATAATCTTAAATTGGTATGGATTTGTACTTCTGCTCACATTGGTATAGATTTCTGTATATCGATACAAAATTAAGGCTATTTTTATTATAATATACTTATGTTTCAACTCTTGAATAAGGTACTTAACCTACGCAACTCATTTAAAAATGCAAGGTGTAGTGTCTAGTCAGATGGTCCTGAGGTAATGGAACCCAGAGAGAGGCACCATCGTGCAGTAGGGAGTGGAGCCTTCACTGGCAACTCAGGTGTTTTACTGGTGTTCTGAACACAGAATCTTAAACAGAAAAGCCTCAGTGAGAGGGAGCTTGGGAGTGAAATGACACCTGGACTGCAGTGTCTGCACTGCACTGCACTGCCTGGCCTGCACTGCACTGCCTGGCCTGCACTGTCTGCATTGCACTGCCTGCATTGCCTGCATTGCCTGCACTGCCTGGTCTGCCTGCACTGCCTGGCCCTTCCCTGGCTCTACCGTCCTTGTGACATTCTCTAAAAGCATGAGGCTTCTGCTCAGTGACACACAAACTCGTCTGTATCAGCTTACAAGAACCAACATCAGATTTCCAGGAATGGTTCCCAGCCATTACTTAATAAAACTGTAATTTAAGTGTGTGTGTGTGTGTGTGTGTGTGTGTGTGTGAGAGAGAGAGAGAGAGAGAGAGAGAGAGAGAGAGAAAGATTGCCACGCCACCAATATTTTACTACATTTCACTTCTAACTATGACCTTGAGGGTTTTTCCCCCCTTCTTGGCTCTTGTTCCTACATGGTGAAATTCTGAAGAATGTGATGTTGCAAATATTCCTGGTTCTGTATCAAATGTTACCTAACATGTGGCTGCCCACAATGGTTCACAGGCAGAATGGTCACACCATGGTGGGAACTGGCAAGCAACTGGAACCAAAGTTTTGGTTTTCAAGAGAGCCAGAGATTAAATCCAGTCTTCCCCATACAATGCAGCCCATCAATACATCCATGAACCTTCAAAAAGTTAATACAATCGATCAGTGTACCTTCCACAGGCTGAAAGCTTATGGAGGCTGTAGCAAGGTACATGTACGTAGCAGATGAGTTCAATCTCCAGAACGGAAAAAACAAACTTTCATAAGCTATTAATGCTCAGCTGTAACAAACAGCCAAAACAAAAGCAAACGAAATTACAAAAGTGAGCTGATCTCAACCCTCAGAGACAGAGGGTTTTCAAGGTAAGTTTCTCACAGATTCTTAGCGTCCCTCACCACCCAAGGTGTCCTGTGAGCCAGGACTCCACTGCCGCTGTGCAGTCCCCGTGCATTTCAGAAACCTAGGAAGGTTGTTCTGCTACTTCACTTCTTCCAGTACCTCAGTGCCCAGTCACACTCCTTGAAAGCAGCAGCAGCAGCAGGAGCAGAACGTATTGCATGTTTTATGAGCTGCATTCACGTGTCAGGAGCAATTTGACAGTTACCTTATATACCTTTAGGAAGCTTGCAACTCAAAAGATACTGGGCATGGCTGGCATGGGGTAGAGGGAGATGGAACTGGATCTGATGTGAACGGGGTCTTCCTGGACAGCTGGTCTAGCACAAATAGGATTTTCAGGTTCATTAGGGGCTGATGTCTCACAAAATAAGATGGGGAACCATAAAGATTCCTCAAGTTGACCTCTGACCTCTACATGTGCACAGACAGCTACATGTCTCTTTCACACACACACACTCACACACTTTTTTTTTTTTAATTAGATATTTTCTTTATTTGCATTTCAAATGTTTTCCCCTTTCCAGGTCTCCCCTTCAGAAACCCCCTATCCCATCCCCCTCCCCCTGTGTCTATGAGGGTGCTCCCCCATCCACCCACCCACTCTAGTCCTCCTGCCCTGGCATTCCCCTAAACTGGGGCATAGAACTCACTCAAGCCCAAGGGCCTCTCCTTCTACTGATGGCCAACAAGGCCCTCCTCTGCCACGTATGTGGCCAGCACCATGGGTCCCTTCATGTGTATTCTTTGGTTGGTGGTCCAGTTCCCAGGAGCTCCAGGGGGTCTAGCCTGTTGACACTGTTGCTCTCTCCATGGGGCTGCAAACTCCCTCAGCTCCTTCAGTCCCTTCTCCAACTCCTCCATTGGGGACCCTGGAGCTCAGTCCAATGGTTGACTGTAAGCTTCCACCTCTGTATTTGTCAGGCTCTGGCAGAGCCTCTCAAGAGACAGCCATATCATGCTTCCATCAGCCAGCACTTCCCGGCATCCACAATAGAGTCCAGGTTTGATGGCTGTATATGGGATGGATCTCTAGGTGAGGCAGTCTCTGGATGGACTTTCCTTGAGTCTCTGCTCCACACTTTGTTTCCATATTTCCTCCTGTGAGTATTTTGTTTACCCTTCTAAGAAACACTGAAGCATCCACATTCTGGTCTTCCTTCTTCTTAGACTTCATATGGTCTATGAATTAAATCCTATGTATTCCGAACTTTTGGGCTAATATCCACTTATCAGCGAGTACATACCGTGTTTGTTCTTTTGTGACTGAGTTACCTCACTCAGGATATTTTCAAGTTCCATCCATTTGCCTGCAAATTTCATGAAGTCATTGTTTTTAAATGTACCACATTTTCTGTATCCATTCCTGTTGAGGGACATCTGGGTTGTTTCCAGCTTCTGGCTATTATAAATATGGCTGCTGTGAACATAGTGGAGCATATTTACTTATTACATGTTGGAGAATCTTCTAATACACACTCTCACACACATTCCCTCACACACTCACACATGTGCACACAGACTCTTACACACACACACACACACACATTCTCTCACACACACTCACACATACTCTCTCACACACTCACACATTCTCTCTCTCTCTCTCTCTCTCTCTCACACACACACACACACACACACACACACACACACACACACACACAAATTCTTTGAATCTGCTATGGTTCACCCTTCTCAAGTTTTTTTCTTTTCGGTTTTCTTTTCTTTCTTCTTCCATTTTTTGTTGTTGTTTTGTTTTTAATATTTATTTATTTATTGGTTTTTTGAGTCAGGGTTTCTCTGTGTGGCCCTGGCTGTTTTGGAACTTTCTCTGTAGACCAGGCTGGCCTCAAAATCAAAAAGATCTGTCCGCCTCTGCCTCCTGGGAGCTGAGATTAAAGGTGTGTGACACCACCACCCAGCTCTTCTGAAGTATTTTAAAAGTTAAAAAGTGGCTAAATGGCCAGGACAACAAGGATGGGTTGGCTAGTTCTATGTCAACTTGATATAAACTAGAGTCATTGAGGACTAAGAAAATTGGTCCATAAGATCAGGCTATAGTCAAGGCTGTAGAGCATTTTCTTTATCAGTGATTGATGGAGAAAGGCCAGTCCATTATGGGTGATAACATCCCTTGGCTAATAGATCGGGGTTCTGTAAGAAACCAGGCTGAGCAAGCCAGGGGAAGCAAGGAGTAAGCAGCATCCCTCCACAGCCTCTGCATCCGCTTCTGCCTCCAGGTTCCTGCCCTGTGTGAGTTTCTGCCGGTGGACTATGACACAGGCAATGTAAGTCAAACAAACCTTTTCTCTTCAAGTTGCTTTTGGTCATATTGTTTCATCATGGCAAGAACAACCCTACTAAGACGGCGCTAACGTACCGATATCATGGATGCCATTTTCATTATCTAGTGCCTGATAGGGACCAGTCCTGGGAAGAGAAGGGAAGGCAGAGAGACAGAGCCACCCAGTGCCCATGCCAACCTACCTCAGCTAGCCTGGGTCTTCATGGGATTGTCTGTGAGACACAGAAGACTTCTGGCAGCCAAAGCTTGAAGGAGAATTACCCCCGTTCAACTGAATTGCTCAAAGAAAGCCAAGAATATGAACAGAGGTTTCACAATCTTCCTGCCATTGCCTTCCGACCCCTCAAGTAGCTCTTGCTGGTTTCTGTGACAGACCCTAACCCCTAAACCCTAACCTCTAACCCCTAACCATAACCATAACCCTCAGCTGCATTCAAAGGTGCAATATCACTGGGTGGGAATGCAGGCAGAGGAAGATAAGACAAGGTGGTAAGGAGGTGTGGAGGGGAGGAAAATGAAGTATCCATGGGGTGGGGGATTAGTAAGAATTCAAAATGATGAAGAAGCATTCATTAATGGTCCTTTATAAAACAAGCCCCCCAAGTGAGTGGTAGGGCCTCCCAGACCAGATATAGAGTTCCAAAGAATGGGTAAGCAGTAATCGTAGACATTTAAAATGACTGACAGAGCAAAAGCCAGGCAGTGGTGGCGAACGCCTTTAATCCCAGCACTTGGGAGGCAGAGGCAGGTGGATTGCTGAGTTCGAGGCCAGCCTGGTCTACAGAGTGAGTTCTAGGACAGCAGCCAGGGCTACACAGAGAAACCCTGTCTCGAAAAGAAGAAGAAGAGAAGAAGAGAAGAAGAAGAAGAAGAAGAAGAAGAAGAAGAAGAAGAAGAAGAAGAAGAAGAAGAAGAAGAAGAAGAATGCCAGAAAGAAAGCCATTACAAAACTGTACCAAGAGAGACTAGACTAAGCACCTATAAACACAGACACAAGAGAAGGAAGTGTGAGGGCGGTAATCGCTCAGTTAAACAAAAGGAAATGAATTCACAAACAGTCACAGAGCTGGACTCGAAGTGGGAGGGAACAGGACATAGCAACTCCACTCCCTGAAAAGGAAGCAGCATGTAAACATATGCAAAATATTCAAACATATGCAAAAATATGCAAACCATTCCAAAAAAAAAAAAAAAAAAACAACTTCAAAAGCTTACACCTAGAGGTATCACAGTGCAAGGAGTCTCAAGTAAGTGGCATTGCCGTTCTCCAGAGGAGCTATAAGGCTTTAAACTTTCTGAATAAAGAAAGAATTGAATGGGCACATCCAATGGAAAATGCTACTCATGTGCCAGACAGAAAAACGCTAGCAGGGTCTCTCCGTCCTCTTCCAGAACTACCCGATGCCAAGAAGGAATTCAAAACAACAGCTATGAAATTATGAAGGCAAGAGAGTATAAGCCAAGAACTCGGCCAAATGGGCCTGGAAAGACAAGAAATGGCCAAGTTCACAGTTGGGAACCCCAAGAAGACAATATCCACCAGGACCTCAATAGAAAAGTTGACAGTGAAATCCAGGCCAACCAAGAATGGATCAAAATAAAGTTCCAGAAATGGCGGAGTCCCAGTAAAAAGATTGGAAACGAAGACAGACTATGTGCCCCAAAGGATGCAGAAATGGAGTGTTGGAATAGAATACAATGTTTCTCATTGCATAACTCACAATTAACTAGTAAAGTTTTGGACAAGGGAAGAAGAGAGAACATAAGAGTCAATGCTTTTTTTTATTTTAATATTTCAATGAAGAAAGCTGGTATCTTAATTTGAAACATGAAACTTATGAGAAAGAATCATAATTTCCTAAGATATTACCCTTTCTTAGAAATTTGATTTCTAAGACCCCTCGAATCTCCCTTAAAATCAGAAATTCTTTGTCTTTTAGTTTCTTTCTTCTTTTTTTGTTTTGTTTTTTTTTGTTTGTTTGTTTACTTAAAGCCAATTTGATTTGTGCATCTTTATATTAAATTACATCTGTGGTCAAAATCCATTATCTTTCAGAATCTATCTGTGGCAAATTCCAGAAGGAGTTCAAAAATATTAACAAAACTGGACCAGTGAGATGGCTCAATGAATGCCTTAATGAATGCCTTGAACTGTATGTATAAACAAACACAGACACTCTTCTCTCACACATGCACACACACACATAAATTAATGTTTTTTTTTAACATTAACAAAATTGTCTCTAAATGGTAGGATTTAGGATGTCTTTAATTTTTTTTTTCTAGCACCTCTTTTTTTTTTTTTTTTTTTTTTTTTTTGTAATCAGATCTCCTGTAGCCCAGACAGGCCTTAAATTCCCTACATAGCCAAGGCTAGCTTCGAGCTCCTGATCCTCCTACCTCTACCTCCTGAATTTTAATCCTGAGGATTATAGATATGCACCGACAACCTGGATTCCCTATACTTATCAGATTGGTTTTGGCTGTTGTCTTGTTTGTTTGTTTGGGGTTGTTTTTGTTTGTTTGTTTTCCTTCGGTAATGAAAATGTAACATTTTCATCTCTCCCCAGATAAGTTACTTCTTTACCATTACTACTGAAGAAAAAAATAAAACTCACTGGTTTTATTCTCCCTTGATCCAGCCAGCAAAAATCTAAACTTTGGACTCTTCACTTACTCCTCCTATCATCTTACACCTTGTAAGGAATGAAACTTGAGTCAAGAGTAGGTAAGTATCTGCTCCAGGTCCCTCAGCAAGGACGTGACTCCGGCAGCCAGACTTCACAACAGGTGCTTGGTGCAGCGTCTCAAGTCCACCTGGTTCACCCTGTTATCCCTGCCCACCCCTCCTCCCACCTTGTTGCAGATTCTTCATGGACGGACAGACTGCTGAGTCTTCTACATTGAATAGTTCCTTGTCCAATGGACAGAGAAACCAATGAAGCACTTTAAAGAGAACAGCACGACTATGTCATCTTCATCACACTTGTATATATTAGACGGAAACTCTATGTCTAGGAAAACTAGCATAAGACTACGATGGTGAAGACAGAAATAAACAGAAGATTGTGTAAACGAACCAAACACTAGAAATCACCTAACGACTGGCTGAATCAGTAAGAACCAGAGCAAGCATCACTATGGCAGCATTTAAACACCCTTGTGGAGAAGTAGGCACTGTGGGAAGATGCTGGGGGCACCCCACCGATCATTCCTCCCAACCTGGCAGCTTACACTTAGGGATCTATCTCTAATCTCTCCTAGAACTCCTTAGATGACAATCATTAAATTAAAAGGGAGCACCCACAAAGCATCAAGGCGCCCCACAAAGCAAGAACGCTGACGATCTTCCGGAAGAAAGTAAGTCGGAAGAAATCTTACCAACTGGGGGAAAAAAAGCTGAAGCCTACGTCATGCAAGGCGTGGCCAAAGACCAGGACGTGGAAGACTGGCCAAGGACATGCGCAGCAGTAACTAGTCCGCAGAGCTGCAATCTTGACATGCTTACAAGCAGGAAGCAAGAGCTGTAGCTTCATTGGTAGAGTGCTTGCCTAGCCTTCAAGAAGCCCTAAGTTCAACTCCAGCACTGCATACACCAGGAGTGCTAGCATGGCCCTAATCCTAGCACACAGGAGGTACTCAGGGGAGTCGTAAGTTCAAAGTCGTCTGTGGCTACATAAGCAGTCATTTAAAGTCACCCAGGGATACAACATACCCTGTCTTAGAATTGAAAAGTGGGGTGGGGTGCGGCTTAAAAGGGTAGTTTTTACATTACATTTTTTTAAAATCACAATCAAATTTTGTTTTTCAAAAAAAACCAAAACGGGGGGGGGGGGGGGGATGGGACTCAGGACCCACCCAGCACGCCATGAGCCTCCCAGCACCTGCTGCATAGTGAACTGCCCCACCTGACTAACTCTAATAAATTTATCACCCATAGTGCAGGTTTCATGTAAAGTGGGGTGGAGACAATGGTCCCCAGGTGCTACAGGACTTTGTTCACCATGCCTCAGTTTCCCCTGTGTGGTGCTATCTGTGTCTCATATAGTTTAGGAAGAAATCAATTAACAAATTTAAAACAAAGTGCACCTGCCCTTGTGGCTTGCTGTCCTCCAAGAATAAAATGGCAGCCCGAGTGGAGAGCTCAAGTGTTATACAAGGGAGCCATCCATGCTGGCATCACACACCAAGAGCTCTCTCCAGGAACTGTCTTTGCCAAGAGCCATCTTTGCTAACACTAACTTGACAAAGCTGAGTACAATGGCTTGCTGGGCCCTACACCAATCTCACATTCTGTTGGTTCTGTCAAAGGGCTATTCTATTCACTCCGGCCAACCAAGAGCATTTGGAATGTACACAAAAGACGAAACATGAAACCTGCAGACACTCAAAAACACAAATTCTAAGCCTCTGCTCTATAGGGTTCTCCTTGCAACTCTCACAGACCTGCCCTGCACAGACAGACACCATGAGCGTCCTTATCAAGACCTCAGAGACAACGACCTTTGAAAACATTCTCACCAAATGTCAGGATGGCTAGAGAAACAAACAGGTCTCTCAGTCTGTGTGTCTGTCTGTTTGTGTCTGTCTGTGTTTCTTTCTGTGTCTGTCTCTGTCTGTGTGTGTGTCTGTCTATCTGTGTGTCTCTGTGTTTCTGTGTCTGTCTGTGTGTGTGTCTGTCTGTCTGTCTCTGCGTGTGTGTCTGTCTCTGTCTGTCTCTGTATGTGTAAGCATGCACTCTCGAGCACAGGTATGCATGCATGCATGTGTGTGCAAGTGCATGTGGAGAAAGCTCAGTTTCAAGTGTTGTTCCTCAAGCACTGTCCTACTGTCCGCCAATCTTGTTATTTTGAGACAGGGTCTCTCCTTGGCCTGTAATCTGCCATGTAGGTAAGACTAGGGGCTAGTAAGGCCCATGGATCCCTCTCTCCACCCCCACCAGTTTCCACCATCCCAGCACTAGGAATGGAAACCACCATGCCTGGCTTTGTTTTGTTTTTGTTTTGGGGGGTCTTGTTGTTGTTGCTGTTGTGTTTCGTTTTGTAGCACAGGTCCTGGGAATGGAGCTTATGGCCCACGCTTGCACAGCAAGCACTTAACCAGTAACTACCTAACCGTTCAAAATCTAAAATAAACATCCTGAGCTGGGAAAGGAAAGAAGGAATCCAGGCGGGGGTGGCCCCGCCTTCCCAGTGCTTCGGAGGGAAGCAATGTTTGCAGCCAGCCTGGGCTACATGAAAACTCATCTTGAGGTGGGAAGAAGGGAGGTCGAGGAGGAGAGCTGTGTGTCAGAGGTCTACGTGTTAGAGGAGAAGGGAGAAGAGAGGAACGTCCCTTTCTGAGGTCACAAAGCTTCCATGAGTCCCTTACAGCCCTTGCTTAAACAGCCATGAGCAAGATGGACAGTCACCAACACAGCCCACCTCACCTGTGCTCTGGTGAGAAATAAACCCAAGGTCTGGTCTCAGCTTAACTGTTACTCTGTCGCTCTATCCTGTCTGGATCCAGGTCCCTGTCACCAGTCTCCACCTTGCCCACTCCACACTCATCATCTGTGCAAAAGAATACAGTGTCCTGAGCTCCCTCCTGCTGCTCATCAGAGCACAAGGACTACACTTAAATCTAAGAAAAAGTGTGGGGTGTGTGTGTGTGTGTGTGTGTGTGTGGTGGGGGTGTGGGGTGTGTGTGGGGGGGTGTATGTGTGGTAGGTGTGTGTGGGGTGTGTGTGTGTGTAGTGTGTGTGTGGTGGGTGTGGTAGGTGTGTGTGTGGTAGGGGGGTGTGGGGTAGCTGTGTGTATGTGTGGTGGTGGTGTGGGGTGTGTGTGTGTGTGTGTGTGTGTGTGTGGTGGGGGTGTGTGTGGTAGGTGTGTGTGAGGTGTGTGTGTGTGTGGTGGGGGTGTGGTGGGTGTGGTAGGTGTGTGTGTTGGTGTGTGTATGTGTGGTGTGTGTGGTAGGTATGTGTGGTGTATGTGTGGTGGGTGTGGTAGGTGGGTGTGGTAGGTGTGGGTGTGGTGTGGGTGTGGTGTGGGGGGGGGGGGTGTGTGTGTGAGGGTGTGGTGAGTGGCCTCTACAAGCACTCACTACCTTATCTCTTCTCAGGACAGGTGGGTGTCTTTCTGCATCTGGGCCTCACTACTTGATAAACTGGCTGGCCAAAGAGTTCCAGGGCTCTGCACCCCAGCACCAGGGGCTGCACATGGCCATGCTCAGCTGTGTGTCTGGAAATCTGAGGTCTGCGTGCCTGCACTGTGCACACTTTACCCACAGCCATCTCCCCAGCCTCCCAAAACACTACTTTGATACTTTCTTTAGGTCCTTAACTGATATCCTAAAAATACCTCTGAGCTTTCTTCTGGGATTGCAAACTACTCAGGACTCAAAGGCTCCAGGTGGAGAGGCAAAAAAAAAACCAAAAACGCACACAAAAACTAAAACCGAGAGACGTCCTTCCCCGACTGATCAATAGCCTAAGAAGATTCCAAATGCCTCATGAGCAATTTTGCCAAGTATCACCTGAAATTTCAGCAAATAGAGGAACTGCCCATAAAAATCCTTCCTTTGCTTTGCAGTGCAGGGACAGAACTCTCCAGAACAAATGACCTAATTAAGCCTGCACTGTCCAAGCTGCGAGACACATTAACAAGCTGCTGAGTGTGAAGAGGGGAGTGTTGATCGAGGGGCTGCACTAGGGCTGCCCGAGGGTTCGCTGGGCTTTCTCTGACCTGCAGATCAAACTAGGACTGACCCGAGGAGACTGGCAGACATTCCTAACCACTTTTATTTAGGATAACCAGAATGCAACCCCACACATACTCTTATCTCCTGCACATTTTTCCAAATGTGCTTGTGTAGCACTATGAAGGCATCTTTTTGGCACAACGTACAGGTTTGCCTTAGCTGTTGGGCTGCTGCCAGCATGATACAATAGTGTGGATCTGTCGGCTCTCATGCCAGCTTTCGGAAATGTGCTAAATTATCCCACACTCTCTTTGGGCTCCAGACCCCCACCCTAACGGGTCTACACAGATGTTCAAAGAGAAAGATTCTCCCCACCCCCTTGAAATGCACGTCAAGAGCCTGGCAGAATCCTGTGCAAAGAAACGCACAAGTCAGCACTGTCTTGCAAAGCCTGTGATGAACTCACTTCCTCCTCTCTCCAGCTCCTCCACTTTCAAAATGCAAGCTTGCCCAGTGTCCCTGTACAGTAAAGCAGAGCGGACAGGTGACGGCCTCACCAGGCTCACCGGTGATTGTTATCTGTTCCTTTATGTGATGCCACCAGGCCATAGCTACTGTGAGCTGTTTTGGGGCAGCTTCGTGATTCTTAGTCTTTTCTTTATAAACGACGGGAAGGTGAAGTTATAGGGGAAATTCCAAGGAGACTAGAAATCCGGAACTGCTCAGTTGCCTGTCCGAGCCCAACCAGCCCTGCCTCTGTTGCCTACTGCCACGGCACCCTGCTTTCAGTTCTCGACTGACTGACCAGCCAGCCAGCCAGCTTCTCCTTCCTCCCAGGACCAAGCTTCTGTGGGCAGCTGACACATCCCACTCCATTCGAGGTTAATAAGAAGTGGAACTCTCAAGCTTTTCCCCTCCTGCACAGCCAACAGCAAGAAAAGACTGGCAGGATTTCCATGGCCTGAACCCCACAGGGAACGTTCCCCACCCAGAAGAAACCTCACACACTGACTGAGGCTGGCCAACACCCACAGAGGGAGTGAAAACAGCTGCAGAGAAAAGAGGCAGAAAGATGGGAACCGGTAGGAAACCTAGACACAAGCAGAACATAGGTGCATTTCAATGGTGGTCTCAAACATGTCACCCACGTGAAATGCTGTTTCAAAGATGAAGCAGATGGGGTGAGTGGGGTGGGGCGTGAAGCAGAGCAAATCAATTCTTCTGATCAAGTCTATCAATGCTTGCAATATCTGCATAGAGTTTTATTAATCAGTTTGATGGTATATTAAGGTTCTTATAATAAACTTTCAAGTTGTCCTACCTTACACCTTTATAAAATAAGATGAGCTTCCAACTAAAACTTGACAGATTAGCCTCATGGCTATATCATTTCTACCACCAAAACTATTAAAAGACGGTGGATTTTTCTGTTGTTGTTTGTTTGTTTGTTTTTGAAAGGACAAGGAGAGAGAAGTAGAGACAAGGGCAGAACAGAGAGTCCAGTGACCCTGGATAGGGATGTCAAAGGTGGATTTGTTTCCTAAGTGGTGCTCAGATGGCCCCTCCCAGAGCCTGGGGCTCACCGTGGTGTAGACATGGGAGTACTCTGGTGCACAAAAAGGCCGAGTACATCCCAGAGCTTTCCCAGAGCTGCTTACCCTCAAAAAGAGGTTTATTATTTAAAAAAAAAAAAAAAATTGTGCCACAGAGATCAAAAGCTCACAGACACCAGACATAAGAAGAAAGAATGTAGGATTTTCGGCTGAAAAGGGGATCCAGAATGACAGGAATTAGGAAGACTATACTCAGGACACCACAGCCCACAATCCCTCCTCAGCTCATCCAGGCTGGGCTGCCGGAACTACTCTCTATGAATGCACTACCTCACGTCTAAGTTTCTTGTGACAAGACGACCAATGGGTGGCCCCTCCCATCGCTTTCGGGGAACAGGGGCAGGGGGACCCCAGCTTCCATGCACAAGCCTAGATCTGACTTCGACAGCTCTGAAAACCTACCTCTGACAGATAGCTAAGAATCACATTTGCATGTTGCATGTTTTACAAGAGGGCATGCAAGGTAAGAGTCAGAACCAAACATGGGGCGGGGGCGCCCAAAACAGTCAATGTAAGGAACAGGAACTGTTTAATACAAAATACTCACAGAGAGGACAAGAGCTTGCAATATATCAGAAAGCGGCAGAACAGTTAGCCCCTACTACGGACAGCTCCTGTTACTGCTACAGTTAGTTCAAACGGCAAAGAAACCAGAAAGACCTGCTGAATCAAATAATAAAAATTAGAGGGGAAATTAAGTAAATCAGTTGAAAATTTGACTAGTGGTTGTTGAAATTATTTAGGAAGAAAGTACACAGAAAAAAAAATCAAACACATATTCATCCACTTACCATAATTACAACAAAATACTTGAAAAAAATGCACTTATAAAGAAAAAAGGTTTATTAAGCTCATGTCTCTGGAGATTTCCATCCAAAGATTAAGCAATTCCTGACAAAACAGAATGACCACTTATATGCCAGAGAATGGAAAAGAACTGAGTCAGGGTCTCTCGGTCCCCTTCAGGGGCGCCTGCAAAAACTTAAAGAGCGTCCATTAGGCTCCGCCTTCTGAGGGCTCTGCTATCTGCAGTGTTACACTGAATGAGTGACAGCCTTTAATAGGTAGTGGGACCTTTGAGGATATTTATTTTACAACAGAATCAAAAACTTTTATATTTAATGAGTATGTGTGTATGTGTGTGAGAGTGTGTATACATGTGTGTGTGTTAAATTTTTAAGAGCAGTGTCCACACAGTCCCATGGGCATGCTCTCAATACTGGCTCAACAAAAGACTGTATTAGAACCACTCCGTAAAGACGGCATGTTGACAGAATCCTCCCTGCCCGGTGTGTCCTACACAGGGAACCTGGGCATTTAATCTTCTTCGGTGGACTTCTTCTATTTGTCATCTGTTCCCAGATATCCACAACTCAAAACACTTGACACTCCACACACCAAGAAAGGGTTTCTCCATCACAGGGAAATGCAGAAATCTGAGGCTGGAAGAAACAGATGGCAGAGGCTACCAGCAAGAGACTCCCCACTGTAAGTCAGGGAGATCCCTGCCCCTGGCCAGGATGGCAAGGCCACTCCACCCCATCCTGGAAAAGTTCAGATGACCTCACAGCCAGGGTAAAGCTGAGCACCGGAGGGTCTGAGGAGTACTGAGCAGGGACGCAGGCATGCAGCCAGAACTTTACAACGGGCTAGCCCAGTGCCCCCAAACTGAGAAAGGACAAGCAAGGCAGATATCGACTCTGGGCAAACCAAATTGGGCAACATGGAGAATTAGTCACAGTGCATACATGGTCAGTAGCACAGCAGTCAGTAGCCACGGCAGTATCTATCAGCAGCATGGCAACCGACTGGCAGCCTTTTATTGTGGAGGGATGCACATCATTATTAGCCATCATTATTGAAATAAAAGCCAGATCCTAGTTCCACGTTTGAACCAACATAAACTTTAAACGACAAGCCATAAAGTTCTAGAAGAACTTGTGACTTCCTTTTAAAACGTCCTCAGACTGCAGAAGAGCTCTCAAACCCACCAAACCTGGCTTAAATTTCGGGCTCCATACAGAAAACCCTGATGAGACAAAGCCAAAGGCTCACCGCAGCAGCAATGACTAGGATGCACGAGGTAAACGGATGGCAGGCTTTCTTCATATGCAAAGAACTAAAATTATACAAGAAAAATATAATCTAATAATAAAATGAGCCAAGGACATGCGGACTTTTAAAGATCCCAATAGCTGTATGCATCTGACAATACAATTTGAGAACGTTCAAATTGTGCGGTCGGGGAGGAGAAGCGGAAAAATGAAGAGGCGCCTCATCCTTGCACCCCACTACACGGACTGTGGTGGTTTGAAAATGTTCGGCCAAGGCGGTGGCACTATTTGGAGGTGAGGCTTTGTGGTAGTAGATATGGCCTTGGAGTAGGTGTGTCACTGTGGGTGTGGGCTATAAGACCCTCATCCTAGCTGCCTGGAAGCCAGTCTTCTCCTGCAGAACAAGATGCAAAACTCTCAGCTCCTCCA
>CM052708.1:3347212-3352414 GCA_028551405.1 Uromys caudimaculatus
GCCTTCTCGACAGCCAGACTAGCCGAACTATGATCTCCTCGGTCAGTGAGAAACCAGCTCCAAAGGAAAGCTCAAAAGTGACAGGGGAATACACCTGATGGTGACCTCTGGTCTCCACACTCACACACACACACACACACACACACACACACACACACACACACAATGCTGTGTGTCACACACAAACAAAATATCACAGGAAACTTAAATCTGAATTCCAGATCATGAAACAATTTCCTGAGCAGATTAGCAAGAGGACAGCAAGGCCCAGTGTAAAAATAGGTTGAGCTGTGACTTGTGTTAACATCTATGCACGATCCACTTCTGGATAGATATTTCTGATTTTACAGTTACTGTGTGTGTGTGCACGCGTCAGAGGATAAGTTGTAGGAATCAGTTCTCCTACTGTGGGGGCCCCAGGAACTGAGCTCAGGTTATCGAGCTTGGCAGCAAGTGCCTTTCCCTCTGAGCGTACGGCCAGTCCTAGAAGGGCAGTTCTGAAAGACGGGTGAGCACCACATTAAGTGCTACCAGGCTTGTCTTCCTGGGTAAGAATGGCAAAGGCTGCACACTGGGGAAGGACCTGTCCTTTCTCAAGTCAACTCACCATGCAGAACTTTACTTTCACCAAATCTTTTCTCCGTGGCACTACGAACATACTTTTTTTCTTCTCAAAAATGTTTTATTTCCTTGGGATTAGGGTGTTAATTCCATGGGTGAAAGTGCTTGCCACACACGTGTGAAGACCAGAGCTCAAACCCCAGAATGCTCACAAAAGCAGACACACGGCATCTATAAACCCTGAGTTCTGACAGCAGACAGGAAGTGGGGGTAGGAGAACCCCTGGAAGCTTGTGGGCTGGCTAGCATGACACACAGTGTTAAAATCAGGAGACCCTGTCTCAAACAAGGAAAAGGTGAAGACCAACACACAGGTTGTCACCTGACCTCCCACACACTCAGCAAGCAAACACACACACACACTAAGAAACTCAAAAACAAACCCCAGCACTAACACTTTCAAGGATATCAAGTTTCTAGTACTTTCCAGATCCAGGACAGCAAGGAAGCAATAATACTGCCCTGCCCTGGGGACAATTCTGACAAGCCCCTGGCCCACACCATAGCTCTAGACTCCTTCCTCTCAGACAAATAGTCAGGTGGCAGAGAAAGGACATAAAACTGGTAGGGGGAGATGTTTCCTATGAACAAAAATCTAAGTTCTCTGTAAGACCAATAAAGCTTTCAGAGTTCACAGCAGGAGGTCAGACACAGGGAGGCAGCCACAGATGTGCTACTTTGTTGTTTAATCAAATACAAAGTACAAGTCTTAAACCTCCAGATTTATTCAAGGATACCCACATCTTTTCTTGTACACATCTGCAGAAGGCATCCAGACGCCCCAATCTTTCCATCTAGAATAAAAATGCTTCTAACTCCTCTCCCCCAAATGAGTCCCAGAAACACTGCCCCACGCCTGCCAGGCAGACACAATCCAGGTGCTCAACTACTCTCCATGTGGCTCCAATAAACTCTTCTATCTGGCCAGCCAACTAGCACACATACATACACACACACATATACACATGCACACACACGCACATGCACACACACTACTCACCAATTCCCCAAGTTCTCTGGTCCTCCGGCCTACCTATTAATTTCAATGTTCTGAAGGTGCCATTCCCTACCTGGGTACCTACGGGGGCTCCTGCAGCGGAATGACTCATGAAGGTAGCCCACAATCTGGCAATTTACAATGAATTAAGCCAAAGACCATAATCATTGGTGCTTAGAGAGGTCATGCTAAGTTTAATTTCTAAGTCACTAATGTGTGATATCATGGTACCAAACAAGCACTTTCTTCTTCTCGGTCTGAAAGGCTGTTTGTTTTTAATCTCTTGATGCTCTCCCAGCTTTTAAGAGCATTGCTAAAGCACTCCTTACTTTGCCTGAGACCAACCTGGCCTCTGCCATTAAACATGTCAGAAGTGTACACACACACACACACACACACACACACACACACACACACACACACACACACACGCGCGCACGGAAGGCTGAGAACATGAACAAATGCAGATCTGCCACCAGCGTGACTCCATTTCTCAGGCTTTCAGAAGCTGAGGCCTGAGCTGAGGAGATCAGCTCAGGTCTAAGAAGTTTGAGGTTCTTTTCTCTTCTAATGCACAAAAGGTAGTATACCGTCTCCTAGAACACGGCAAAGGCACACTTGCTGACAACCCTGAGAAAGCAGTCCCCATGCCCAAGGCTGCCCAGCCACCCCCACCCACTAGGGAGCAGGCAGGGCCCACAGGATTGTTAACTGCAGAGGCATGGCTCTGACATGGGCAAGCCTTCACAATCAAGACTGTGCTGGAAAAACATTCGTAGACGCTCAGGCTCTAAGTGCAGAGAAGGCAGAACGCTTGACAGAGAGTGAATCCCAGCCCCCACGCCACTACCAAAAGCCACTGAGGGGAAAGAAGCCAAGGATAAAAGAGATGGGAGGGGCCAAGCCCTTCAGGGCCCAAAGCCTTCTAAACTCACCCTGGGAATCTCCACAGGATAAATATCACAAGCAAGTCATCCTCCCCATCACAAGAACACAGCCAAATTCCTCTGAGTAAAGGTCAACAGGAAATGACCTGAAAAGACCTTTGACCTTAATCGTGTTGGTTTAAGGATTACTGGAGCAAGATTATTGGGGGAAAGAAAGCCACGAAATGTATGTAGACAAGATTATAACTGAAAAAGGAAACGCTGTAAAATTTTTTTTTAATTAAGGAGAGTGCAGGATGTTTATAATAAGGAGGTGGAGGACAGATATGGGAACTAACTTCTGCTCCATTTCTCTGTGAACCTAAAGCTACTAGAAAAAAGCTATCTATTTTTAAAACTTTAAGGAAAGAAAGTTAAATAAGGCAGGCAGGAAGGAGAAAGCAATCTGGACCCAGAGCTTGGTGAGAGTGTGCTTCTTGCCTGATTACTTCATCTTTTAAAACATTTTCACAGTGGCTTTATTGGTTTTGCATTTAAAAAGAAATAACTGAGTCGGGTGTGGTAACATACACCTGCAATAACTGAGGCAGGAGGATGGCACAGTTGAAGCCAGCCCAGGCTACCTAAGGAGACCCTATCTCAGAACAGCAGATCCAGGTGTGGTGTCATCTTAGCATTTGGGAGCTGGAGGCAGAAGAATCAGGACTTAGAGGCCGGCCTAGGGTGCATGCACCTTCTTAAAATGTCAAATGAAGTAAGGGCCACACACTTGCACAGTTTTTCCTCTCCAAAGCCCTGCTGAAGTGACTTGGAAACTTCAATGAAGCCCCATTCTGACTTCCTACCACAGACCGAGAGCTTGTCCCTCAGCTCTGGATCTCACACTCTCACTTAAGAAGATACTGTGTGACTTGGGAATTACTATTCTGAATGTACCTGAGCCCCGGGTTCAGGCTTAGGAATCGCTCTCCACCTCAGAAGCCAGCACATCCCACTTCATGGAAGGAAATTTTACACCCTTCAGCTTCCAAGCTGTTCAGAGAATTCCTTGACCTAACCACCTGAAGAACCTGCCCCTCCCCCAAGCATGCTTGGACAAAGAAGGGATATTGGTCCTAATGGTACAGCAGGCATAAGTTTGCAATACCATGTCCTGTAAGCAAAAGTATGTCACACTTGATGACTCAGCCCAGCCCTCTAAAGTGGGATGAGAAACTCTCCAAGAGTTCCAAGTCCTCAGAAATTTTCAGTGAGTTCCAGACTAGTAAAGGCTACATAGCGAGACCTTGTCTCAAAAATACAAAACAAACAAAATAAACACTAAAAAATAAAAATACTGATCACAAAGACCCACAAGTAATTTAGAACTCATGGTTCATACTGCAGTATATAGTATTAAACAGACTACATTTTAAAATATGGGTGAGAACTGGCCACTCAGAAAACAAAATTTTATCTTCACAGGACCACAGGGACATTCACAGGGCTGAGCCCGGGTTGATCTGTGATTCCTCAGGTGGCTGAAAGCCAGTTTCCATGATCGCACCCACTGGGTCTTACCTCCTGGCGCCACACTCTAAGTCCCTTCCCACTGCATCGTGGCTGGCCCTCTAACCAAGCACACTGTAGAAATGGCAGCTTAGGTCTTCCAAGACTAGCTCATAAATACCACAACAGTTCTTATCAGGGCTTCTTCGAGGACGCTCACTCCACCACGAGCTCCCATCCACCTCATGGTAAATGACCACCCTGCCCATGGAGCCTCTTGAGGTTTCTTGGAAAAGAATCTTACAGTCCTAGCTGACATCTTTATTGAAAACATTTGAGCCAGAACTCAAGGCTGTCCAAAAGCCACTCTCAGAGTTCTAACCCACAAACACTACAAAGGGCTTTTTACTGCTGCTTTCAGCCACTGAATTTGTCAGAGGGCCATAAACAGCCCCCACAGCTCCACCCCCAACAGCTCAGCTCCGCCCCCACAGCTCCGCCCCCATGCCTTTTCTCCACAGCTACCCCTTCTTACAGCTCCTTTATAATTTGATTAGCACTGAAAATTTATGTAGGAACTTACCAAGTCAGTCAAGAAAATTAACCTATACTCCCCTAGGCACCCTCAGGACTGACTTGCTCCATGTACTTCCTGCTGACAGGGATACAAGCGGGGCTCTGTTTCTACATACCTCTTATGAGCCCCCTGCAACCAACAAGCAGCTGCTCCAAGAGGCTTCTCTGCTACACACACCAGGAAACTAAGGCGCTGCTCCAGAGAAGCCCCTTTAAAACTTATTTTCTCTGTATTTTTAGTTGGAGGTGGTGGTGCATACCTTTAATCCCATCACTCAGGAGGCAGGGTGTGCCCAGGGAGTGGCACTATTAGGAAGTATGGCCTTGTTGAAGTGGGTATGTCTGTTGTATAAATTATTTTGCTGATACGAGTCCAGTATGTGCTGCGGTGGAGATGGCGGCACGTTCCAAAACCACACCAAGCCAAACAGTTCCACGTGAGGGGTTTATTGGGGGACAAGGTAGCTGCAAGGAGAGAGGAGGGAAGAAGGGGAAAAAGAGAGAGAGAAAGGGAAGTCTTCCGTATATATAGGGAAAGTGACGTGGCATGACGTAGCCACAGGTAAAGGTGGGCAGTGGGTCAAGGTGAATTCTGGGAATATGGTGGCCGTTGCCTTAGCAACAGGTGGGCGGG
>CM052708.1:3352914-3377926 GCA_028551405.1 Uromys caudimaculatus
ACGTGAGGGGTTTATTGGGGGACAAGGTAGCTGCAAGGAGAGAGGAGGGAAGAAGGGGAAAAAGAGAGAGAGAAAGGGAAGTCTTCCGTATATATAGGGAAAGTGACGTGGCATGACGTAGCCACAGGTAAAGGTGGGCAGTGGGTCAAGGTGAATTCTGGGAATATGGTGGCCGTTGCCTTAGCAACAGGTGGGCGGGCCACACTGTCGCCTGGATGATATCACCTCCGTGCGACATCATCGGTTTGGCGCTCCTGATGCCAACAATGTCTCTGTAGACAAGGGCTTTAAGACCCTCACCCTAGCTGCCTGGAAGCCAGTCTTCTGTTTGCCTTCAGAACGACGTGTAGAACTCTCAGACTCCTCCTGCACCATGCCTGCCTGGGTGCTGCCATGCTCCCTCCTTGATGATAATGGACTGAACCTCTGAAACTGTAAGCCAACTCCAATTAGATATTGTCCTTATAAAAGTTACCTTGGTCATGGTGTCTGTTCACAACAGTGAAACCCTAACTAAGACACAGAGCTAAGCGGATCTCTGTGAGTTTGAGGCAAGCCTGGTCTACAGAGCTTCACAAAGAAACCCTGCCTCAAAAAAAACTAAATAAATAAACAACAAATAACCATCATAGGATACTCTACACCCCTCTAAAAATGGCTTAAAAACAGTGCTGACAATACTAAATTCTGTCAAGGACTGGTAGACATTTGTTCAGGAGACATCAACACTAATGTCTGCATTCACAGTAGCTCTGTGTTTACAGTAAACATACTCAGAACTGCCCAACAGGAAACAATCCAACGTCCTTCAGCAGGTGGGTGGCCAGACATATCCTGCTGCTCCACATAATGACCACCGGAAATGGCCGCAAGAAAAGTGAAGCAAATTTAGACCCTTAACAGACTCAGACATATCTCCCAGACACTGTGCCAGTTCCGAGTGGCCAGTCTCAAAAGGCTGTGCTGTGACTCAGTGCAGCCAGAACATAGCGAATGGAAAATTAACTAACATTCGGGGCCGACAGGGGCAGCACCAAGAGAGATTTCAGAAGAGATGGGAAAGGCACATGCCCTGCTGTGGAGACATGTGTCGAGACACAGCACTGTACACTTAATGGGGGAAAAGTCACTTTGATAATATGAATATAGATAGTAGTCCCCATTAATTTTAAATATATATACTTTTTATATGTATATACATACTTCAAATTTTGTTTTAAAAAAAAAATCCTCTGTAAGAGCAGTATATACTCTTAACCACTAGGCCATCAATGTCGCCTGTATATATACTTTTTTGAAGGTTTCTGGTTTTTGTTTTAAAGTGGGAGAGGGGTTGGTTGGGAGGGGGTTGGTTTTTTGTTTTTTTGTTAAACTATATCATCCTAGCTAGCATGGAAAACTCTACATAGACCAAACTAGCCTCAAACTCGGAGAGATCTGTCTGCCTGTGCATCCTAAGTGCTAAGATTAAAGGCATGTACCCTACTATATACCCCACAATGTCACTTTATTTCTGCCTTCAAGAGAAATATGTCCATTTCTTAAATCGCCTTCAGGGCCTAAGGCTCTCTTGACTTTTCAGATCTTTTCTTTTTATAGTGCTGGTTCTACAAACCTCCATAAGCAAGTTGTTCAAACCATCATTTGTGTCTCAGGACTCGGTCCTCTCTCTAACAATCACCACTTGTCATCTTAGTCTAGAGACAGGAACTCTTATTGAATCATACACCATGCATAGTCCTCCTAAAGTCAAGGTTGGTAACGAGCCTAGATGCAGGAGCTGGGGAGTAGACCACCATGGAGTGCGTGCCTGGCACACATGGGACTCTGGGTTCCATTGAGCACTCCATAAACACACACACCATACATACACATACACACCATACATACATACACACACACACCATATATACACACATACATATACACACCCCATATATACACACATATACACACACTCCATACATACACAAACATACACACACTCACCATACACATACCCAATACATACACACATATATACACATACACACCATACATATACACATACACACACACCACACACACACATACACACACACCATACATACACACACATACACCATACATACACACACACATATATACACACACATACACACACAACCCACATACCCTCTTACACAGGCACAGATGCTCAATAAAAAAATTGCTGTCAGAGAAATGGCTTCATCTCCTAAATGACAGGTTTTCTATATCTGTACTCAAAGCACCTAAGAGCATTTGTCTGAGGGATTCGGGGGAAGAAAGAAACTGTTCACCTTTAATAGCCCTTGCTTGAGCTTTTCTCTGGCATGCCATAAGCACTACACACCTTTGACCAGTACCCCACAGTTAGCATGTCTTTCAATATCAGATATTGTGTGTGTATAGACATATATGTACATACACACGTTTATATGTATCTACACATGTATGTATACACATACATGTCCACAAAGACTTTTCTGTCCTTCAGTGTCCCAACATCTACAACAGTGTCCCTGTCACCACTTGCAATTTGTGAAGACTCCTAGAGTCTAAGATAGCACTGGGATTAGCAGATCACTCATGAACCCACCATAAGACTTTCACTAATCAACGAAAGTACCGGAAAGCCATGGCTGAAGCTGGAGACATTGTGGCTCCTGACATCCGGGAACTCACTGACAGCAAAGCCAGACATAAGAGAGTAGCTGTGCACAGTGGCACCGGTGTCCTCTTCACAGGACTCTCCAAATGAGCTGCATCCTCAGCCCATATGCCTGTGTTCTTGAACAGTGTCCTCCTAAGGTGTGCCAAAGGAAGTCAGAAACAGACATCACCTCAGCCAGGACTTTGATGGATAGCCAAAGCTTGGGTGTGCCAAACAGTATCTTTCCTGTCAACACACTGGAATTATCACACAACAGCCCTGCTTGCTGGAGATGGAGAACTAACAACCCCAGTCACTGGCGCTTGTAACAAATGGAGACAGCAGGGCAGGGGATGGGCCTTGTCACGTGGGACTCCCTCGGGCTGCAGGCTAGGGCTATACTGACCACACTCCATCTTTTCCTAGATGCACAGGGATGCTCTGAGCCACTCTGAACCACTCAGGGCAGGTACTAACTCTTTCCTTGTCCTCAATAAGTATGTTTGAACATGAGTTGGGAGAACGTTGCCATGAGGACAACATATTACAAACAACGAATGACTTACAGCCTCACACGGGATGTCAGGTCAGAGCAACCAACCAGGTGTGGTGGTACAAACCTGTGATCCCAGCACTTAGCAGACAAAGACAGGAGACTAGGGAGTTTAATAAAGCCAGCCTCAGCTACGTAGCAAGTTTGAAGACTGAAAGTGCTCCAGGAGACAGACGGACAGACAGACAGACATAAATAATCAAACGGTGATGTGATCATGAAATCCGCAGCTTCAGCAAATCCCTGTCGGGTGGGGCGAGACCCTTGTTGAGCCCCCTCTGCTGTGTGCTTTGGTTTTCCTTATCTGTGCCTAAGCATTCTGTATGCCTTGAAAAACAACTGAGGTCAGAGCGGGCCTGTCTGTAATCTGGCTGTCCCCACAGCTCCCTCCACAAACCATTTGACAGCCACTCCCAAAGTGCACAGGCACTCCCCACCCCCAGAGTGCTCATTTCTGGTTAATCCTGGAGAGAACAGCAAACAGTGGGGGTTCAAATGCAGCCACAGCATCGTAACCCCAGAAGGACTGGCCTTTTTTCTTCCCAGGGCTCTGAACACAAGAAGGGAGCTGTACAGGTGGCCCAGGAGTCAGAAGCATTTGGTGCTCCTGAAGAGGACCTAAGTACAGTTCCCAGCACCCACATGGATCAGGTGGCTCACAACAGCCTGTAACTCCAGCTCCAGGGAGGTACCCTTTCTTATCAACTGTGACAATTGTGTGCATCGGCAGGTGAACACACACGTGCACACACACAGAGACAGAGAAACAAACCTTAAACAAAAGATGCCGATGTCCAGGAAAGAGCAACAGCCAGATAAAAGGCACCATGCCACAGGGCTAGAGACTCTGAAGCCAGCTCTCGAATCCTGAGTTGCCTCTGTGCTTGCTTGGTCTCCTGCTGAAAGCTAAATAAGAACTGAAACCTCCCCCATCCTGCTTCACAGGGCTCAAGCTAGGCTTTGTCCTTTGGGATAAAAATAAAAGACATAGAAATGCTTATTCCATGGTTATGTACAATAATGCGACAGGAACACTGCACACTGACAAGTGGTGCAAAAGGAGCAGGGTAAACGGGCTAGCAGCTAAATGGGCTAACACAAGGACCTACCTGCCTCCACATCACCAGTGCTGGGATTACAAGCACATGCCACCACGCCATCCATCTTCACATATGTCCTAAAGATCAAACCCAGACCCTGATTCTTACATGGCGAGCACTTATCACATGAGCTATCTCCCCAGCCCCTTGGGGGTTACTTGTGATGATGGCAGATTTTCTTGGTGATACTGAGGATCTAACAGAGGACTTCACACATGCCAGGGAATCACTCTACCACTGAGCTATGTCCCCAGCCTCCTCAACTGCTGTTTTTGAAAGACTGTATCAATTAAATGAAAAGATAAGACTATTGTTGGTCTACATTCTGCAACTGTCTGCACACATGGCTTTTATCTGCAACTGCTGCTAAAATTCCTTCCCAGGAGAAGACAGAAACAATGTCTACCCCTTCTCCTGAGGTCCTAATGATAAAATAAGGCACAATTCCACTGAAGTTCACTCTGGGGTCCTATGAGTTTATTGGGCTTCCTTAGAAAGCACAGGTGAGCCATTACCTACAGGTGTGTGGGTACCTTTCCCCCCACAAGGCTACACCAGAGTTTTTACCCAGCAGAAGTAAGGGATAACTCATAGACACAGTCTTTCTTGGCCTACCTACTCTAACCTCTCCCCAGGACACTGTGCAATTAGGGCAACAATGCATACAACAGGCACTAGGAGCACTGGATACATAGTCAAGTGAGTCTGTGAGTGCGCATGAAGAGTCAACAAGCCCAGCTAGAATGATTTTTTTGCAAGTGAGCACAAGCTGAACACCTGAAGATAAAGAGTGTTTGGCTTAAAGCAAGGGTTCTCAACCAGTGGTTCCAGACCCCTTTGAGATTGCAGATCAGATATCCACATTACAATTTGTAACAGTAGCAAAATTAGAGTTATGATGTAGCAACAAAATAATTTTATGGTTGGGGATCACCACAACATGAGCTGTATTAAAGGATCCCAGCATTATGAAGGTTGAGAACCACTGGTCCACTATCCTCTAAGCCTTAAAAGACAGTCTTGCAAAGCAGCAACTCATGTTCCATGGATATATATTCAAGCAAATTCAGTAAGATCATCACTGTCTCATTTGGGTAACCTCTTCTGTGAGTCCCTTTCCTTGTTATGTGATCAAATGCCCAACAGGAAGCAACCTGAAGGAGGAGGGGCTTACCTGAGCTCACAGTTTGAGGGATACAGTCCAGGAAGCAACTTGAAGGAGGAGGGGCTTATCTGAGCCCACAGTTTGAGGGATACAGTCCATCCTGGCAACAGGTGGCCCTGTGGTGGAAGGAGCTTATAGGTGGGACCCTTCACCTTGGCAGAAACAGGTAACAGACATCAGGCAGGAAGTAGGACCAACTACAGGAGTGTACTTCCTCCAGCAAGGTTCCACCTCTTAAGGGTTCTACCAACTTCCAAGCAGCACGAGCGACTCAAATACATGGGACTTTCCACAGTAATATCACACCACCTCTGGTTTTCCTGTAGTCCACAGTGCCTTCCACTTGGCCCCTCTCCAATCTGACGCTACAGAACTGAGGCACTGGAGGCACATAAAGGAAAATGTATTGGCCCCAGATGGATGTCCTCATGACTCCTACACAACATAAGCATTTGTATGTGTGCTATCCCAGGTGAAAGAAATGGCAGGGACCACCTCTTTCTTCTAAAGAAGTCTGCAGGGTTCCAAGTGTGATCTAAACTGCTAAAGATCCTTCTAAGATGATGTGTGGCAAGGCCACCACCAAAAGAGGTCAAATTCAAGGATGTTTAAGCTGCATGGTTTGCATAAGCATCAAACAGTCCTTAAAGACAGTTTGCTCTTCAGAGTGACTTCACATTTCCATTATCTTAAGTTTCTTTTTCTGTTGCTATGAAAAATATCCCAAAAAAACTTAAGGGAAGGGAGCTTATTTCAGCTCACAGTTCACCCATAGGAGGAGCCAAAGGAGAAGTATCCACCATAGGAGGAACATCTACCAAAGGAGGAGTGTCCACAATAGGAGAAGCATCCACCATAGGAGGAGCATTCACCATAGGAGAAGCATTCACCATAGGTGGAGCATCCACCATAAGAGGAGCATCCACCATAGGAGAAGCATCCACCATAGGAGGAGCATCCACCATAGGAGGAGCATCCACCACAGGAGGAGCATCCACCACAGGAGGAGCGTCCACCACAGGAGAAGCGTCCACCATAGGAGGAGCATCCACCACAGGAGGAGCATCCACCATAGGAGGAGCATCCAGCATAGGAGGAGCATCCACCATAGGTGGAGCATCCACCACAGGAGAAGCGTCCACCACAGGAGAAGCGTCCACCACAGGAGGAGCATCCACCATAGGAGAAGCATCCACCATAGGAGAAGCATCCACCATAGGAGGAGCGTTCACCATAGGAGGAGTGTCCACCATAGGAGGAGCATCTACAATAGGAAAAGCATCCACCATAGGAGAAGCATCCACCATAGGAGAAGCATCCACCATAGGAGAAGCATTCACCATAGGATGAGCCAAAGCAGCAGAAGCTTGAAACAGCAGGTTACATCATATCCCAGTGAGGAAGTAAAGAGAAATGAATGCCAGCTGCTACTGGGCTTCCTCTCTCCACTCAACCCAACAGCTACAGCCTAGGGAATGGCACCACCTACAGTGGGTGGGTCTACCCACCTCAGTTAACCTAATAAACATAATCCCCCAGAGACCATCTCCCACTCAGGTGGTTGGAGATCTCACCAGACTGACAACTGAGATTAACTATCATACACACTGAATCACTTGCACAGAAAAATACATAGAAAACCATTTTCTCGAAGATAGAGTTATATAGCAGATAAAAGATAAATTCTTCCCATAATGTTCCGAATGGAAACCTTCCTGGTATAGCCCAACCCACAGAGGAACAGAAAGTAAATAAATGCACTATTTAGTACAGGTCAATATTACTTAATAAGGCAGGCATGGGTGTGTGGAGCCCATAAGAATCTACAATGTTCTTACAGGCTCTGGCTCCATCTTCTACCTCTGTTCTCCTTTTGCCCAAGCCACAATATAGCTGCTATGGCCACAGGAATCCCATCTAGTCTTCGAGGCTCTTTCCCTGGGACCCCCATCAGAAAACTTCCCAGATGCTTGTGGCTTCAAGGAGCCTGCCCCACTCACTGTTTGAGCTAACAAACACTAAAGAGATAGCACGGGGTGGGGAGGCTACAGGGGCCACCAGCTACAACAGCTAATTAGGCTGCAGCATCTAGTTAACCGGAGGTAACAAGCCCAAGGGCACAAAGCAACAGACTAGGTAGGAATCACAGGGCAGAAGGACAGAAAGGACCTCTTCCTTAAAGACATTGGACCCTCTGAGGCGGGAGCCCTCCTCCCATTACTCAAGGCCTCTGTTGATAGGTTAAAGAGCTCATCAATGTCTGTCATTTATATTAAGTGGACGGGACAATCAAAAATTAAGAGAACATTCTTCGTGACCTCATATTAATTACCTGATCTAGAGAATATCATGCCAGGAAGGTAAGACTGCTGGGAACCTGGGAATTGATGATCTGCTGATGGTTCGGCAGTTAAGGGCATGCAGTGCTCTAGCAGAAAGCAGGTGTTCAGTTCCCAGCCACCACACTGGGATGTTCACAACTGCCTGTAACTCCAGTTCTGGGAGCATCTAACACCTCTGGTCTCTGTGGGCACCTACACTCATGTGCACATACACAGACTTACACTTTTTTTTTTTTTTTTTTTTTTTTTGAGACATGGCCTCTCTATGTAGCCTTGGCTGTCCTGAAACTCACTCTGAAAACCAAGCTAGCCTTGAACTCACAGAAATCCACCTGTCTCTGCCTCCAGAGCGTTGGAATTAAAGGCATGTGGCATCGTGTCTGGCTACAAATGAGTTTTTAAAAATAGAATGTTAAAACTTGCTTTTGCCCTGGGTCCCAGTTTGTTCTTGTTCTTAATTGATTTTAAAACTTCTTTCTCATATTCCTTCCATCTGTGAAACAACACGACCTAATTTGAATTTTTTTTAAAAAATCTGTTTACTTGATTGTGATATTAACCACTCTTGCTGCCAACCTTATCAGCTCTCACGATAGACAGGGAGAACTGAGTCCTGCAAGTGGTCTTCTGACCAACCCATCACACTGCACCAGCATGAACATCTGTGCGAGCGCACACACAAACCCATATGCACATATGCACAATAAGAATACAATAAGGAGTTAAAAAGTGATTAAGATAAAATACACGAACAGATGAAAATATTGGAAGAACTAACATGTAACAAAGGATGTGTATCCAGAGGTGTAGAGAGTCACAGCTGTAAGCAAGGTGGTCCTGGGTACCTGTAGTTCACTCGTGACAAGTGTACTCAATAAAGCCAAAGAACACAGGCGCGCGCGCGCACACCCCCCCCCAAAACAACAATAATGTAAAAGGCACACAAAAAGCAGACATACAGTTGACTGAGAAACACAAAATGACTCCAAGAGTCATCAGGAAAATATAAAACAGAACTACCTCACACTATTACCCCATGTCCCTCAAAAGGGCTAAAATGAAAAAACTGACAATTCCAGGTACAGACGAAGAAGAGTCACAAAGCCTGGCAGGTGGGAATGTAAAACACGACAAACCCCTAGAAAACAGATGGCCCTTCAACAAACACCTCACGAGCCCAGCAGAAAAGGTGAAAACCTACTTCCACACAAAGACCTGTCTTCAAGTGTTCTTAGGAGCTTGGTTCATGAACACCAAACTCACAGACAACCTGGTGGCCCAAGATAGATCTTGATACCACATCTTGGTATCACAACCCAGATCCTGTAAGAAAAGCGAGGACTATGGACAGATGTGCTAATGGAATTCCAGCAGGCAGTGCTCTCAGGAAGGAAAACAATCCCAGAAGCCTCCGTGTACAAGGATTGCAGAACACAACTGCCTTATCCAGGCAAGAACTGGAGGAAATATCCATTCCAGTTGGAGAAGCAAAGAGTGGGTTTAAAGAGGGTCAAAATAGTAACACAAGTATTTGGTGAGAGGTGATGGGCCACAGGTAAGTTTTATTTTCCCCATGTTTTCAGTCCATCGTTTTTTATGTACACGTAAAAAAAAAAAAAAAAAAAAAAATGAGTGTGTCTTTTACAAGTCAGCCAGTTTAAGGACCAAATTGCTCAATTACAACGAAGTGAATGAATATAAAGTCAAATACCAAATTCTCATATCCCCAGAACTGCAACCTATCCATGCAAAGGTCAAGTGTCCCATTTTAAAAAATGGAAATCCAGGGGCTAATTTAAAAGACCATTAAAAGCTAGGCATGAGCCGGGCAGTGATGGTGCATGCTTTTAATCCCAGCACTTGGGAGGCAGAGGCAGGTGGATTTCTGAGTTCAAGGCCAGCCTGGTCTACAGAGGGCTATACAGAAAAACCCTATCTCGAAAAACCAAAAAAAAAAAAAAAAAGCTAGGCATGTTTATTCACTCAGCAAATTTTTAGCAAGGGCTTGCTATGTTCCAGGCACTATCCTAGATCTGGAAATAATGAATGAGAAGGAAAAGCCCAAAGTACCACACTGCTGACTTCTAAGTCTTCCTCTGAGGTGTATAATAAATCACCTTTATGAAAAGCATTTCTCCAAGTCTTCAGGCAAAACAAAGTCACATACTGGGTTTATTGATACATGGCAGCATTCATTAAAGGCGACCTAGCTGGGCCTGTGGCATTTTTGTTTTAATGTATGCACAAGTGACAGGTTAGCACATAAAATTCTATGTAAATGATGAATCCCACATTAATTCCAAATCTTGCAGTCTATAATTTCTATACCACAGCAGAATCCAAACACCACTGAAAGTTCACGAGCATGTGCCCAATGTCAGTCAAGCGGTATGGCTGGTCCTTCCTTTATTTTACAAGTAGCAAGTTCAGAGTACCACGTTTAAACAATGTATCAATCATCCACTTTCAAAGCATCCCTTCCAAAATACTTTCTACTGGCTCAAACCAAGGGAAGGATTTTTCCACTAAAAAGTCCGTTTCTCTCTATTGAAATGAGCATTTTCCCCCCCTAGGGAGCCTTTTGATTTAAAAACAAAAGCTGTAATTGCCATAAGTGGATGGAGAAGTTGGCATTTCCAGTAATCTTAATGGAAACCATCTGGCTCTTACCTTGGCCACGTGGAAGTGGTTAACGAGGGTTACAGCCGAACCTGTGTCACAGAGGGCCAGAGGACTGCAATCTAGTAATGCCACAGCATAAATGTCAGCCATTAAAGGGCAAGAAAAAGCAGTTCTACCACTTATTTTCAAGAGTCCACTGGGAGTACTCTCTCCTTTCTGTGTGTGCCTGCGTGTGTGTAATCGCGGCTGGCTTCAAACTCATTCTGCAAGTATAACCAAAGGTGACCTTGAACACCTGATCCTCCGCCTCCAGAGGGCCAGTATTACAGCATGAGCCACCACACCTGGTTTGATGGAGGCTAGGGATAGAACCCACGACGAACACTCCACCAAGTAAGCTTACAGCTCCTTTCCATCAAAAGTACCAAACCACTGGAGAAACACAGCCCGAAGACCTACAAGCTCCTGAGGCCCTCCTCCTCTCCCAGGCAAGGCACCAACACAGGGAATCCCTGCCAGTCCTGAAAGGACTCCCAGCACTCAGTCACAGGGCTGTGGAAGAAAGACTCTCTGTACTGTAGCATCTTCTTTTAGAGAGTTCTCAAAAATGCTAAACCATTCTCTGCAGCGAGCAAAGCCAGTCACAAAAGATTGGTTTAAGATGACCAGTGCATCATGCCAGGAAAACATTAAGTTTACAAAGTCACAATCTCCTTCATCCTCTCAGAGTATTACCAGTCTGGTTTTCCAAAGTAAAACCAGCATGCAAAAATTCAGTTTTTCTTTTTCCTATCTAAAGTTCTCCAACATCCACTCATTTTTCCAATTGAATTTAACTATTAGGCATTCTTCCCCCCCCCCTTCTGTTACTGAGATTAGAGTCAAGGCTGGCCTTGAATTTATGAGCCCCCTGCTTCTGCCTCCAGAACACTGGGATTTCCTATGTGGCCCCCACACCTCCTCGCCCTTTGCAATATTACTTTTAATCCTCATCTTTAAATATTTTTCCCTTGGATAATTTAATGAAAAAACAAGAACAAAAAATTGTCCCAAAAGAATATCCCAGCCGGGCAGTGGTGGCGCACGCCTTTAATCCCAGCACTTGGGAGGCAGAGGCAGGTGGATTTCTGAGTTTGAGGCCAGCCTGGTCTACAGAGTGAGTTCTAGGACAGCCAGGGTTACACAGAGAGACCCTGTCTCGAAAAACCAAAAAAAAAAAAAAAAAAAAAAAAAAAAATCCCAATATCAATGCCCAATAAAAGAATATCAGTGTAGAAAAAATACACTAAAAATAGACATCATATGCACACCTATCTGTAATCCTGGCACTCAGGGTGACTGAGACAGGAAGATCTCCAGTTAGACCAGTCAGGGATACACTCCAAGATCCTATCACAAAAGGAAGTGGGGCAGGGAGAGGGATGTTAACTTCAGGAGGATCCAACTTACAGAACTCCTAAATCTTAATAACATATCCCAAGTCAGAAGAGCACACCACAGTTCTGCACGCACTCCCACCCCCACCCCGCCATGAGGACCTAGTTACCTCATCGATGACCAAGTATTTCTAGCTTCCTGTGGGTTTGGCAGACATCTGCTCACTATCTACACCACCGACTCCCCCAGTAGACCAGTCACTGCCCAATAATGCTTCTATTTATTTTACCCAGAAGCAGAGCTATTAGCCAGACATATTAAAAACACAAACGTTTCGTTGTGCTTGGAGAGGGTCCAATATTAGTGTCTTGCTGCAGACCGATGCTGCAGGAATATAAAGTGAGCTGTGTGGATGCCATACCCACGAAGACGTGCATTATCTGGGGACCCACCCACCTGAAAAGCCGAGGCTAAGATGCCAGCTAGAACTGTGGGGCTGAGGGAAGACGAAGACGACAGGGATTTGAGAAGGGCCCCACCTTAGCCTTAAAAACACCAAACCAATTTTTAAAGGCAACTCCTCACTAAAGCTTTCATAATCCAAAAGCCCCCACCCCCTTCTCCATTCCTTTATCAGATAGAAAAAGAAAAGCAAGACAACGCTAGGAAATGTTCTGAAGTGGGCTTGGCCAAGTCCCCACGTGCAAAGCACATTAAACATGGCCCGTGGCTGGGTCGAGGTTATGGTCAGAAAACGCTGCCTACTGAAGGGAGGGAATGGGAGGGAGTCTTAGGGGTAACCATGGGCAGAGGCCAGGGCTAAGGGAGTCAAATGCGGGAAACTAGCACAGAGGAAGGTTGAAACAAAAATAAATGAAACAGCCGGAGGCCACCTAACTCCGGAGGGGGGAGGGGTGCGAGAGGCTGAGCCTAGTAAACTGTTCCAGATGAGAGGCAGTTATTTGCTCCCACTTCACCAGCAAGTCTCAAACCTCGTTCCTTTGTGAGCCCTACTTCCCTCTTTTCTAGGGGACTCTAGAAAATCCCTGTCAGTCGTTGGTTTCAGGGTCCCATCAAGGAATTTAGTACCCCTCCACACCCCTAGGTCTAAAGCACTCACTCACAGGGGTCCGGATGGATCACAAGGCTAAAGTTTCCCGAACTTAAATCGTAAAAATCAATTAGAAGTTCTGAAATGACTCCCCACAAAAAAATAATAATATATGTCCTGTGCTTTAAAAAAGGAAAGGAAAAAAACTTTCGTCTCCATAAGGTACAGAGCAAAGAGAAACAAGATCTAACTTAAGAGGGCGTGTTCCTCTTTGTCACCCACCGGGAGGCTCTCGCCGCCCATGGGCGAGCTGCGGTGACCAGGAGGCACGGTGGCACCCGCCCGGCCCGGGACCGACCTCCAGAGCCGAGATTGCAGCCTGAGGTCCGGAAGAGGCGTCGGGGGCGCTGTCACCCGGCAGGGTGGGATGGGAGGAAGCGGGGGAGGGGCGCCCGAGGAGGGGAAGCCAAGGGGGGGAACCCACGAGCTCAGAGCCCCGCAGCCCAGGTCCGTGGAGGTGAGCTCCACGAGTGCCCAAGGACCCGCGGCTCCTGCTATTGTTGCGGGGCCTGCGGCCGCCGGCTGCAGACAGAACCGTTCCTGCGGACTCCGCAGCTAGCTCGGCCCGCGCCCAGGGCCGCGGGCGCGGGGACTCGCACAAGTTGCCGCCGCGGCCGGGTCCACCCCGGCGGCCCTCCGGCCGCGGTCATTGTTCGCCGCACGCCTCCTACCTCGGCGGCTCCGGGTCCGGGCTGTGCGCTGCTGGCTGCAGGACTGGCGAGGGCGCGGCGGCAGCGAGCGAGGGGTCCCCGCAGTCGGCGGGAGCGCAAGCTAGGCAGGCGGCGGCCAGCCGAGGTCCGAGCCATCAAAGGTGGCGCGGGGCGGGGGGGAGGGCGGAGCAGGCGGGGTGGGTGGGGAGCGCGCTCCGGGTCGCCGCGGCCGCCTCGACGCCCGGCCCGAGCGCCACTCGCGTGGGGAGGAGCGGCGCAGAGCGGGCGGTGGCCGCGTCCCCGCCCCGCGCCTTCGCCCGGCTCCCCGCTCCCCGCAGCCGCTGCGCCCGCGCCGGGACCAGTCGCCTGGGAGGCTGGTGAGCGGGAAGTGCGGGCCACCACCGCCCCTCCCAGGGCCTGGGCTGAGCCTTCGGCAGGGGGAGCCTCGGCACAGCCTGAGGACAGCGGAGAGCCACAGCCCCCTCCAGCGTCCGAGCAGTGACCTGCGCCGGCACACCGGCCCCGCCCCGCTCCGCCCCGCCCGGGAGGCAGGTGCGCAGAAAGGTGGACCGCGGGCAGGGCCGCGCCACCCCGGAGCTGTGCCTTACTTGGGCGTGTGGCCAGAGCGGACGTCTGAACTGCACCACCGAGCCAAGCGCGGGAAGAAGCGCCACCGCGGAGATGCTAGCGCTAGTCCCTGGTGACGAGCCGGATGCGGAGGCCCGGAGGAGCCAGCAGCAGCTGGCGGGAGATTCGTGGCAGTGACTTCTCAGGTCGCCTTTGGAAGCCTGACATAGGGCTACGACATCACGTGGAAAGCGTTTTTGCAGAGACCCACGAATTCCCCGCCCCCCCAGGCCACTAGCGCAGGCTTCCGGCACCACCCTTAAGCGGCGTGTTATTCAATGCCAGAGGCACAGGTGCCACCTCTGATGCTGCTCGGGCGCAGCAGCCACCACCTGAGCGAATCCCAGGACAATGCCCACCTCCACCACCCTCCGACCAGAGACAGCAGAATGCCCCGCCAGGTGTGGCGTTTAGGGTGGCTTGCAGTTGTTTGACCCCTTGGTTTTTCCAGAACTTGGTGATATAGTGGGAAGATTCAGGATCGAGAAGGCCCAGGACGCTGGGTGACTTTCAGTCACTATCCCCACCCACTAGGTGCCATTTTTCCTTCGTCCTTCTTCCCTGATTCTGGCTGGAAAAGGTCTCGGGCCACTGACCATATGGAACACAGGAAAGCCTTGTTCTGCTGGATCCAGGAACTAGTGTAACCCGCCCCTAGAGCCAGTTTGGCTCAGAATCTGGTCGTTTTCCGCCCTGGAGAAGTTCACTGACCTCAATCCCAAGGGACACATTTTACAGGGGAGGCTACAACTGAACTTAACCAAATGGAAATTGTGTCTGTGGAAAGGAAGGCTTAAGACATGAAATCTTGACTATCAGAGAGGGGCACCTGTAAGTTATGGGAGTCAAAGCAATCTGCTGAGGGTTAGGACTGTTTCTTGCTGCACAAGTCCCCGTGGCTTCGGGAGAAGCAGACATGCCTTGGGCAGTTTGCTGGAGAGAATCATGGGCAGGTTGGAAGCTGGCTCTGTGGCCAAACTGTGTGTGTGGCTTTACAAGTATGGGTGAGCTATTTTCAGCCAGTAATTTTCTTAAGTGTAGTGGTCAAACTGCCACCAAGAGCAGCAGCACTGAATTTTAAGAAATAGAAATTCTTCCACACTCCTTCCCAGAAAGTCTGCTCATGTAGCCCAAACAGGTCCTCACACCTCTACCTCTTAAGCATTGGGACTGCAGTCTGAACCATCAGGCCCAGTAAAGGAAAGCAAATTCAGACAGTTACCACACCCCCAAGAACTGCTATACTAGGGAACTGAGCTCAGATTCAGAGTCTCTTTACAAGGTAAGAAGACAGTGCCCAGACTGATTCAGAGGCTGGGACATGACATGGATGGATTTAAAGCTACTACAGGTGATTTCCAGTGTGCAGCCTGGTTTTGCTAGCAATCTCTGAGGCTGTAGAATTGCCTGGGAATCTTGTTCCAATTCGGTTCTGTATCAGCCTGTTTCAAACACCCCAGGTGATGTATTTTGGTTGGTCCAGGGACTGTGTTGGCAGTCATGTGCTGTGTCCCATGACTAAAGGCAAAATGGTAGATACTACCAAAAAGGCAAATCATAATGTTTCCCCAGTAACCCTCGCTGAAGGTCAACATTTCCTACATTCAGTTTTTGCTTCAACTGATTTGTATGTCTAGAATATGACTGGTTTGGTTTTGTTCTTAGAGTTATCCATTGGATCTTTGTATGTCAGGGGTGTAGATGCTACCATGCATGTATGTGGAGGTCAGAGGACAACTTGTAGGAGTGGTTTCTCCTTCCACCAAGTGGGTTCCAGGAATCAAACTTCCATCATCAGAATTGGTATTGAGCACCAAGCACCCTTACCCTACTGAGCCATCTCGTAGGCCCCAGTCATGCTGTTTATTATCTCAGCATTAGTAACTAAGAAGGTAACCGGTTTTGGAAGCAATCTGAGGGAGCCAGAAGACCAAGAAGGAGCTGATGGGAAGACAATTAATTTGGAGATTAGGAAGAGAGGAGGCCTGGGGCACTTTCATGGTACAGAATTCACGCTTTAGATTTGTCTCCATCACTGCAGCCCCTAAAAACCTTGTGTCTCTTGTCATAGCAAATCACTTCTGCCTCACTTTCAGAATATACTTAGGATGTTCTAAGCTGTGGGTGAAGTTATTTAGTCACCTATTATTAACCCTTTTATTATTTTATCTCTTAAAAAGTGGTTCATGTTGATTATTCTAGTACCTAGAAGGATGAGGCATGAGGGTGATTTTCTGTGACAGACATTTTCTGGGGAGACAAAACACAGGTCCACTCTCCCCAGAAAGGGAACAGACCAAAGTAACAACTGCACCACAGTGCAGCCTGGTGAGCTAATGAGAATTTATTGGAGTAACTAACAAGAGTGTGGGTGAGCAACTGCATGGCCCCAGAGTAGCTGCATTACCAAAGAGCCCACCCCAGCACCGGTAACCACAGTACCTACAAGACATTGTCCAGGGCTGGTGGGAGAAGCTCCTTCCAACAAGCAAGGAGGCCTGCTAGTCTACTACCAAGTTTAGCTTCTCAGACCTGTGGGGTTTGTTTACTTCCTGAGTTTCAAAAGATGCCCCCTCCCTGCTTGGGACTGGGAGGGGGGGTTCTTTTGGAGGAAGCAGCTTCCAAGGGATGGCAAGTTAAACACTAGCTCCCCCCCCCACACACACACACACACATACTATTTTCCTTGTGGAGAGCATGCACTGTTCTTGCAGACAACCAGACAACCTGAGGTCAGTTACCAGCACCCACATCAGTCACAATTGCCTGCAACTCCAGTTCTTTTGCACGTACACAGAAATAAATCTTTTAAAACAGAAACAGGTGGGTACAGTGGTATGTGCCCTTAATCCTCAAGCTAACAAGGCAGAAGCAGGCAGATCTCTGTGTTTGAGGGAGCCTGGTCACTATAGTCAATTTCAAACCAGCTAGACCTAAATAATGAGGCCCTGTCTCTCTCTCTCTCTCTCTCTCTCTCTCTCTCACACACACACACACACACACACACAATTGTAGACCAATCCTGTGTGTTCATAATAAAAGAGAGGCAGTGCAGAATAGAACTAAGCAACCATTCCCGGTGTCACTTCTCAGAGGTAGTTTTTCCATCCATTTTTAGACTTCCTGAAATATCCTGTCCTTATACAAAGGGAGAAGGACTGGGGGGGGGGGGGGGGGTTAACAGTTGGCTCAGCAGTTAAGAGTACTTGTTGCTCTTGCAAAAGACCCAGGTTCAGTTCCCAGCATCCACGAGTTGACTCACAACTACCCATGACTCCAGTTCCAGGGGATCCAAAACCTTCTTTCTATCCTCTGCTGGCAACAGGCATACATGTTGTACATTCACATACGTGCACACAAAACAATCAGGCACAAAATAAATATTTTTAGAAGTGTATTGCACAAATCTTTACTACAAAGAACTGATGTGCTACTTTGAAGACAAACTATTTTTCCGTAGTTACCATCTACTAACCAGCAAATATTACCATTCTTTGGTCAGGGGAAATCTCTAGCTTTGGAACCAAGCACTTACTAGACCTACAGTGTGCTCTGTCAGTACCTGAAGAGCCTGCAGCCAGGCCCTGGGCAAGGAAGAGTGTCTGCCTCAAGCAGCTGTGGGGGAGATTTCTGATTTACTCCTGATATACACATCCTGCAGATACTCTGGCCTGCAGTGTGACCAGGTTGCAATGACTCACTGCTGTTGCAAAGGGGAAAGTGAAGAGGTCACTTCTGTGCTTAGGTTACAGCATATGTGACTGTCCTAGTTAGGGTTACGATTGCTGTAATGAAACACCAGAACCAAAAGCATGTTGAGGAGGAAATAGTTTACTTGATTTATATTTCCACATTTTCCACATTGTAGTCCATCACTAAAGGAAGTCAGGACAGGAGTTCAAACAAGGCAGAAACCTGAAGTCAGGAGCTGTTGCAGAGACCATGAAGGAGTGCAGTTCACTGGCTTGCTCCCCATGGCTTGCTCAGCCTGCTTTCTTATAGAACCCAGGACCATCAGCCCAGGGATGGCACCACCCACAATGGGCTGGGCCCTCCCACATCAATCATTAATTAAGAAAATGCCTTACAGCCTGATGTTATGGAACCATTTTCTCAGTTGGGGTTCCCCCCCTTTCAGAAGACCTCAGCTTCTGTCAAACTGACATTAAAGTAGCCAGGACAGTGACTTTTATGACATTTGTTACTTTATTGCTGTGACACCCACAGGAAGCAACTTAAGGATGCTGACTCACAGTTTGTGGGGATTCAGTCCCTTATAGAGGGAAAGCAGGATGGCTGGTGACGCCATGGTGGCAGGGAGATACAAGTGAAACTCCTCACCTTACCTCTTGCAAAAAAAGAAGACATAGCCAATAGGAAACTAGACATCAAACCTCACCGCCCACAGTGACCAACTCCTTCAACACAGCTTCATCTCCTAAAGGTTCCAAAAGCTTCCAAACAGCTCGGCAGCTGGGAATCTAAACTGCAGCCACCATCTTGTTTAAACTCTCTCCAGTGACATGCCCTTGCTCACCACTGGCTTCCCTTTATGTAGCACGGGGCCAAATCGAGGCCTGTCTATCAGGGGACCACAGACAAAAAGAGGGGAGGTTTTCTGCCAGGAGCTCATAAGGACTTGAGAATTTAATCCAATGGCTCTTGAGTCATTGAACCATGTCATAATTCATATGAGTGGGCCAACTGAGAGGCTGACCCAAGTGAGCCTTGCAATAACTACAGAACCAGGGGATTCTACTAAGCAGTTCCTACGTTCTTGACCCTTAAAACTGTGAGAGGAAAAATCTGCTCTCAGCTGCTGTGTTGGGAGTGACTTGCTTTGCAGTAGACACCTATCACAGCATAGTGTGCTGAAAGCAAGTGTTCAACATTTAAAGTCACATGGCCTGGAAGAATATGGGTCTCTTTGTCTACTTGGCAGCACATTTGAGGGTTGGAACTTAATTTCAGCAGCCCACCATGCAAGTTTTGCCCCTTTCTGGAGCCCTCCTGTCTGTAGTGTTGCCGTTAGCACCTCCTTCAGTGACCCAGGGAAGCTGGGCTGCAAAGAAAGCAACTGACCTTCTGTGGGCACCTGGGGTTGGAGAACTTGAGGGTGAGGGGGTGAGGCCTTGATTCTTCTGCAGGGAGAGTTACAGATTGGGGAAGAGGAATCAATGGCAGTAACAGGCCTGGGTCGGATAAAGGTCAAAAGAGGGGTGGGAGCATAGAAACAGGGCATTAGAGGAGTACCTGTGGGACATCTTTCTTAAAGGTTGTAAAGCTACACTCCAGAGAGACTCCAGTCATTTGTCCTTCCTCTCTGGAGATCTAAAACATGGCCACAAATCATTTCACTTTCCATCACTGATTTGCTCTTTGAAGATGAGTAAGCTGTAACTCTTTTGGTCAACAGAGAACAGTAGAACTGGTGCTGTGAGTCCTTTCTGACCAACTCAGAAAGACCATGTGGCTTCTAGCCTGTTCTCAGCACAGACTCTATCAGGAGGCATGTTCCATGTCAAAAGTCACAACCCGCCCTAGACTACCATGCTCAAGCTAGTTGGAGGTGATCTTGGCAATAGTGCTGGGACCCCATGGTTCACTCACCCAGGCCCATTGGCAGGATGGAAGGAGGTAGACACCTCAGCAAAGCTTCACTCTACTGTCCCTGTTCTCTAACTGGGCATGGCGTGAGCTTTTGAAACCAAAGGCCACACCTCCTAATCCTTCCCAAACAGTTCCACCAACTCAAGGCCAAGAATTCAAATACGTGGGCCTATGGAGTCCATTCTCACACAAACCAGCACACATAACATCTGGGTAAAGTGTGTGTTTTGATCATTAAGCTTTGCATGTTGGCTATGAAACAAGATGACTAGAACGCCCGAGAACAGAGACGGCACGGCAAGTGTTTCTTCTAAGTTTATGTTGTTTATGTATGCGTATGTTGAGTGTGTATACATACCTTTGAGTGTAGAGGTCAGACAGAAGAGGGGTCAGATCCCTCAGAGCTGGAGAGACAGGCCTCTCACAGGACATCCAGTTCGTTGTGTGGGTGCTGGGATCCAAACTCTGGTCCTCATAACTGAGAAAACTCTTAGCCACTGAGCTGTCTCTGCAGTCCCCATGGCAAAGCGTTAAATCCAGGCATTAAAAAATGCTGGGGAACAATTTTATTAGGGTTTAAAAGAAAACCATACGACAGGCAAGCTGTAAATCTTAGCAGCTTCCCAGAGGGGATGGATGGCGAAGAAGAAGAGAGAAAGCTGTGTTCTTCACAAGGAGGAAAGCTTCAGACAAGGGAAGAAGCACGAAGTCCTAGAGCAAGCACACTTAAGCTCTGCCAGTGCATCTGAAAGACAAAGACACAAGAAAGGGGAAGCTCCTGCTCTTTTTGAGTCAGGACTCAGAAATGCAAACAGACTTAACAGAACCTCATAGCAGCTCCACAGTGGCTGCCAATGCTTGTCACTGATGAGAGAGAAAACTAGATAGATAGATAGATAGATAGATAGATAGATAGATAGATAGATAGATAGATAGATAGATAGATAGATAGATCTCAGTAGAGCAGACTGCTATAGAACTCATAGAGAGATGTACCTGTCTCTGCTTCCTGAGTTTGGGAACTAAATGTTGCGTGTAGTATTAAAAGTACAATACCACCTTTGCCTGGGAGCTCCTTCCTGTGCTCTGGCCCCTCCCAGCTCCCTTCTGTTCTACTCTACTTGTTTCTACTTGTTTCAGTGATCGGCCACCACCATCTCCCACCTGGCTTCCTTTTCTACATGCCTTATGCTCTGGGAGGGACCACTTCACCAGCCCACTCCCGAGACCCTTGCTCTGGGAGGGATCGCGTTACCAGCCCCACCCAAGACCCTTGAGTCCACGGATAAAAGACACACACTCAGCTTGTCACTTTACAGCTTGCATTTCATGGCACAATTGCTGGGCAGAGATACCTCCCACCTGGAAATGCATGCCCTTATCAATTTATTATCTCTGTCTCTCCCTCTGCCCTAGTGGCTTGCATCAACTAGCCCCCACCAACAACCTTGCCCCCCTCCCCGTGCCTGTACCGGAGACCAAAGGCCCTAGCTGCCCTGAGATCTTACATGATTACTGCATGCTTCTTTTCAAAGCATGGCAGAAAAGCCCCTCTCTCTTTCCCTGTGTCTCGCTTTCCTTCTGGGACCCGGAAGTCCCTCCTGTATCTTCTGTCCAGCAATTGGCCCCCAGCCTTCTTTATTGACAAGTCAAGAACCAACTGGGAAACAAGACCTTAGCGACAAGCCTTCCCTTACACTGAAGGCCTGTGCCACCACACCAGTTCCTCGATCACCTGAGTTGTCTCTCACATCCCACCTCCTGCCATCCACTGGGTTGCTGGTTCTTTCTTTTTCTCTTTCTTTTTCCTTTTTTGTCCAATTCGTAGTGTCTTTGAGGTTCTGCGACATTCCTGCAGTGAACATGTTTCTCTGGTTTTGTTTGGTTTACCGTACTTGATGTAGCAAATTCTCCCCCTTTAGAATGTCATGTTTTTCTGACGCTTGCTCTTATAAGGTTTCGTGGTTTTACTCAAAAAGTCTTTTCACCCTCCACTCAGGCATTTTAAAAACATGTTTTCCCACTTCAGCAGTGTCAACTTTATACTTCATCATTGACCTGTACGGTATTTATTTTGGCATGAGAAATAAGATGTGGCTCCAGCTTTTCTTCTCCCCCACATGGCTGTATAGACACTGTCTGAATAGCCTACCTCAAACATGCTTCTTTAAAATGCCAACTTTGGGCCAGCAAGAAGACTCAACAGGTAAGAGGCACGCACAGCCAAGTCTGTCCACCTAAGTTCAGTACCTGGCCACACGTGAGGGAGGTAGAGAACCAAGTCCCACAAGTTGCCCTCTGACCTTAGCATGTGCTATGGCATGTACATGTCCACACACATGTTCACACACCATGAATATATAAATAAATGTGATTTTAAATATTAAATTGCCTACTGTACCTTTACAGCCAACATTCTTTCTCTTAGAGTTGCCTGTTTCTGTCCAGTACCAACTTCATAATGTATTTTACTATGTGATACAGTTTATACCAAGATTTTGTGACTAGTCTTTGTCTTTCCAAATGAATTCCAGTATTAATAATCCTATTACAATTTTGGTTAGAATCTTCTTCGAGTTGTAACCTTTAACCTCGACTCTTGGATTTTCTTTCTTTCTACTTAGAACTGTTAAAGCAGGCTTAGCTGTTGTTGCCTTACTGAATATTAACTCATTTGAATGACACATCACCCTCTGAAATTGGAGCTACAGTGTAATCCTGTTTTACAAAGGGAGGATCTGGGACACAGAGAGGCTAAGTAGATTACCCAGGGTCACACAGCTAGTTAATTGGCAGAAAAGGGGATTCCAACCCAGGAGTTGAGTTTCAGGGGCCATTCTCTTAGCCTCATTCTCCAGAGATCCCAGACACATGGAAAGTCCTAGGAGTGAGGGAGAATGGGATGAAGAGACACAGGTAGGTGTAGCTCTCACCCCTCATCAACAGATGGGGACCATTAGAGAGATCCGCAACTGGTCATAATGCAGAGAGTAAGTGACCATGGAGTGCCCAACTCCAACTGAGAAATCTGCAAAGCAACCCCCTCCCCATCCCCTGCTCAAGCTCAGAGAACATTACAGAAGAGGGAGCAGAAAAATTGTAAGAGCCAGGGCACCAGAGTGCTAGATAGTGTCCCTTAGGTATGACAGGGAAGCCGCACACACAAGCACTCAGCAGTAAGGCCACCTGGACAAGACCAGCATAATGTTGACATGACAGTGTGGATGGGGGTTCCACATGGTGGCACCCCTAGATGAAGAGCCACGGGTGGCCAATGCCTGCAGAGAGAGGGAGTGTCAGATGAGCTCCCATTCAGGTTCCTACCCAAAGCGGTCACTGTGGACATGTATACATAAAGTTAAATGGCTCAGTGCATTATACACACACATTATATACACACTGTGTGCGTGACTTTTGACCTTAACACGTAATGTGCACATATGCACATGGACCCACATGTATGTATGCCTGCACACAGATGGACATGTATGTATGTAACTGCGGGCTTTCCCACCATGCATAAGTTCCCTGAGATAATGACTCTGAGACCTAATATATTCATAAACAAATGCTTACATCATAAACTTGGGCCTGTTCTCTGATTAACTCATAAATTAACTATTCCATTTATTCTCATCTAAATCCCACTGCGTGGCTGGTTACCTGGTCCTCAGTTTCATGTGACCATCTTCCTCTGGGTCTGGGTGAATTTACTGTGCCTGACTATCTCTCAGAATCCCCCTGCCCCGCCAGATGTCCCACCTCTAATCCTGCCTCAGCTCATTGGCCGTAGGCTTTTTTATTGACAGGCGAAGCCTCCATACATTGCACAAGAGATTCTCTACACATCCACAGAGAGACTCACACTTGTCTCATACCCTTGGAAGGCACCACATGGCCTTCATCCTGCTAATGCTCACGAATGCCTACAATCTACAAAGCTTATCCTACAGACAAAAGAACAAGGAAATGAAGAAGTCTTTCCAATCCCTACATATTTCTTTTTTTATGAGTATTGATGGGCAATTATAGCATCATTAGCTGTAATTAAATTCTCATTTTGTACTTTTCAAATTTTCCTTGCTTTAAGCTACACCAATAAGAACTAATTATCTGAAATATTCATTGGAACTATGCCTCTACACATGAACCCTTAGTACTTTGGACATATTGCACATTTATTATTGATTTTGTGTAGGTGTGTGTGCATGCATTTCTGTGTGGGTGTGTGCCCCACAGTGAGTGTGAGGAGTTCAGAGGACAGCTTTCAGGAGTTGGCTCTTTCCTTTCATCATGTAGGTGTAGGGGATTGAACTCAAGTCATCAGGCTTCACAGCAAGTGCTTTTCCTGGCTGAGCCATCTTGCTAGGCCCTGAGCATTGTTTTTCTACTATCTAAAGGCAGTGGTCTCTCGTGTTCCTGAGAAGACTTTCTTCACTTGAGAATTTTGTTTCTATCCTCGGGTTTAGTTTGTTTTCTTTCTGTGTAAATCTGAAGACTTCAGGAAGATGTTCTAGTGGCATCTGGCTGGGCCCTTGAGTTCTTGGCTGGACCAAGATGATGACTTATCCTGTTTAAAACATGTCCAGGGCTGGAGAGTTGGTTATCCATTTGTGAGCACCTGCTGCTCTCTCAGAGGACCCCAGCTCAGTTCCCAGCACCTGGTGGCTCACAATCATCTGTAACTTCAGTTCCTGGGATCTGATGCCTTTTCTGGTATGTGAGGGCACCAGACACCCACATGGAACACAGATATATATGCAGCCAAAGCACCCATATACATAAAATAATAAAACAATGTCTTAGTCAGGGTTTCTATTCCTGCGCAAACATCATGACCAAGATGCAAGTTGGGGAGGAAAGGGTTATTGAACTTACACTTCCATGCTGCTGTTCATCACTAAAGGAAGTCAGAACTGGAACTCAAGCAGGTCAGGAAGCAGGAGCTGATGCAGAGGCCATGAAGGAATGCTGCTTACTGGCTTGCTCAGCTGGCTTTCTTATAGAGCCCAAGACTACCAGCCCAGGGATGGTACCACTCACAATGGGCCCTCCCCTCTTGATCACTAATTGAGAAAATGCCTTACCTCTGGATCTCATGGAGGCATTTTCTCAACTGAAACTGCTTTCTCTGTGATAACTCCAGCTTGTGTCAATTTGACACACAAAACTAGCCAGTACAATTGACCCCTTGTCAACTTG
>CM052708.1:3378426-3401652 GCA_028551405.1 Uromys caudimaculatus
CTGCCCCTCTCTCACAGAGGTCTCACCCCTGCCCCCTCACAGAGGTCTCACCCCTGCCCTCTCACAGAGGTCTCACCCCTACCCCCTCACAGAGGTCTCACCCCTGCCTCCCCACAGATGTCTCGCTGACTGTCTAAATGTGATTGTTGATTGTGCCTTACTTTTTTTCAATTCCCATGAATTAGTCATCACAGCAGATTTGCAGTATAATTAACTCGTAGCTTTGATTTTTTTTTTTTTCATGGCAGAATTAACAGAGTGAATTTTTTCCATGGTAGAACCATACTCTATATTTATTTCTTCTTTAAATAAATGTTTCCAAATTCAGAAATGCAAGATCTATCACTTAATTTCTATTCCAAACCTCCTTCCAAAGACAAGAAGAAGCTCTGCGGGGGGCCCCTGGTGGGGGCTCACTCCTCCGCTCTCCCACAGTCTGGCCTCTGAAGCCACACCAAAGCCTGAGGAGACAAACATGTGAAAGAAGGAAAGGACTAACTTGGACTCACAGCTTCAGTCCATGGCCAGCTGGTTCCATCGCTTTTGGGCTGTGCTGAGCCAGAAGTGTCTGTTGAGCATGCATGGGAGAGGAAAGCCGCTCAGCTCAGGGCACCCAGGAAGCCAAGAGGAGAAATGGGAGCCAGTGTGACACCTCAGTAGAGAAAGAGTGTTTGCTGTCAAAGTCAGACCACCTGAGTTTGACTCTAACCCAGGTAGTAGAAGGAGAAAACAGACACACAAAAGTTGTTTTCTGACTACCACATGTATACCATACACACACACACACACACACACACACACACACACACACACACACACACACCACATACACACAGACACACACACACCAACACGCACACACATTCGTTAGATGGATGGATGGATGGGCAGACAGACAAACGGACAGACAGAGTGCAATATAAAATTTAGACAATAATTGCACGCCTTTAATCCCAGCACTTGGGAGGCAGAGGCAGGCGGATTTCTGAGTTCGAGGCCAGCCTGGTCTACAGAGTGAGTTCCAGGACAGCCAGGGCTACACAGAAACCCTGTCTCAAAAAACAAAAGCAAAAAAATTAGACAACAAAAAAGAGAAGAAATACATGAGTGAACTAAACTACCAATTAAGTCATAGCCCTGTGACCTATAACCCTGACTGACTTACCTCCAGATATGCTGTACGAATCTCCTAGATACCTCTCCATAAGGCTGACAATCAAGATTGAGCATCACAGAAACCTTCTACCGTCCTCCACACCACCGCCCAGGCTGCATGTTGGTGGCCATCCCATGGTTGCTTAGGCAGGATGGAGTCCCTGCTGCTTGCTGCACCACAGACTCAGCTTTCTTTTCAGTCTGAACAAAATCCCTTCTTGTCTTCTTTGGAGGCATGGCCTCCTGTCCTGTTATGGCTGCAGAACACTGAGCTTTCAAAAAAAAAAAAAAAAAAAAATCCCAGTGAGATGGAGACTGTGAGGTGAGAGGTGCAGGGCTAGGAAGTCTCTGGCCTGAGGAGCTGACAGCAAGCAGGACAGGAAGTCAGAGGAGCCGAGAACAGACACCGGATGAACAAAGTCCACCTGGGGGAGAGGGCGAGGGCAGCCTTCTGGAAAGGAGAGAGGTAGGTTGCACACGGGCTGGTAACAAGTTGTAAACATACCCAACAGTAGAAAAGATGGTCCCTGAAGGCTCGAGTCTGTGGGTGCTCCCTCCAATACTGTGCTCAAGTATGCATGGACTGAACTGCATTCTAGCCAAGCTCAGGATTGCTGAGAACATCGGAATTTTTGACACCACACTGGGTCAAAAAGCCAAAAAGCAATAGCCATTGAGTGTGGGCAGCTTTTCTTTTCTGCCCAATTGAAGGTTGGGAGTATCTTTTTTTTTTTTAAAGATTTATTTATTGTTTATTAATTTATTTATATGAGTACACTGTAGCTGTCTTCAGACACATCAGAAGAGGGCATCGAATCCCATTACAGATGGTTGTGAGCCACCATGTGGTTGCTGGGAATTGAACTCAGAACCTCGGGAAAAGCAGTCAGTGCTCTTAACCCCTGAGCCATCTCTTCAGCCTGGGAGTATCTTTTAATATACAACTGTGCCCTGCATTCAAAGCTAAGCCTGGGATGGACAGAAACCAGTGGTATCCATTCCTTCATGGCTGTTTCCCACAAAGTCAGAAGTGGCTGTCAGCAATGGCTTCCTCCATATGAACTGGGAAACGTGGGCCTCTTCTGTGCCACCTAAAGACAATCCAGAAGTTCGGAAGGAGCAAATGGCAGGACAGAAAGGCAGCTTGTAACTGTTTGGATTTTGTTTTACGTTCCCCAGGTTCCCTAACAATGACACAGAGGCTTATTTATTAATGAATTAATAATTTCTAGACCCTAAGCTAGTCTTGTTCCCCAACTAGCCCGTAATTCATTATCCTGTTTCTACTGTCTGACACATGCCTCTCCTCAGTTTCATACATCCAACTCTCTTCAAGTCTGGGTGGTGCCGGGCAGTGGTGGCGCACGCCTTTAATCCCAGCACTTGGGAGGCAGAGGCAGGCAGATTTCTGAGAGGCCAGCCTGGTCTACAGAGTGAGTTCCAGGACAGCCAGTGCTACACAGAGAAACCCTGTCTCGAAAAACCAAAAAAAAAAAAAAAAAAAAAAAAAAGTCTGGTTGGCAATTCCTTCTGGTCCTATTTCCCAGAGTTCCCCCCCCCCCCCCGCCAGATGTCCCGCCTTCTACCTCAGCTTATTGGCCATCAGATTTCTATTGACAGATGGTGCTTTTACACAGTGCACAAGAGACCATCCCTTCCGAGGCTCACCTCCCTAGCGCTGAAGGAAAGTGCCATAGATTGGCTTAAACAGCAGCTGCTCACTTCCTCTCTGGGCTGGAGTCTGGAAGTCTGCAGTCAAGGTGTCAGCAGGCCACACTCCTCTGGAGGCTCCTGGGGTCCATCAGTGCTGTGCTGTTGTGAGTTTCTGGGTTTGCAGGTGATCCCTGATGTTCATTTGTTTATAGACATGCCCCACCCCCATCTCTACCTCCAGTTTTATGAGTGTTCTCCCGTCTGTGGTTGTCTGAGTCTCCTCTAAAGGTCACCAGTCATGCTGGCTAGGCCCTCTCTGAGTGTGACTTCATTTCAACTTCATTAGATCTGCAAATCTACAAATAGTCTCAAACTTTGATGGGGTGGTGTACTGGCTAGTTTTGTGTGTCAACTTGACACAAGCTGGAGTTATTACAGAGAAAGGAGTTTCAGTTGAGAAAATGCCTCCATGAGATCCAGAGGTAAGGCATTTTCTCAATTAGTGATCAAGGGGGGAGGGCCCCTTGTGGGTGGTACCCTCTGTGGGCTGGTAGTCTTGGGTTCTACAAGAGAGCAGGCTGAGCAAGCCAGGAGAAACAAGCCAGGAAGTGACATCCCTCCATGGCCTCTGCATCAGCTCCTGCTTCCTGACCTGCTCGAGTTCCAGTCCTGACTTCCTTTGGTGATGAACAGCAGCATGGAAGTGTAAGTCGAATAAACCCTTTCCTCCCCAATTTTGTTTCTTGGTCATGATGTTTGTACAGGAATAGAAACCCTGACTAAGACAGGTGGCATCACTACAGACTGGCTGTAAATCGAAACAATCATAAATGAAACATGGCATCCTTTTTATCAACACAATATTCTGTAGCCGGGCATGGTGAGTGCATGTGTGTAAGCTAGCACTCAGGAGGCAGAGACAGGAGGATCTCTGAAGTTCAAGGCCAGCCTAGTTTACATAGTGAATTCCAGGTCAGCCAGGATTAAACAGTGAGACCCTGTTTCAAACATCAATGATAAATCCCACCATACACTGTAGATGCCAGTTCAACCTCCAACCTGTAGGCTACATACACTGAAGGATAATTATGAATGTTGCCGGACACATTTGCAGATGGCAGTGTCATGTCACAAATCTCAACTACTTGGACACCCCTGCGTGTGGAACATTGGCTGTCTTCCCTGGCCATCAGTGGGTTACCACACCCAGTGTCCTGAAAGAGGATTATACCACACGTGCTAACTGGGAAGATCAACTCTCCTGTCAGAATCACACTTTATGCAGATGCTATCACTTCACACCACCAGAATTCAGAGAGCCAGGAATCCATGCACCAAAAGCTGGAGATCTATGTCCTTCCAAATAGTGTCTCAGTCACAGAGCATGAGGGTAAGATTTTTACCATATATTTGTAGGGAAATAAAACCCCATATTGCCTTGGTCTATCTCAGAGACCTCTCTATTCATGACTTTGACATCCTGCAGTCCCAGTTAACAATGTCCTCTATTATGGCAGCAAATGGGAACTGGGTTTGCTCTAGATCAAAAGAGCCCTAATTAGCATACCACACAGAACCCAATACCATTATTGATTATTTCTATTTCATTTGAGTTGTGCTACAGCTTTTAATGTTTTGCTAGATTCTAAAGGGATGGGGAAGAACACAGAAATAATGCACCTGACAAAATGGAGGTTTCTGACCAACCAGTACATACTCGCTCAGGTTTTATGGTATCTTAAGACAGTGTTTCCCAAACTGTGATATGAAATGGTGTTTTGTGAAAAAATTAACAAAAGTACGGATTTTAAATTCTATTTTTTAATAAAATATACACCTTCTTCCAGCCTCCCCAGGCTGCTCCACACTCACGGCACACGCACAAAGATGAAGAAATGAGCCCCAGGGGACTATGGATTTGCTCAAGGGTTCACAGTTAAGGCTTAAGGGTTCATAGTTAAAACAGTACGCCTGGGGCTAGAAAGCTGGGCTACGTCAATAAAAGTGCTCGTTACATAGAATAATCGCTGGAGTGAATCTGAGCCCTAGGAACTCACATAAAAGCTGGGTCTAGCAATGTGCACCTGGAAGTCCAGCTCTAGGAAAGCAGGGTGTAGAGAGAAGGGGGTGCCTGGAGCTTACTAGCCAGCCAGTCCAACTGACATGGCAAGTCCAGGCTCAGTGAGAGACTAACAAAACAACCAAGGCCTACAAGATGGTTCAGTGGGTAAAGGTTCCTGATGACCTGAGTTCAATCTCCAGGACCCACATGGTGGAAGGAAGGAACAGACCTACATATGCACAATATGACATGGGCACACACACAAACACACACTCACATTACATAAATAATGTAAATAAATAAATAAATAAATAAATAAATAAATAAATAAATAAATAAATAAAATGGAGAAGGTTGGCTGTGGTGGCTTATGCCTTTAATCCTGACACTTGGAAGGCACAGGCCGATGGGTCTCTTGTGAATCCAAAGCCTTCCTGGTCTTAGAGATTTCTAGGTCAGTCAGAGCTATACAGTACGAGCCTGCCTCAGCAAACGCAAAAAAGCAGAGAGCAATTGAGGAAGACACTGATGCAGAGTCTCCTTCCATGTATATGCACACAGATGAACATGCACACGGAAATGCGTGTGTGCACACACATGAACACACGTGCACAAGCATGCACACCCACACACATACATACACACATATACACACATGTACATGCACAGGTACACAGGTACACACACACACATGCACACACACAAACCAGCAAGCCTAAGTCTGGAAACAGTTCTCTTTCTCCCATTTCAGCAAACCCCATAACTAAATTCTGACAGTCACACTCAGTAATAACACAAAATATTGATATTTTACTTTGAAATATCTATGAAACTATCCAATCCTTCAGCCACTGTCAGAGGACTTTCTATGCACCTGACCAACTGAAACACTGCAGCCACAAAAATAATTCCTGTACCCTGACCTCTATCTTTCGGCTAAAACCACTGTCTTTAGGAACAGGTGCAGACCATAATCTGTCAGAGTCCCACACAGCAAGCTGCATGCAAGGAACCAGAAGATCCTTACCCCCAGTCCTAGGTTTGCTTGCATTCGTGCTTGGCTCTTTTTTTTTTTTTTGAATTTAATTTTATGAGTACGAGTGCCTGCCTGGAAGTATGTATGTGCACCACATATGTGCGTTATATTTTCAAAGGCCGGAAGAGCATCAGATCCCCTGAAACTGGAGTTCAGATGATTGTGAGCCGTTCCCTGTAGGGGCTGAGAACCACCTGGTCCTCTGCAAGGGCAGCCAGGGTCTTTACTACTGAGTCATCGCTCTGACCCTTTTAATTTTTAAAATATTCTATTTATTTGTTATTTATCGTGTGTGTGTGTGTGTGTGTGTGTGTGTGTGTGTGTGTGTGTGTGTAGCACATAGTTCAAGGCCTCAGGAATGTTAGTGGGGATTGGCTCTCTCCTACTCTGTAGGCTCTGGGAACTGAACTCAGGCACTCGGGCTTGGCAGCAGGCACCTTTACCTTCGGAAGCATCTTGCCAACAATCCACGTATTTTTAGCCAGCCCATATTTCCTCTGTTCATGTAAGTTTAATTTTTGTCCTCTCATTTGTCCTGATACATGTTTCTGAAATAAACACTTTTAGTTTAAAAAAAAAAAAAAGTATTATGCAACAAAGAGCAGGCAAAGGAAAGGGAGCTGTTCTAGATTTTAAAGGAAATGAGGTAGAGCAGAAGGCTACGTGTATAACTTGAGGAGGTTCAAGCAAAATAAACAGAGTGATGTTTGTGAGACAGCAAGAGGGCTTTGATTGTGGATTACAGATCGTGGCTTCGAGAACTAAACGGTTGAGAGCTGGAGAGAAGGCTCAGCAGTTAAGAGCACTGGCTGCTCTCCCAGAGGTCAGGCTTGATCCCCACATCCCCACGGAAGCTCACCACCCTCTGGAACTCCAGGGCCAAGGAGCAGACTTCTTTTTCCGGTCTCTGATGCCAATGGACATGCATGATGTGTGTATGCGTGTGCGTGTGCGTGTGCGTGTGTGTGTGTGTGTGTGTGTGTGTGTGTAGGTTTGAATGTGTGTGCACACATGTGTGTATGTGTAAAACAATAATTATAGAAGAGGCCATAGCGAGGCAGTGGTGGCACACACTTTTAATCCCAGCACTTGGGAGGCAGAGGCAGGTGGATTTCTGAGTTCAAGGCCAGCCTGGTCTACAGAGTGAGTTCCAGGACAGCCAGGGCTACACAGAGAAACCCTGTCTCAAAAAACCAAAAAAAAAAAAAAAAAAAAGAAGAGGCCATAAATTTAAGAGAGAGTTGGGGGTCACGGGAGGAGCTAGAAGAGGTAATGGGGTAAAATGATATAAATGCAGTATTCAAAAATAATAAACAAAATTTTAAAAGAATTGCAATATTGCCTCTCAGCCTCTTCACTGAGATCAAGTGAAGAACTGTTGCTAATTATTTGAGGTGTGATAGACAAATGGTTTCGTGGGTAAGTGTGTCCATAGTTTTACAGATGCACGTTGAAGTAAGTTAGAATAAAATGACAGGGACTCTGAAATGGGCTTTTAAATACAGCATGGGAGAACGGAAGCCAATACTGTAACGTGGCAATATTACCTTAAAAGTTGCTTTTGTGGGGCTGGAGAGATGGCTTAGTGGTTAAGAGCACTGATTGCTCTTCCAGAGGTCCTGGGTTCAATTCCCAGCAACCACATAGTAGTTCACAACCATCTGTAATGGGCATCCGATGCCATCTTGTGGTGTGTCTGAAGACAGTGACCGTGTACCCACATACATGAAATAAATAAATAAATAAGATTTGCTTTTGTGAGTTTATGTTTCTGGCAGGTCTAAGACTTGCATGTTCTTAAGCACTGTCAGCAGTTATGTGATCAACTGTCTTCATCGTATGATGACCTAAGCAAACCATGCATTCTTGACACTCTGAGGCCTGGGTAGTCTTTTATTTGATAATCTTTAAAGCCAATCTCAGATGTCAGGTTATTTCACCTGTGTGGACTTCAAAATGGTTTCCTTAAATCCAGAACAAAATTAAAACGCCTTGCTTCATGGAGCCTCCATTCTTAACATAATTTTTGTTGTTTTTGTTTGTTTGTTTGGTGTATATACGTGGTGCACCTACTTATGAGTGTGGGCGTTTGCATGCACATGTGTGCGTGTGGAGGCCCAAGATCAATGTTACAGGTCTTTCTTTCGCTTTCCATTTTTAAAATGCTGGGTCCCTCACTGAACCTGGAGCTCACTGACGCTGCTAGGCTTGCCGGTCAGCTTCAGTCAGTCTGCCACTGGTTCTCAGGTGCAGAGCTGACCTCATGCCACTCCCCATAAAGAGTGAGCAAACCAGTCTCCTGATTCCACACCATTACACATGGCACAGGGACAAGATCACCTATCAAGGAAAGGGTCCCCAGGAGAGTAGGAAGTTCCTGAGCGAGCAAGAGAGTGGTGAGGTTGTAAGAGACAGACCGCAGGGTCAGGGAGCCATCAGGGTCAGACCAATCCTCATAATTGTCCCAGATATCTCTTAACCCCAAACTGAGAATGCAGATTAAACTTTCTAGGAGCTGATGAGGTTTAGCAGAGGTGACAAGTATGAGACCCTTATAGTAGGATTAGTGTACTTGTAAGAATGGCTCTTCTCCTCTCCCTCTCCCTCCTCCTGCATTGGACAGCGTGAGAACCCACATGTCTGCAAGCCAGAAGGAGAACCTTTATCAGGGCCCTTGTAGACTGGCACCTTGATCCTGCATTTCCAGCCTCCAGAGTATTGGGAAATAAATGTCTTTCCTACTTAAGGCATCCACCCCATGGTTCCTTGAAATGGCAGCTGAGCTAAGAACCCCCGTATATACCAGACGCCATCACAGTAGAAAGAGGGCGGATGGCCAATGTTAAATGAACATGGTTTAAAAACTCCCCAAATTATAAATATTTATCCAAAATGGATCATGTCATCCAGAAGATAGATTTTTTTTTAAAGATTTATTTTTATCTTCTGCTTAGGAGTGTTCTGTCTGCATGTACATGAATGTACGGTGTGCATTCCTGGTGCTCACAGAGGTCAGAGAGGGCATCAGATCCCCCAGAACTGCAGTTACAGGGGGTTGTGAGCCACCACATGGGTGCTAGGAAGGGAGCCAGGTCCTGTACAAAAACAACCAGAGTTCTTAACTTCTGTTTCTCTTACTTCCAAAGTGGGTCTTCTTTTCTCTTTTTTCTTTTTTAAATATATCTATCTGTCTGTCTGTCTGCCTGCCTGCCTGCCTGCTTGCCTGTCTGTCAATTTATTTATTGAGACAGGATCTCACTATGTAGACCATGTTGGCATCGAACTCAGTGATCTACCTTCTAAGTGCTTGAATTAAAGGTGTGCACCACTATGCCTGGCTTGGGTTTTCATTTTCTTTTTTCTCTCTCTCCCTCCCTCCCTCCCTCCCTCCCTCCCTCCCTCCCTCCCTCCCTCCCTCCCTTCCTTCCTTCCTTCCTTCCTTCCTTCCTTCCTTCCTTCCTTCCTTGTCTTTTTTCAAGACAGGGTCTCACTGTGCAGACCTGGCTGTCCTGGATCTCATGCTGAGGATCTTGCTGTCCTGGAACTCACAAAGATCCATCTGTCTCTGCCTCTTTTGGGATTAAAAACATAGGCCCCATGACCAACTTAAGTTTTCTAAACAACCAAGAAAAAGAAAGAAAGAAAGAAAGAAAGAAAGAAAGAAAGAAAGAAAGAAAGAAAGAAAGAAAGAAAGAAAAAGAAAAAAGAGAGAAAAAGAAAGTAAGAGAGAAAGAAAGAATCCCCATTGGAAACGTCAATCATCATTGCTTTTAAAATGTAGTATTCAACATCAGAATATACTTATTTATAGAACTTTTCCAAGGAAAATTACAATTTAACCAGAGTGTAAAAGTCCAACAGAAGAAGGGAGAATTTGATTATTTTGATGTATTAGGAAAAATAACCAACAAGCATATAAATTGTATGGACATTGACAACCACATAAACTAAAGGGCATCCTTTGAAAGCAGTGTGCAAGGTTAGAGGCTGCTTCTGAAGATATAATTCTGACTATATATATATATATATATATATATATATATATATATACATATATATATTTCTTCTCTCCCCCCCCCCCCAGATATGGTTTCTCTGTGTAGCCTTAGCTGTCCTGGAACTTGCTCTATAGACCAGGCTGGCCAAACTCACAAAGATCCACCTGCCTCTGCCTACCAAGCACTGGGATTCAGGCATGTGCCACCACTGCCCTGCTTCTGAATTATTTTGCCTAGATTTTTTTTTTTTATAACATTCCTTGCATCTAGGGGAGATGAACATGAGGTAGATCGAAATAGCAGAGCTACAATAAATACACTGAACAACGGAAAAGGGAAACGATGGGAAGAGAAAGAAAACGCTGAAAAAGAAAATGTGTTTTTCTCACATTCATGCTCCACTGCTCGGCAGGGTGCTGAGCTTGGGGCATCAGATCTGCTGCAGGGAGTGAAGATGTGCTTGTGCATGGCCAAGAGGCCTGAGTGGATCTTCAGGGTGGAAATTTTCATAATCTGTATGGTTTAGATCTGAAATGCATCCCAGAGGTTCCATGCAGCAATGCTCAGAGGAACACTGCCTCAGTTTCTCCCCTGGCGCTGTGACAGAATAGTCCTTCAAAAACCATTTAAGAGGAAGAGACTTCTTTTGACTTACAGTTCCACAGGGGGACTGTAAAAGCAGCTTTTATTTTCCTGATGTAATTGTCATCTCAGAGGCTTGCTGCCTCTGTCTGCTAACCTAGATCTAGTCCTGGGAGCTTCTAGCCTCCTCCGTACCATCTAATCTAGGCCTAGAATGTCTTCATCCTCCGAGACTTACTGCTGAATAAGCTCACCCCTTAGTTCCTTCTGAACTCTGGCTGGCAGATTCAACTCAGCTGTTCTGGCTCAAACTCCTCTCCAAGCTGACTGATTCAATCTGGCTTCTCTCTCAGCCTTTGACTTTTTGCTCTGCTTGGCCTCAGACTGACCCTGGCAATGTGTTCTAATCTTCTGGCTCCTTCGCATTCTCTGGTTCATCCTGTCTTTATCTGTGTGTAGCTTGTTCTTTCTCTCTGCAACATGTGTCTGTAAAACTCTCCGAGTAAAGCTGCTGTTTCTCCTTCCTTTTCTCTGTGTGCTCTCTTAAGTAGCCTCTCTGTCCTCTCTCTTCTCCTGAGAGTTGGGCATAGCCTATTCTGTAAATTCTTTCTGTGATTCGTCACTTTGTCTGCCACTCAATTAGATATCACTTTTAAACATGGCTGCTTCCTTCTACAAACCAACTTTACCTTCAATGTTTAGGATTAAAGGTGTGTACTAAGACTGAGCCACACCACAACTAAGAACAGTTTGTTTGTTTTTTACAGTAAGCAATACAATGTCTGGGTTCAGTGTGATCAAACATCCTGCAACAGGAGACAGTCGGCATAGTGGAGGAGACTCAGCAGCAGGCGAGGATCAGAAGCTGACTGATTATACTGCACTCAAACTGAACAGGAAGTGGGGCCCGGCTGTAAAGCCTCGAGTTACCCACAGCGATTCACTTCTGCCAGTGAGGTTCTATCTCCTAAGGGTTCCACAACTCTCCCAAGGCCTTGCAGCCACCGGGGGATCAAGCGTCTGTGGGAACACGCGAGTCTGTGAGAGACGCTTCCCACTCAACCCACTTGTGCTTTTGGGAAGTGGTTGATCATGCGGGCTTTGACGACGTGAAGGTGGTAACTCATAATTCAGTGGACAGTTTGGAGAGCTGATGTCAACATCAAACTTCATCCAGAGCAGTGGGATACTGTGCTCTAGGCCTAGGGCAAGAAAAGAGCTTCCCACAGCATCTGTAGACCACCTAGTGGTTGGGGATCTCTAGGCAATAGGGACACTACTGTACTATAAAGTGTGTGTGTGTGTGTGTGTGTGTGTGTGTGTGTGTGTTTGTGTTTGTGTTTGTGTGTGTCTCTCTGTGTGTCTGTGTCTCTCTATGCCTGTCTGTGTGTGTGTCTATGTCTATGTGTGTCTGTGTGTCCATGTCTGTGTCTGTGTATGTGTGTCTCTGTGTGTGTGTGTGTCTGTGTCTGTGTTTGTGCATAGTTGTGCCTGTGCATAGCATATGTGTGTCTGTCTGTGTCTGTGTCTAGGGTGGGAGCTTACTTCCTGGGAATTGGCTCATAGTCTTGTGAGGTGGGCTGGAAAGCTAGAATACCCACACAGGAGCTGGTGCTGCAAGTCTTAGTGCACACATCTTTATTCACAAGGAGAGCTTGAGTGCCTTGCACTGCCTGCCCCTGACTGGATGAGGCTCCCTCAGGTCTCTAGAGGAAGCTCTAGCTAACTCTAGGCATTCACATTGATGGGCCAACTGGGTGCTACAGCATGGCCTGACCTGAGAGACACAAAGCTGCCAGCAGACAGCTGACACCAAGCTGACACCGGCAGTGGAACTACCCCTTGACGTGAAGAGGGGCCAGTCTCCATGCGCTCCCCCATTTACCCAGCATGGTAGATGTGAGCTTTACCACACTGGGCAAGGCAGGCTTGTCCAGGGCAGCCATAAGTGCTGTTCTTGGACATTAGGCCTTCTCCTCAGTGCTGATGTTACATTACCTCAAAATATGACCCCTCCCAGCACCACAGGGTCTCCTTTAGCTAGGCTGTCCTTGAACTCCAGATCCCCCTGCCTCCATCTCTCAGGGACCCATGTTTGATTCTACGCACCCACATCAAGCAGTTCACAACAGTTATAGGGGGTCTGATACCATCTGGCCTCTGTAGGCACCAGGCACACACGGTGCACAGATGTATCCAAGCGCACACGCGCGCACACACACACACACACACACACACACACACACACACACATCAATTAAAATACATAAGTAAATGTGAACAGCTTTTGTCAAGGGCTTTTTTTTTTTTTTCAAAGTACCAGAATTTCACCTTATTTCCTTTTAAAAAACAGGCACATTTATGGACAACTTAGCATCTTCCCTGTATTTTTAACATAAACCACAAATGTTAATGATAATGTAGGTGTCTTGTGTGGCGGCATGACAGTGAAAGCCATTCAGAGCAAAGATGTAATTATTGATGAATCATGACACATAATTCTCCCAGTATGTAACACAGTAGATTCTAGACCCTTAGTATCAAAATCATGATGACTGCCCACGTTTTAGAGGCGCTGAAAGGAGAAAACTACCCCCAAAGCTGACAATTATCTTCATCAAATTAAAACACATAAAGCATTAAACTACTCTTTAGGTTCTTTCATATTTTTTTGGTTTTTTCAGCCTCTACTCCCACTTCAAAGGCAGTGGAATATTTTAACACTTCCTGTGAATATTTAAGTTAGATTATAAGTGTGTTAAGTTAATATGCACTCATATTAAAGGAATGGATATTCATGCTAAAATAAAATTAGCCTCTAAAAAGACTGAGAAACGAGATGTGGTGGTGCATGACTTTATCTCAGCACCAGGAAGGCAGAGGCAGGTGGATCTCTGTGAGTTCGAGGCCAGCCTGGTCTACATACTAAATTCCAAGCCAGCCAGCACTATCCAGTTAGACCATGCCTCATGAAATAAAAATTAAATTAAACTGAAAATTTAGAAACTTCATAAGAAACAAGGATGTAACTGTTGGCTAGGGGATTAAAAAAAAGAAACAAGCCAACATTTCTTTCTGATCTGGACCTGTAGTTCTGTCTGTCTGTTCTAAAATGAGCCAACAGCAGGCTTTGTGAGCAGCCTCTGGGCTCCTGGGGTGAAGCCCGAGAAATCACAAGTGCTGGTTCTGAGACAGCAATTCACTTAGAGCCTTGCAACTTGCCTGGAAGAAGGGGGCACTGACAAAGACTAACTAGGCCAGCAGCACTGGGGTGAGCCACACAGGGAGGGATAAAAACCAATCCCCCAAATACAAAGGCTGACCTAATTCCAAGGTAGGTCGATAATGAAACATTGTCTCATACCCAGAGAAAACAACATCTGTATTCAGATGAGCCTCATGGAAACAGTGAATATTTTTAAGACCTTAGGAGAAGACTATTAAATATTTAAGAATGGCCTACTATTTAGGAGTGGAGTGGTTCTGCTCGGTAAAACGCATGCTTGATTTTTCTCAAAGGGTGTGTGTGCGTGTGTGCATGTGTGTGTGTGTGTGTGTGTGTGTGTGTGTGTGTGTGTGTGTGTTTAAAATCAACCTAGACTTCTGCTTTAAAACTGATTTAGGAGACTGGCTGCCTCAAGCCTTTTCTAAGAGTAGCCCTGTACCCCAAAAAGCTGAAAAGGACTGCATGGTTCAGAACAAGGAAGTGAAGAGGCCCATCCTTGGATGGAGGCGGGGCACAATTCCATTCTGACCTTGCTCCACACCCCCCACACACCCCCCAGCACAGTTACCTGCAGGCCACCAAGGGCTTCTGTTTGGTGATACTGTTAAAGGAACCTTACTGAATTATGCTGCAGTATATTAGAGGATGTGTTCCTGATATCGTCTGCCATGGGCCCTATGGCCCTAATGCAAGATTTCTTAAGGATTTTTTTAAGCTTTAAAAAAAGATGTATATGTTCTTTCTTATTTTTTTTCTTACAGATTTTTTTTCCACTGTGAAGAAACCAGGCCATTTGCCTTGGATAGCTTCCCACATTTTTATTTTGCTGACTACATCTTCATGGTATTAGCAAACTGTTCTGACTCCAGGATTTCCGGTAAGCAGCAATTAGATTTAAAGACTAGATCTAATTCAGGTCTGTATTGGAGGCAGGAAGAGGTTATTGTGATGTCTGGCAGGACCTAGATCATCTCTGGTCTCTTTTTGCATTCTGTGCCCATTAGAAACTCTTTATTTGCAAACATTTGAATTTAACTATATATTTTTAGATATGGTAATTTAATTCCATGTATTTAAAAATCTTATTGATCAACTCATGTTGTTTTTATTTTTATTGTTTTCAAAAGATTCATTTTTATGTGTATGAGTGTTTTGCCTTGCGTGTGCCTTGCAAATGCCTGGCATTTGCAGAGGCCAGAAAAGGAGGCCAGATTCCCTGGAGATGGACTTACAGACAGATGCGTGCCACCATATAGGTTTGGAAATCAAACCAGGCTCTCTGCAAGAGCAGCAGAGAGTCAGAGCCATCTCTCCAGTCTGCCTTTATTGCCTTGTTTATTACAGGGTTTCTTGTTGCTGGTGTTGACCTCAAGTTTTCTGTGTAGCTGAGGATGACCTTGAACTCCTGATCCTCTTGACTCTACTTTCTGAGTGCTGGGGTTACAGGTGTGAGCCGCCAGAGCCCTGGCTCTCACTGTGCATTTTATATAAGAGTCTTCATCCTGTACAGATGCAGCTGAACTGTTTATCCACACTCCAGTTCTACCATTGCTTCACTTATGGAAGCTCACAGCTCACGGTAGAAACCTAGAGGAACACAGCTCATGGTAGAAAGGTGGGCGATCCTGATGAGGCGCCTCACACCTGTAATCCCAAACCTTGGGAGGTAGAAGGCAGAAGGATGGACAACGCTGGGTGAATGTTTGATCTTCAACACAGAGTTCCAGGGCAGCCAGGGTCATGTAGAAAGACTGTCACGGCAAAAGGGGTGGACAGGCTGCAGCCAGCTATTGAATATAGGAGTCTCAAAACTGGAGGACTCAAAGACGTGGATAGAGACTTCCTAAGGCCAGTGCAGGAGGATAAGCATGCCTTTATCAAAGGGATAATTAACAAGTCCCGAGACCCATAGCAAATGCAACTCGTTAATAATTTATAAGCAGCAATTCTCCTACTTCTTAGTAGATAGCTTAGCGTGTCCTTAATGAAGCACACTGGGTAAGCCCACAGCCACACAGCTCTCTGGGGAGGGAAAGCCAGGCAGTGGTCCTGAGCCTGGCCATGGGAACTCATGGCTGATTTGACCCCTGGGCGGATTGTGGTTCTGTTTTGTGTCTAGGATGCTTTGACCTCCCTTCCAGCCTCAGAGATCCAGAGTCGGCTGCTCCTCCCTCAGGTGACTCACTCCTGGTGGAAGCAGCTTGCCTGTGGTAGGAAGAGAAACTCATTAGGTTCTGCAACTGGACCCAAGGCTCAGTATAACATCAAACAGCTTAGTGAGAAACAGCTTACACGTTTATTTAATATTTCCATGCAGACGTGGGGCTTTTGGAATAAATGTGAAGATAAAAATAAGGCATGAGGTTCAAGAGTTTCTGTAGTTCTTTGCACAGTGAGTGATAAACTGTGGGGCTATGATGAGATAAACTGTGCACAGTAACAAGCAATATGTGGAAGGAATCAGTGGGAAACATGGGTGATTTTAGAAAGTAAACTTGTATAGGTCCAAGTGTCAGTTGTTTCTCTATTGCTGTACAAAACACAATGACCAAGGCAACTTACAAAGGGAAGTATTTAATTGGACTTACGGATCCAGAAGGTTAGAATCCATGATGGCCGAGCAAAGATGTTGGAGACTGTGTAAGGCTTTGTGAAACTTCAAAGCCACCCCTTCCCCATGACACACCTCCTAATCCTTTCCAAACAGTTCCACCAACTGGGGGCCAAGTATGAGCCTATGGGAGCCATTCTCATTCCAACCATCACACTCTACTCCCTGGTCTCCAAAGGCTTCTGGTCATATCATAACGTAAAATGCATTTAGTCCAACTACAAACATCTAAAAAGTCCAAAGGTCAAGGTCTCTTCTGAGACTAAAGGAAATCTCTTAATGGTAACCCACTTGTAAAATCAAAAAGCAAACTTTATGCTTCCAACATACAGCAACACAGAATATACATTACCATTCAACCAGGGAGGAAAGGGACCATAGTGAGGAAATACTGGACCAAAGCAAGACTGATACTCAGCAGGACAAACCAATCCTGTGGTTCAGTGTCCTATGTCAAAGGGCCTAGATGGCTCTGCCCTCCCAGCTTTGCTGACTGCAACACACTTCTCTCGCGTGCGTGCGCACACTGGTGACACCCTCTGTCTGCAGCTGTCCTCGGCATATATCACATGGCTCTAACATCTCCAGCATGTCAGCATCTTCAACACAATCTATGCTTCACCTTCACAGCTTTGCACAATGGCCTCTCAGGCTCTCGTGCCCTGCCAGGACCTTCAATCAGGGACTGCCCTGCCACAAATTTCCTGGTATCAATGGCTTTCTTTAACCATGGAGGAACAGTCCACAACCCATTTACTCAAGAATCCCTCATGACTCTAAAGCCAGAACCACATGGACAACATTCCTGAGGTCTGCTGCCCCTCTGGACGGAGGCTGAGTCACATTTGCAGCAGATTTCCTTCCTTGTTGCTTTCTAGGAGCAGAGAATTCCTTCTATATTTTCCTTTCACAGGTTGGAAGCTCAGCTTGGTGGGGTCCTGCCTTGAGGTCACCCCTTCCTTTATTCCAGTGCTGATTTCCCCCCCCCCAATACCCTGATCCCTTTATCTCTTCAGCACAAGCCTTGGCCCCAACATTAAATTTCCTACAGTCTTTTATTCTTTAAGCTGCCTGTTTTTTATTTTATTTTTATTTTATTTTATTTCTTTTTGACCCACTTGTTCTTTCTTCCTTGTAGACCTACTTAAGATGGTTACCAATAACCATGTAAGAGTCAGTAATAGGTTGTCTTGAAATCTCTTACCATCAAATAAGTCAGCCCATTACTTTCTAATGGGAAGTGCTTAGGGAGAGGACAGAACACAGCCACATTCATTGCCAAAATATTATACGGATACTCTCTAGCCCAGTTGCTTATTGCTCCTCTTTGAAAGCACTTGAGCTGGGCCTCCACAGTCTGGAGAGATCTCAACACTAATGTCTTCCAAGTTCCTACCGGGATGACCCACTAAGCTCTGCTTTCAACATTCGATAACTTTTCTAGTCCAAAGTCTCAAAGTCTTCCACACTTTTCCAAAAAAAACAGCATGCTCAGAGCAATCACCCACTCCCTGTTAAGATGAACTATGGGTGATAATAAGGGGACCCATGAAGGAGTTAGGAGGGAATTAAGGTTATTTAGGAAAATAAACTCATATAGGTCTTTTAAGTGTCCATTCCTAGTCCCAGGAGTGAGACTGTTCTTTTAAAAATTGTTCTACTTTAAAATTATATGTGTGCACATATGGGGTGTGTGTGGTATGTGTGTGGGAGGAAGGTGCCTGCAGAGTCCAGCAGGGTGTGTTAGATCCTGTCTTAGTTGCTGTTCTATTGCTGTGAAAAGATATAATGACTGTGGCAACTCCTGTGAAAGAAAACATTTAATTTGGGCTTATCTACAGTTTCTGAGGTTTCGTCCATTATCATGGCAGGAGGCATGGTGGTGTTGGACAGGCAGACATGGTGCCGGGAGAAGTAAGCCGAGAGTTTTCCATCTAGATTTCCACAGGCAACGGGAAGAAAGAGCCTCTGGGATTGAAATGGGCTTTGGAAACCTCAAAGCCCACCCCCAGTGACATGCTCTCTCCAAGAAGGCCACACCTACTCCAACAAAGCCACACCCACTCCAACAAGGCCACGCCTCCTAATCCCTCTCAAATAATGCCACTCCCTGATGACTAAGCATTCAAATATATGAGCCTACAGGAGCCATTCCTATTCACACCATCTCCTGGAGCAAAAGTTACAGGCAGTTATGAGTCTCCTACCCTGCGTACTGGGACTGAAGGTAGGTGCTCTTCAAAAGAAGTGTGTGCTCTCAGCTACTGAGCCTTTTCTCCGGGCCCCATTTCTTTCCTCCCAGCAGAGTGGGCATCTTCCTTATAGCCTTTTGGTTCTGCTCTTTCTCAAGTACCTTCTGCTCAGGAGCCAAGATGGCGTGCCTTGGGGGGGGGGGGATTCATATGGACAGAACAAAGGATCTTCTTCCCCCTGCTGTTACCTTGCTATCAAAGCAGAAGACTCCTTTCTGAGACTGTAAAAGGTGTGGGATGGTTGGGCCTGGTGACAGGAGCCTGTGATCCCAGTTTCTCAGGAGGCTGAGTTAGAAGGATGTCAAGTTTATGTCCTTCATGTGGTAAGTTCAAAGCCAGCTTGAGCATATTCGTAAGCTTTGTCTCAAGTAAAGAGGAGGTAGGTACACCTGGGCAGCATGCACAGACATGGATTCAAACCCAAGTACCACCAACGAAACAAAACAACAATAGCCCCAAAGTTTTGAGATTTCCCCCTACATACTACAAAAGCCAGGACTCGATAAATTCCACTGTGATTCTCTACCTGGAGAAAAGCCCACACTCCCTAGGCTGTGGGTTCAGTCCTAAGGTCACCTGCACTTCAAAGGCACTTACAAATCTCCAAGCTGTTTAACTGCTTTTGGATACAGCAACTGGCTGTAAATGGAGGATCCCACAGCCCTCTCCTCAAATTCTAATAATTTGCCCAACTGGCTCACAGAATTCAGGAAGACATTTGGTTCTGATTGCATTATAAAGTATATCCAAAAGGATGCAGAGGCCAGAACTGGAGGAGAAGGTATATTAAGAAAGGGACAGAGCTGTCATGTCTCCAGGGCCTTGACCCTGGTCAGCAAGCCAGAAGATCTCTGAACCCTCTCCTCCTATAGAGATGTTGTGGACACAGTTGCTGAGTTACAGGATGGGGAGACCCAGCAAGGCCTATCTAGATTCTTCTTGTGCTAAAATCCTTCCCTTAGGATGCAGGGAAAATCTCCTTCAGGAAAAGGAGAGCCCGATGGCCTGCTGTCAGACAAGGAATCGGAACATTTCTTTATGGCCATCTGAAGGTAGGGAGGAAGCAGAGGACACTGTCTTTTTTTATTTTTATTTTATTTTTTTAGTATGGAATAGAGTTTATTTAGGGCATGGGGAGGGGAACTGAGGAGGAAATAGAGACAGAGGAGATACACACAGAGAGAGGAGGAGGGAGGGAGGGAGAGAGAGAGGGAGAGAAAGAGAGGAGGGGTAGAGGGCAGTCAGGAACATGTGGGGGGGCTAATGGGGAGAGAAGGGACAGAGAGGGTAAGAGAGTAAGAGCAAGGAGATTGTCTTAAAGAGGAGATTGTATGCTAGGAACCATAGACAAAGCCAAAGCATACACGCTGTCATGATAGGAGACGGGTTCTGAGTCCCTTTACCCAGAACTTGCCTTTTTATAGGTAAAAGTTGTGTTCCTCCTCCACCTTTCTAACCTCCACAGGCCAAGCCAGAGTTTCTCCCACCCACCTTAAGCCCCCCGAGGATCTAGTGCCATGTAGCTAGAGACTACATCCCACCTTTCTCAGAGGAGCTAATCCTCAGCCCTTCTCTCTCCTACCTACTTCTCCATAGAAACCCAATGAAGACGTCAGGCAGCACGCTCTGCTCTCCCCTGCTGCTGCCTCCTACTTACCCTGAGTCACCTTCTCAACAACGGCCTCTTTGTGTCTTCCTCTCAGGCATACAAACCAAATAGCCAAGTTGGGGCTGGAGAGAGGGCTCAGTACTTAAGAGTACTTCCTTTTCTTTCAGAGGACCTGGGTTGCATTCCCAGCATCTACATCAGCTCATAACAACCTGTAACTCCAGATCCAGGAGATCCAATGCCTCTCTGGCCGCCATGGGTACCTGTACTCATGTGCACAAGTCCACATGCATACATACATGTATATGCTTAATTTTAAAATATAAATAACTCTTTAAAATACCCAAATGGGCCAGGCAGTGGTGGCGCACGCCTTTAATCCCACCACTTGGGAGGCAGAGGCAGGTGGATTTCTGAGTTCGAGGCCAGCCTGGTCTACAGAGTGAGTTCCAGGACAGCCAGGGCTACACAGAGAAACCTTGTCTTGAAAAACCAAAAATAAATAAATAAATAAATACCCAAATGGACAGTCTGAATGATAAAGGAAGAAACAATGGGGGATAGACAGAGTTGTCCATCCTCTCCATGATGCAGATAGGGAAGTGAGCATTACTTAATTGGTAATGATGGGTATGGTTGGTGTTAATGCTTAAATAACTTGATTAAAAATAATGTGTATGAACTCATGTCCTTAGCAGCATTTTCACAACAGGCAATAAGAAGAGAAAAACCCAAGTATTTGCAGATTGATTAACAGACAAAGCGTAGCACAAATATACAAGTAATATTGAAAGAGTGCTTGCCACAGAAGCATGAAGACCTGAGCTCAGATCCTAGCACACATGTAAAAATGTTGGACATGATTGTATGTGCTAATAGCCCTGAGCTATGGAGGACAGAGACAGGAGGAAGGATCCCTGGGGCTTGTTGGTTGCCAGCCTGGTACCAGATTCAGTAAAAAACCTTGCCTCAAAGGAATAAGGTGGAGGGTGATAGAACAGAATGACCTCTGGCCTCCACATATGCACACACACACACACACACACACACACACACACACACACACACCATACACATCACACACACACTCACACACATACACATACCCCATATACACCACACACACACACTACATACACACACACCATATATACACATACATACACACAACACATATACACACCCCACACACATGCGCACACACACACATCACATACACACACACTACACACACACACACACACACACACACACACACACACACACCACGTCAGAGGCCAGATTTGACATCACAGATTCAACCAAGGCAGGCAGCTAAAGGGGGCATGGCATTGGTGGTTAGGGTCATGCTGCTCATAGCAGTCTGGGGGTGGGGTGGGGCATTGACAGCGGCAGACAATTTATCCAGGTCAGCCATACTGATGGAACAAAACTTAATTATCTGGGGCTGGCAAGAATGCTCAGTGAGAGACTGAACTCCTTTAACTCTTCAGTGTACTGACAGACATATTTAAATTTGATGGATGGAGCAGATCCCCAAAAGCCACACTTTATTTCTTCTCTCAGCTTTTTTATAGCTTCTTAGACAAAAGTTCTTTATAAAATTACCTCATAGATAAAATGTCATGCAAAAGGGAGTTACAGATGTCAATAGTAAGTTCAAAGCAGTGTTTCATTCTGTAAGCTCAGTATAAGTTCAAAGCAACAGTTTCACATGGCCTTGCTTTATCATAGTGCATGCCTGTGGTTTCATCCTTGGACCTGATGTAGAATGGATGTTTTTCCTTGATCGCACCTGGCTTTTATGTCTGAGTACCCATGTGGGGGTCAGTGCACACGAGCACAGCAGCCATGGAGGACAGAAGAGGGTATTGGTCCCCTGGTGCTGGAGGTACAGGCAGTTGAGAATTGCCCAAAGTTGTGTGTGCTGGGGACTGAATTTGGGTCCTGTGCAAGAGCAGTACATGCTTTTAACCACTGAGTCCTCTCTCCAGTACCCAGTTTCCTATTGTATTAAGTCTCCACATGATTCTACCTATTGTAGTTTGTGAAATACTGGCATATACACATCAGAGAGAGAGAGAGAGAGAGAGAGAGAGAGAGAGAGAGAGAGAGAGAGAGAGAAACAGAGACAGAGACAGAGACAGAACTGTTAAAAGAACCAAGTCACAAGCCTCAGGATCAAGCTGTGACGGGAGGGGGGCAGTATGCATAGAACCAGAAAAGCAGTAACTATGATAACTATGATCTGATCTGCCCTGTCCTGAATCCTGAATCCTCAAAAATAAACTAGCCAGTTTCTCTGCTACTGAGAACAGTGTGCTTGCATGTGTGTGTGTGTGCGCGCGCGTGTGTGTGTGTGTGTGTGTGTGTGTGTGTGTGTGTGTGTATGTGTAGCCTTTTGAGAGTTGGTTCCCGCTTGCTACATTGTAATTCAGGTTTTCTCTTCTTGCTTCTGCAACTGTGCTGCATACTCAGGCTAGCTAAGCACAAAACTTTCAAGGATTTGCCTTTTACCCTGTGGTAGGAGCAATGGGATAACAGATGTGGCTTTAATATCAGCTTTCCCCTGGGTTCCAGGTGTAGAAAGTGGGTCCTCAGGCCTGGGTTGGCTTTCCCTCTGAGCCATCCCCCTGCCCTTATGAATGAGTTTGGAAGGTGGCTCTCTGAGGGAGAAACACTGCTTGGATCTAGGGAGGAGGGCTGGTGCAGTTAGCTCAGCATGGCTTGTGTTTAACATCCTTGTTTGAGAGATCTGTGGGAAATTAGGCACTATCTCTGTGGGTAGTCTGAGTTTTATTAGTTGTATTGAAGTTCTTGACTTAGCAGAAAATACAAGCTAGACTCCAGAGCGAAGGGCTCTCTCCCTCACTGCACCCTTTTTGCCTTTTTAGTATGTATGTGTCTTAGTCAGGGTTTCTATTCCTGCACAAACATCATGACCAAGATGCAAGTTGGGGAGGAAAGGGTTTATTGAGCTTACACTTCCATGCTGCTGTTCATCACCAAAGGAAGTCAGGACTGGAACTCAAGCAGGTCAAG
>CM052708.1:3417744-3473078 GCA_028551405.1 Uromys caudimaculatus
AGCACAGTTCAGGGGTGCAGTCCATCATGGTGGGGAAGTCAAGGCAGCACAGTTCAGGGGTGCAGTCCATCATGGTGGGGAAGTCAAGGCAGCACAGTTCAGGGCTACAGTCTGCCATGGTGGGGAAGTCAAGGCAGCACAGTTCAGGGGTGCAGTCTGCCATGGTGAGGGAGTCAAGGCAGCACAGTTCAGGGGTGCAGTCTGCCATGGTGGGGAAGTCAAGGCAGCACAGTTCAGGGGTGCAGTCTGCCATGGTGAGGGAGTCAAGGCAGCACAGTTCAGGGGTGCAGTCTGCCATGGTGGGGAAGTCAAGGCAGGAGGAAACTGAAGCAGCTGGACATCCGGAGTCAGAAGAAAGCAATGGTGTGTGTGCTGCTGCTCGGGTTCCATTCTCAATGTAGACAGTTCCAGGTCCTCCATCCAGGGAATGGTCTCACCCACGATTAACACCCATCTTCTCACATCAAGATAATTCCTCACAGACACGCCCAGAGATTTGTCTCCCAGGAAATTCTAAAGTCTGTCAAGCTGTTTTGTGATAAAGCCAAGAATTCCAGATTCACCTGAGGTGTTTGAAAGAATGCTCCGTGTGCTGCCAGCACCAATGTGGCACCGTCTTGGCTTACATCACAGACTGCACTGGGGACTGAAGCCATGGTTCTATCACCAAGCACACCCCAAGGGAACCACTGAGCTCCAGTCCTCTACTTACTTTTATTTTACTTTTTTTTGAGACTAGGCCAGGCTAACCTAGAACTCACTATGTACTCAATGTTGAACTCAAACTCATAGTAATCTTTCAGCCTTAATTTCCCAAGGGCTGGAATTATATGTATGAGCCACTGTACCTAGCTCCATCCTCATCCTCATCATCACCATCACCACCATCATCACCATCACCTCATCATCACCATCACCACCACCACCACCACCATCATCATCTAAACATCATCACCATCACCATCACTGAAGGCAAACTATGTCCCATGGCAAGAGGCTTCTTCCCTTTCTCATGTTGCTTTCCTGTTCTCTCCCTTTTTATACTGCCTCAAGCAGAGTTATACACCACCGTCCTTTGACCAAGTGTCTCTCTGGGCATGGAGTTGGAAATGTGTTGAACAGGATTATGCCTGCTGTACTCAACTGGGCTGCCTAGTTCGCTTTCTACCCTGCTCTAACTGTAGCTTTGAGGTTAGTTCATCCAGTGTCTTACTTAGGGTTTCCATTGCTGTAAAGAGACACCATGACCAAGGCGACTCTTTTTTTTTTTTTAACTTTTTTGTTTTGTTTTGTTTTTTTGTTTTTTGAGACAGGGTTTCTCTGTGTAGCCCTGGCTGTCCTAGAACTCAGAAATCCATCTGCCTCTGCTTCCCAAGTGCTGGGATAAAAGGCGTGCACCACTGCCCGGCTACCAAGGTGACTCTTAAAAGGACAACATTTAATTGGGGCTTGTTTACACGTTCAGAGGTTCAGTCCACTATCATCAAGGCAGGAACATGGCAGCATCCAGGCAGGCATGGTGCAGGAGGAGCTGAGAGTTCTACATCTTCATCTGAAGGCTGCTAGCAGAATACTGGCTTCCAGGCAGCTAGGATGAGGGTCTTAAAGCCCATGCCCACAGTGACACACCTACTCCAACAAGGCCACACCTACTCCAACAAGGCCACGCCTCCCAATAGTGCCACTCACTCCCTGGGCCAAGCATATACAAACCACCACATCCAGCTTCAGCAGGCTGCCCAAACTGATTGGACCAACTAAGAGTCCAGAGTGCCAGAGTGATATCAGACAACTTCTAACTCCCATCTCTATACATAACCTCCCCTAACCAAAGAGCTGACACTTGCCACAAAAGTGGGTGAAAACAACCATAAAAAGAAAGAAGTGGCACCCATCTTCCTGGAGGATACATGAACATCTCTCTCCTTCACTTTTATTTAGTAACATTCTATATATAACCTCTGGTCCCTAAGGGTGGTAAAGCTGATTTTTGAGTTCATCTCTCATGTCCCATATTCCGTGTATGCGTATGATTGGATGTGTGCATTTCTGAACGTGGAGGCTACAAGGCCATATTGGGAGCCCCCTGCACCCTCTCTACACTTTATTACCAAGGCAGGCTCTCTCTCTCTGGACCCGGAGGTTACTGACTGGGTACCAGCCAGCTTTCTAGCATTGGAAGTACGTGGGCACACATGCCCAGCTTTTGAGGTGGGTTCTGGGGACCCAAATTCCAGTTCTTATGCTCGAATGGCAGGTGCTGTATCCCCTGGGCCAGCTCTCTAAATTTTGCTTCTTGTATTCTTAGCCAAGAAGAAAGGCTTCCTTAACTGTCCAGTTAGAGTGGGTCTTGTTACTGGTTTCACAGTTCCTGGGGTGGGGAAGAAACCAGTCTGGGAGCAAGAAGTGCTACAATTACAAAGACCTGTATGGGGCTGGAGAGATGGCTCAGAGGTTAAGAGCACTGACTGCTCTTCCAAGGGTCCTGAGTTCAATTCCCAGCAACCACATGGTGGCTCACAACAGTCTGTAATGGGATCCGGTGCCCTCTTCTGGTGTGTCTGAAGACAGCTATAGTGTACTCGTATATATAAAATAAATAAAATCTTTAAAAAACAAAACAACAACAACAAAACCAAAACAAAACAAAGGCCTGTATCTTCTAGTCAGAAATCTGTTTGAAACCTGTTTGTTTGAAACCTGTTTGTTACAGTCTCCATCCCTAATCCACCCCTAATCTTTTGTAGATAGTGGGAACAGAAACGTTCACGCTGTGAAAGGGATGGCTCCATGTTTACTCATGGGATTGTCCTCTGGGACACAAAGAAAATCACTATGTACTCAGAACACACAAACGTGTGTGTGTGTGTGTGTGTGTCTGTGTGTGTCTGTGTGTGTGCACGCACGTGCACATGCAATCTGACTAGGAAGCAATAAGATGACTGTTCCTACGTGTTTTGTGTAGTAGAAATAAGTGCATTCAAATTGTACACATGACAAGATAGACTCTAAGTCCAGCATTATGTCAAAATCATATACTTTTTAAAGGCTATGATTCTTTTAAAACCGGCATATGTTAGATTTCTAACAATATAAAACCCTTTCACCAGATGGCACACTGTTCCTTTTCAGAAATGTGTTCAGAGCTGGGTGTGCTGGCTCACACCTGTGCTTGGGAGGCTGATGAAGGGGGATTGGCTGGGGTTTGAAGCTAGCCTTGGCTAGAGTGAGACCCTGTCTCAAAACAAAGGACACAGAGGTAGCATAACTTACCTTTTAAAGGGATGCCACTTTTTACATTTTTTTCCCTAATGATTTTTCCTATTTCCCCTTGCTTCTTTGTTTAACTACACCATTCCAGACCAAAATTCTGGGGGGAGTTACAGATTGCCTTAAAAGTATCAGCAGAGGCTGGAGAGATGGCTCAGCAACTACAGACAGTGCTGCTTTTACATAGGACCTGGGATTGTTCCAGAGCCCATATGATGCCCTCTTCTGACTGTTGAGGGCACTGGGCATAACACGGTGCCCAGCAATGCAGGCGAAGCATCCACCCCACCCCTGCATAACATTAAGTCATCCAATAGCACTAAATGCTTTGTCACATATTCAAGTTACTTGCTGTTTACCAGACACTGAATGATGGGGAAAGGCGACTTTTACAATTCTCTTGATGACTATATGAATATTTCAGTCTCAAGCCTTACAGGGCTTAGCTTCCCACTTAGATCACTCTTGCCAGACGTGGAGAACCAGTGGATATACAGGTGACGGATGTGAGCAGCTATGCTCGGAGCAGTCGACACATCGGTGTCTTTTCAGTGTTACAATGTATTGAATGGTAACACATTTACAAGCTACCCCAGTTTCCTTGGTTTCCAGGCTTCCTCCAGAGCCAGAAAACACAGGCTCTTCTATTCCAATCTTTTAAAAATTAGTTTATCCTCTGACACCTTCCTGTATGTATGAAATGTGCTTTGAGAATACTGAGTCCCCACATCCCCTCTTGTCTCCTTCTGCCTTTCAACATGTCCCCTTCTTACCTCCATGGCTTTTAAAAATAGTAATCCACTAAAGTTGAGTCCCATGAGCATAGGTGTGAAGTTATTTACTGGGGCCTCTGCAATCTCCCCACACCACTGAAGAAATCCTTCCCTCTCTCAGTAATCCATGACTGTCAGTGCAGGCAGCCTTCCAAGCCCTCCACCATGAGAAGGCCCCTGGGCCGTGTGTTAGTTGCTTTTTGGTCACTGTGATAAAGCATCATGGTGAAGACAGCTTACAACTGTCAGCTGATAGGGGCTCACAGTTCCAGAGTGTGCTGGCTGGTTTTGTGTGTCAACTTGACACAAACTGGAGTTATCACAGAGAAAGGAGCCTCCCTTGAGGAAATGCCTCCATGAGATCCAGCTGTAAGGCATTTTCTCAATTAGTGATCAAGGGGGGAGGGCCCCTTGTGGGTGGTGCCATCCCTGGGCTGGTAGTCTTGGGCTCTATAACAGAGCAAGCTGAGCAAGCCAGGGGAAGCAAGCCAGTAAGTAACATCCCTCCATGGCCTCTGCATCAGCTCCTGCTTCCTGACCTGCTTGAGTTCCAGTCCTGACTTCCTTTGGTGATAAACAGCAATGTGGAAGTGTAAGCTGAATAAACCCTTTCCTCCCCAACTTGCCTCTTGGTCATGATGTTTGTGCAGGAATAGAAACCCCGACTGAGACACAGAGGGATGAGTCTGTCACAGCAGAAAGCCATGGCAGCAAGCTGCAGTCATGGACCCAGGAACAAGAGGTTGAGGGTGCACGCCTCGAGCCACAAGTATAGAGAGTAACCTGAAGGTGACACAAGTCACCGAAGCTCCAAAACTCACCTCCAGTGACATGCTTCCTTCAGAAGGCTAGACTGTCCACACCTGCCCAGGAAGGGCCAGCAACTAGGGATTAGTGTTCATTTTCCCAAGGCCATAAGGGGCATTTTTATGCAAACCTCTACAGTCCCTGCTGTGCAGGTAACCACAGCTGCAATGAGTTCATGAGCAAAAACCACATTGTGTCTAGAAGAGTGCTTCACACAACACCTCCCACCAGTGTTTATCCCGGTTTTAATTACTAATAGTAACTTTCATGTCACATATCACACTTTACACAGTAACATAGACCTATTTGTAAGTTCCAGAATAGCTAAGAAAGGTTAAGCAGGTCACAGAATTAAAACAACAGCAACAACAAGAACAAGAACAACAACACACCACCACCCAAGTCTTCCTGGCATCAGACCACAGCTTGAGATGACAGGGTATTGATGAGCCAGCTTGAGAGTTCGCTGGAGTTGCTCAGATCTGCAGGTCAAAATGAGCCAGGGTTGATCAGAACTGCAGAGTCAACCGGCCAAACAGGGAATTCACAGGATGGTCACATATTGCTGGACAGATAGAAGGCAGTCACTGGGTCTTGTCAAGCACTGGAGACCATGGTGACCTGAAGCCCTGGGGACAATTGGATGTCTCTGTTGGTCCCTTGACACACAAACTGGGTAGCTGGTCAGCAGGTGGCTGTTGTGGTGTACTTGTTTTGTGGGGTCCAGTTGAAGGTACTGTATTCTTCATAGGCCAGCGACACATTCCCGATGTTCTAGAGTAGTCTATGGGCAGCTCTGTTTTACTTTTAGGTATAAGCTATCTACCTGCTACATGGGGGTTGGGGGGGTGATTTTGGTGTCATCCTGCCTCTGCGTCTGTACTCAGGATGGAGCCAAATGCTGCTTGTAAAATAGGGTCACTCTGGCTGGGCTGAACATTGTCTTCACAGCTGAATAACCCAGAAAAGGTCCAGATAAATCTCTAGCATCCCTTTTACTCTTGAGGTTCCAGTTATTCAAGATAACCCCCAACCCCATCTTTCTCTGTAGCCTGGCTGGCCTCAAACTCACAACACTCCTGCCTCAGCCTTCCCAGTGCTGGCATCATTTCTCGTTTCTTTGCTGTTTTGGTGAGAAGAGGAGAGAGAGAGACTGGCTAGCCAGGGCAGCAAGCCCAGAGCAGCCATTCTGAGGATGCCCTTGCTGTAGACCAGGGACACCAGGGAGAGATCTGGTTCCTGGCTATGTCTCACGGTTTGCCTGGGAGCTCTAAGTGAGGATGTGATGGAAACTGGGAGGAGGCAGCTGGAGAGCTTGTGGTTGGGCCGACCTGGCATAGTTCACACCCCCCCCTTGCTTTACCTGTCTCTGCTATATGCCCTTTTAAAAGCCCCCAGATGGACAGTTCATTGATGTCCTATTTCCCAGGACCCGCCCCTGCTGTATAGAAGCTGTGCCCTCTGCCTTTCTAGTTCCTGCCTATGCCATCTATAACAAACTTCTCCCTGACACCTCCCCTCTGTCATCCTTGAAGTCTAGGTGTTGAATGTGAGACTTAGCTCAGGGGGCTTTGACGGCTGTGGAGATTTCAACAATCTCAGCCCACTGAGCTGACTAGGCTCACCAAGCTGATAAAGGCTCTGCTGCTCTCAAAGACTTTCCAAATCTTTCCACACCACTTTGGAAAATTTAAAAAGATTTATTTTTAATTTATGCATATGTGTGTGGGTGTATAGACATGAGTGCAGGTGCCCTTAGAAGTCAGATGTCAGATCTCCCGGAGCTGGGCAACACGGGTGCTGGGAACTGAACTTTGGCTCTCCACAATAGCAGTGTGAGCTCTTACCTGCTGAGCCATCTCTGTAGCCCCTTGCTTAGCCTTGTTCTAGCACACCTGATGGCTGAGAAACTGGCTTCAGATCTGAAGTATTTCAGTATTTTCAGAAATAGCCTTAGCATGAGTGTGTGTGTGTTTCTAAAATGGAAAAATTCTAAATGTCATTGTTCCCAAACTTGTTAAAGCAGGGATGCTGCTCTACTGCCCTCTCAAGGTTCTCAAATTAACAAGAATTGAAAAAACCCAAATATCATCTTAGAACCACACCCAAGCTGCTCATAATATAAACAACCATGTCTTTGCTATTTAAAAACTGCAGTCACATTGCCCTCTGCATGCTTGCTGTGAGGGTGGCTATTCACATCGCAGGAAGATCCTTTGGGAGCGGAGCTGGTGTGGTTAAGAGTGCTTGCTGCTCTTTCAGAGAACCTGAGTTCCCAGCATGCACACACCCATGTGGGACAGCTCCAGCTCCAGCTCCGATGCCCTCTTCTGGTCTCTGCACTTACATGCACAAGCCCCTTGACAAAGGTATACATTTAACTGAAAACACACACACACACACACACACACACACACACACACACACACACACACAAAAACCCAAGTTCTTTGAGGGGTTTTGAGTTCTTAAATATAATTAAAAAGACTTAGCATACATTTCATAGGAAAGAGCAAAACATCTTTCCTTAGTCATAATTCTCAGGTCTTAAATCCCAGCACTGCTGATCTCAGCAGCACAGACACAAATTTGGACTGAGAGATCAGCATGCCCCCCGTGTGAGGACAATGTGCAAATTCCTGTTTGATGTTCTTTAAGGCATTTATTTTGCAAATAGTGCACCTATAAGGTTAACTAATAAGACAGAAAATTCAGCGAGTTTATACTATAATTTTTTCAGGAAAAAAGAATCTACTGTTTTATATTTTATTGATGAAACCCTACAATATTAGGTTTTGGTTGGTTTGTTTGTTTGTTTTTTCCAAGACATGGTCTCACTGTATACCCATGTCTGTCCTTGAATTCACTCTGTAGACCAGGTTGGCCTCAAACTTAGACATCTGCCTGCCCCTGCCTCCTGAGTGCTGGGATTAAAGGTGTGTGCCACCACTGCCTTTCATATTGACAGTTTTGAGAAATAAAAAAGAAATATGAACTGGAAAAGTCTCCTATTGGATATGGCTGGTTATGCAGCATAATTTTTGACTAAAAACCACTTCATAAATAGAAATTAAATCATTAAGGATGTTACTATTCCTGTGGAGGGCCTGACTTCACTCTCAGCTCACGATGGTCTCCAACTCCAAGGGATATCATGCCCTCTTCTGGCCTCTGTGGGCTCCCAAATTCATGCTCCTCCCACATACACATAGGACACAAACCCATACACACAATTTAAAAAAATAAAAATATAACCACAATCAAGAAAAACCAGGTAACTATAATACAAATGGAGTTCCATTATTTTATTGTATTTACCACCAACCAATCTTTCTACTAATTTGAGATGTAACTCGTTTGCTCCCTGGGAAGGGGGGTGAGGAAACATTTTGGACTTTGAGGCCACCCTAGGAAGCATGATACTGTTTTAAGACAAAATAAGAAAAAAATCCAAATGTAAAAAGGCAGCCTGGGGGCTGAGCTAAGCAGGCTTCTAATGTCTGTGGTGCTAGGGGATCAAACTCGGGGCTCCTGCATGGTAGAAGAGGGAAGGAGCCCTGAGCCCCTCTTCTTCTCTAACCCAGGGACTCTCCAAGTTGTCCAGGTTGGGACTAGATTCCCTGTGGAGGTCAGGCAAGCCTTGAACCTCCAAGTCTCTACCTACCTACCGGCTGGGCTGCTTTGAAGTCAGGTTTTTTCATCTGTACAGTTTTCCACTGAAACTATAACTGTTTATATTTTGATGTTTTTAGACATCAATCCAGACATTTATTTCATTATTTGTACCTTTAGACTACCATGTGATTGTATTTCTATCTGGTAGAGTGCATTGCTTTGATACAGGTACATATTGTACAGTGAGCTAACTGGAGAGGTTGGCATTTTCATAGTACTCTGAATGTTTTTTTACTATTATTGTGGGAAGGGGCTGTGACGGTTTGGGTGAGAATGGCCCCCGTAGGCTCATATGTTTGAATGCTTAGTTACAGAGAGCAGAACTGCTGAGGATGAAAAAGATCAGGTGTGGCCTTGTTGGAGGGAGGTTGGTTTTGAGGTTTCAAAAGCCCACAGCAGGCCCAGTCTCTCTGCCTGAGAATCAGGATGTAGAGCTCTCAGCTCCTTCTCCAGCGCCTTGCCTGCCTGCCTGCCTGCCTGCCTGCTGCCATGATGATAATGGGATAAGACTCTGAACCTTAAACAACCCTCCAATTAAAATGCTTTCCTTTATAAGTCACCCTGGTCATGTGTCTCTTCATGGCAATGAAACGCTAAGATGCTTCAGGCTTGTGTTTGCTTCCTCAGTCCACTTGGTGGAAGGAGGGAGTTGATTCCCACTGGTTGTCCTCTGGTCTCTACACTGACCTCACAGTATACATGCTCACAGATCTGCCCACACACCTGCATGTAATAAAAACTGAATGAGCTGGGGTATAACTCAGGAAAGCACTTACCAGGCATGTAAGGCTCTGGGTCCAACCCACAGCACAGTTTATCTTTTCTTATGGGGGTTTGTGTGTCTGACAGTTATGTTGGACTGCTATTACAAACTTCCTGCCAGAATGCCTTAGAGGCCAACTATGAAGTTTTGTTTTTATAGTAGACATTTTAGAGGTGTGTGTGTGGTGTTTTGCAGGGAAGGGCAGATAACTACTGTTGCCTGACCAACCCAGGCTGGGTTAAGTAGATGTCTGCTGCTCACAGTGGTTCTTTGCCTGTGTCCTCCATTTCAGAAACACACACTTATCAAGAATCCAGAGTCGTGAATGAAACCAAGCAAATGTGCTTGTTTGGGTTAAGTCTGAAAAGTTTTCCACTGGAGGATAAGAACAGGAGCAAGAAGAGACTTCACTGGATGATTGCTAAGCCTTTGAATTTTCTGTGAAAATTAGCAAACGGCCACACAGAAAGGTATCAAGGTTGTGAAAACTGTCTGCTCCATCTAAGAACCCATGTGAGGCCAGACATGTTCCACCTAAGTACCCACATACTTTGTCCTACTGTAGGACTGAGGAAACTTTTGTTCGTCCTTTTTACACATTACTGGAATACAAGGAAATAAGGTGGATCTTCTGAAAATAACAGTGAGCTTCCCAGTCCAGATGTCCATAGACTCCAGTGTTGATTGAACCCTGGGGCCTCCCGCATGCTAAGGCAGCGGTCCACTACCAGACTACATCCTGGTCCATTATGTAGCTTAGGCTGTGGCTACTATCTGGAAATGATTCATTGGGTATTGCCCCCCAACCCCCAGGACATGCCTGTTAGCTGCCACCAATATAGTGCCAGTACCAAATTTGGCACACAAGCTAAATCGTCTCAGTTACAACACTGCCACACATCAGTCAGGAAACCTTTGGCGGCTCAGGTAGAAGGGAACCATTTACGAACAGCCATCTTTCTGGACTCCATAGAAAGTAGTATGGCTGTGGTGGGGTGTTATCAGGCAGTTTGGGGAAGATAAAGGCCTCTGGGTGTGGCATTCCTCTATCTGTAATCCAAGCTATGGGGACTTTGGGGGAAATGTCTAATTGCAGCTGGATTAGAGAGCCAGGCCCCCATTTGTCACTCCTCTGGCCTTGTATTCCTTCACCAGAGCTGGCAGGCCATGGGTGACTGCTGCAAAGCCAGCTGGGTGCTTCACCCAGATTCCCACGGATTAAATGGACAAGCTTTGTCTCCCAGCCTTTTGAAGTGTGTCCCGTATGAAGCAGAGGGCAGCTGTGATTCCCTAGGAGATACATACCTACCTCTTATCATACATGACCAGGATCATTCACTCTTGTGATGCAGGCTAGCTACTGCTCCTTACAGTGCATCTATTGCCTTCTTCAGACAGCTATAGCCATGTAAGCTCCTGGCTTTGCTGTAGTTATTTATTGTGGTGATCTTTTCCGATAAGAAACAGTGCATGGACACTGTCTTAGGGTTTCTATTCCTGCATAAACATCATGACCAAGAAGCAAGTTGGGGAGGAAAGGGTTTATTCAGCTTACACTTCCACATTGCTGTTCATCACCAAAGGAAGTCAGGACTGGAACTCAAGCAGGTCAGGAAGCAGGAGCTGATGCAGAGGCCATGGAGGGATGTTACTTACTGGCTTAGTTCTCCTGGCTTGCTCAGCTGGCTTTCTTATAGAGCCCAAGACTACCAGCCCACAGATGGTACCACTCACAAGGGGCCCTCCCCCCCTTGATCACTAATTGAGAAAATGCCTTACAGCTGGATCTCATGAGGCATTTTTCTCAACTGAGACTCCTTTCCCTGTGATAACTCTAGCTTGTGTCAAGTTGACACAAAACCAGCCAGTATAGACACTATACTAACAGCCTGTATTTTAAAACATAGAACCTTTCCCCAGTGCTGGGGAATGAACACAGGGCCTTGTGTGTGCTGCTGAGAGCCAGAAGGAATCACAACCATGAGATACTTTCACTTAAGCAAGTCCTGCTCAGAAACTGATCCTTTCCTGAAGACTGAACACTCATTGGACTTCAGTCTCTAGTAGCCTGGGGACTGAAGCTGGGCTTCCTGCATGCTGGATCAGCACTCAGCCACTTCCCCTGCACCTGCAGTTTTAGAGGCTGGCGAGGTGGCTCAGGTGGATAAAGGTGCAAGGCTGATCTCTGGGACTTACGCCGTGGAAGGAGAGCCAACTCCAGCAACCTGTCTTCTGACCACAACACAGCGCTGCACAACATGCACATCAATACATCTACCAAAGCGGGTTCAACAGCAACAACAAACTCTCAGCAGGAGCCTGAGGGGGCTCAGTGGTTAAAAGCTTGTACTGCTCTTACAGGACTGGAGTTCAGTTCCCAGCACCCACAGGGCAGCTCACAACTACCTCTAACTGCAGTTCCTGGGGACCTGGTGCCCTCTTCTGGCCTCCTCAGGCACTTCACAGATGGCATCCAGACACACAGCAGGCAAATATGCCCATAAGAAAGCAAAAGCTGAGCTGGGCAGTGATGGCACACGCCTTTAATCCCAGCGCTTGGGAGGCAGAGGCAGGTGGATTTCTGAGTTCGAGGCCAGCTTGGTCTACAGAGTGAGTTCCAGGACAGCCAGGGCTACACAGAGAAACCCTGTCTCAAAAAACCAAAAAAAAAAAAAAAAAAAAAAAAAAAAAGAAAAAGAAAAAGAAAGCAAAAGCTGGTACAACCATCTAGGAAGATGAGACATTTGGTTGGCTACTTAGCCTTTTGAATTACCTACTTGGCATTCAAATGAGAAACCCTTCCAGATAACTAACTCATAAAATGTTAATCACACTACATGCGTTCGCCCCCCATTTATTAGGAGACCAGTTGCATCAGGAGTATTTTACTTATGGATACTTCCTAAGTCAAGCTGCAACATGAGTTGTCACAGAGGTGCTTCACATTAGAGTAGGTTGGTTGGCCATGCTTCAGGTTATGTGCACACAGTGGCCTCTGGCACCTGCTTCTTCCTCACCTCAACTCACTGCCACTTCTACTTGCCGGTCTGCACCATGCCACCAGTATCCTGCTGTGGATCCCACTAGTCATTGAGGAGGAGGCACTTGTTCTCATAAGTACACACTAGCTCTCCACAAACCCCAGCATTTCCTAACCAAACCACCACCTTAACTTGGCAGGTAGGCCATCTTTTTTGTGTACTTCTTTTCAGCAAATGCAGCAATAATTTAAACAAAAGCCAAGCTTACACTGCTCCAGGCACTGGGCAACAGCGCAAAGCCTACTTTTACACTGGAGCAGTGGGTTTGCACCACTGGTACCAGTGTCTCCTTCCAGGGAACAGAGAACTAAGTCCCTCCAAACATCACCACACCCCTTCTCCAAGAGGCCAAGCACCCACTGAAAGCACTGACCGATGCTGAAGTCACTCAACATACTTCCTGCCAGATACTGAAGCATCCAGACTATCCACGTGGTGGCTAGAGGCCATATATTCCAAGGGCATATGCTAACCAGTGAGCCATCTGAATAAAATCCATTTTATTTTCAATTTCATTCCAAATTTTGTTTTAATGAAGTAATGCAAATCATTTAAAGAAAGAAATGTTTAATTTTAAATTCTGATTTATGCATAAAACTCATTTTTTATCACAGTTAAATTTAGTACAAACTATGAAAACGTTAACACCGAGGTTTCGACAGAAATCTATTAAGATCCCTTAGAAAATGACTTAAAGGAAACAGCTAGTCAGTTACTGCCAAGGTTAATACATAAAGAAAATCTCACACAGTTTACTGAAATTTTCAGTAAATAAGTTTAGCCATAATACTTGTAAAATTAAAAATTTCAAAAGCTGCGTGTGGTTCTAAAGTAATTACAATCTGCAATGAAAATCCTAAGCCAAAACGTTTTTATCTACAGAACAATCCTAGCTTTAGAGAAGCTGGTTGAATCTGCAAACCTTCAGAATACCAATTGTGAACAGAGTAGCTATATCATAACTGAGCTTAAATTAACTCAAAGACAGCAGACACACTTCCAGGGCCGCACTGAAGAGAGTGTGGGGGTAGATCATTGAGCCAGAACTATCACCTTAAAAAAATATCAGATCACTCTTATATTAAAACATGAAAGGAATCAAAGACAGACAGCACTGAAGTTCTACACAGGCCTCTTGGTATTTCAACGCTGTTTATTGAGGAGTGAAGGAGACTACGGCCAGACATGCCAACGACACTTCACATTCAAGGGCTGGCCAGCCGGGAGTAGGACAGCCTCCACACTGAGTCACTGCACAAGCCTTCTGGGAAAGAACCAGAGTGACATCAAGTGATAGCCCCATGCTTCTGGTTTGTCAGCAGTTGTTTGCAGCTCGTTGGCTGGAAAAGGCTTCTTTCTACCCCCCAGACTCTCACTCCATTTACAGAATAAACACTAGGTTGTCCCCCAGTCTGTGTAACACACATCTATGTGGATGAACTGATCTGAAGGCTGCTTTCCTTAAGTTTCTGCAGGTCTACTAAGAAAAAGGAATCGTTTCCCCTTTCCCTTCATGTGGGGCCAGACACAGCAATAGAAAAATACTCTGCAGTGCTACCATAGGGATTACAGGGACCTCCTCTGCAGGTCTGACGAGATCCACGGCAGTCCACTCTGCACACAGGGCTGCTCTTCCTGTGCATGGCTCCAGAAGAATGGCCTACACACAACACTACTGCTCTCTCTTGCTCAAAAACAAAACAAAGAAACCTAAACAAAAGGGTAAACGTTTATTTGGAGTTAGTCTTCTGGCAGGTGGTATTAAGGCCTTCAGGCAGAGTTCAGGAGCTCCTGTATGGCTGCCTGCTGCTCTGGACTGAGTTGTGCTATGCATTCAGTCCACAATCCTCCAGAAGTCTAGGGGGAAAATGCACACATTTAGACACAGCAATCCCTTCAAGTACTTAGTAAACAATGTGCAAAGGCTGTAACAAGGCCCAAACAAACACTCTCTACCTTAATTTGATGATTATTGTAAAACCACTAAATCTGTTCATTTCTTCAAAGTTCATTCCTCTACCTCAATAAAACTAGCCCAGCGGCCTATGTACGACCCTCAAACACTGAGTTAGGCACCGCAACTGCTTTCTTCTGACACATCACTAAATGCATCTTCCTCCCTTCTGATATTCTGAAATTAATGATCATATGCCAAGCACCCACTGAAGGACTGTGCTCAGTGGAAAGATTATGTTAATAGCCCATTTTGAAGCTTGCTAATATGAAAATGAAATTTCTGCACCTCATTAAATGTTAATTCCTAATGTAGATCAAGGACAATAGAACCCTCAACCAAATACCTAGGATATTTTTTTTACCTGTCCTTTTCCAGTTCAACCAAAACAGCTTACCTGTACTTGGCGAACTACATTGGCCAGGCGTTTGGCACAGGGGTCGTCATGTTTAATGGCCTCGTGCATTTCTCCCTCTGCAATTATACTGAATATTTTCGGTAGATTGGTATTGTTTGGGCCAAGAACAATTGGGTGATTACTGAAAAAAAAAAAAAGAGAAAAACAAACACCTTCATAAATAAAATCTGTAAGAGGAATCACACTTCCCTGAGTTCTTTTGTACACAACAGTTATATGTTCATTAAGAGCAAATGTCTTTGGGCTCAACTAAGAAGAAAACCAGCTGGTTTTATTTAGCAGGCCTGCAGTTTCTTCTTATGTAACTATATAAACTATGTAAAAACAGACTGGCTCGCTTCTCAGAATTTTTCTTTTTAAGGACCAAATAAATGAATTAAGTGCTTTGTATTAATCTGCACTGTGTCAAAAACAAAACAAACAAACACAATTCTCAAGACAGTGCTGTCTCAAGTCTGTAAACTCAGCAAGTGTGAGGCTGAAGGAGGAGGGTCAAGTTCAAGGCCAGCTCAGGTAGCTTACTAAGACCCTGCTCGAGTGAAGAAGAAGGCTCTGCCACACAGCACTTCCCCGGCACAGGTGAGACCCTGGCGCTGGTTACCAGGACCAAGAATAACGTTTAGTAGACCAGACGGCCTCAAAAGGGCTGCTTGGGTATTTCAAGAGTAAACTCGGGAATAACTTCAGGCAGGTTTAATAGAAAGCCACACAACAGTAATTTGAGTAGAAGTCACTGACACAGGTCACTTCCAAGGAGAGATCAAATAGCCTGAGGAGTGCAATTTCAGATGCAGGCAAGGACTGTGTAGCCTGAGGTGGCCATCATTCCTCAGAACCTCGTGGGTCATGCACACACACAGTATTCATGAACCTGAATCAAATGAGCATGAAGGAATATCCAACCCCAAACCAAAACCCAAAATTCAGGAATTCTACTGGATATATGAATGAACAAAACAAACACAGTAATTAATACTGAAAAGAGCCAAGATTAAAGCCACAGCTAGAGGGCTGTGGGGTAAGAAAGATCCCAAAGTTTCTAAGGCCACCATGTTGTTGCAGCTTAAATACCCAGGGGCTGAAAACTGAATGAGTGATACCACACACAAGGCCAGATCACAATGGCTGCCTGGTGGACCCTGTCCCTTTCTTTAAGGCAGGATCTTGCACACTGGCAAGGATGTTCTTGAACTTGCCCTGAGATTTATTTGAGCATGCCTTACCATACCTCACCCCCTCTGACCTGGTCTGTAGAAAACGTAGTGGGCAACTGAATAGCTGGTGGCAACTCACGTAACAGGACTTGCTAACTAACATGATTCCACAGAGAATAACCTCAAGCTACATTTTTATCCAAGGGTCAAAGTGTAACAGCTTACAAGGTAACAACAGGTCAGGATGGTTGCCGCATGCACGAACACACAAGCATGCTGCAGGCTAGGGTTACCCCCCCAACACACACACACACACACACACACACACACACACACACACACACACAAAAGCATGCTGGCCACAAGTGAGGCAAGAAAGGAAAGAAAGCTGGCCTGTACCTTTCAATCAGGTCACACAGGTAACTGAAGGTCTGGACAGCTTCTTCTTTATCTTCATGGAGGGGGAGCCACGACAGCCAGTGTGGTAAGACCTCCTCCACATTCACGCAGTCGGGCTTGAACTTCATTATCTTTCCCACTGCTGAGATGCAGTTCTCTGTGGCGTTGACATTTTCTTTGGTCTTAGAATCTGCAGACTGAATGACTCTTACAAGCAGCGGGAGTGCTTCTAAAGCAAACAAGTAGAAAAACAGGACAGCTAAACTTCACGCTGATGAACATGAACGGTTCCCTCTCTGGTTGTCACTGATTGCTAAACCATGCGGCAACCATCCTGTCACTGTCCCAGGACTGTATGTGATGGAAGGACACCAAGCATGGACAGGTGCTGAGAACCGGCACACACTGCAGCCTACACTTACTGCCTATGCTTGAGAGCCTCACGCTTTAGCACTGCCAACCTCTCCTCCCTAGACAGGCTGGCCCAGGCCTAGATGCCACTCCACCTTCAATTCCATCTATGAGAGTGTACTGGCTAGTTTTGTGTGTCAACTTGACACAAGCTGGAGTTATCACAGAGAAAAGAGTGTTAGTTGAGAAAATGCCTTCATGAGATTCAGCTGTAAGGCATTTCCTCAATTAGTGATCAAGGGAGGAGGGCCCCTTGTGGGTGGTGCCATCTGTGGGTTGGTAGTCTTGGTTTCTATAAGAAAGCAGGCTGAGCAAGCCAGGAGGAGAAGCAAGCCAGTAAGTTACATCCCTCCATGGCCTCTGCATCAGCTCCTGCTTCCTGACCTGCTTGAGTTCCAGCCCTTTAGTGATGAACAACAATGTGGAAATATAAGCTGAATAAACCCTTTCCTCCCCAATTTGCTTCTTGGTCAGGATGTTTGTGCAAGAATAGGAACCCTGACTAAGATGGAGAGTAAGCACAATACAGGTTGTGCTGGAGCTGGGGCTGGGAGGGGAAACTAAAGCAGCAATGGGACCAGAACGTTCCCTGGTGTGGTGAGGAGGCCGGGGACATGGCTGCCTGGGACAGAAGGCACAGAGCAGAATGAGCACACGCACCTGTACAGAAAGGGCGGTAGTTGTCTCCACCGTACTGCGCCATGACGCCTAGGCCATACGCCGCAGCTTGCCTGACTTCTGGGCTGTTGTCACACACATACTGGAGCATTGGCCTTAAGAAATATTCTGCATACTTAAATGAAGCTGGACTACAGTGTTCTATGACGTCATCAAAGATGCACAATCCCCACTGTCTGTCTGGCCATGGTCTATGTGGACACTATAAAACGAGATTCCCTTTTAAGCATTGAATACTGGTACAAAAAATGTAAACAATTCATTACGGATCATCTGCTTAGGGAACACAGCAGATAAAGGCAATGAAAACCTCACAACCACATCTCACAGCGTCAACACTGCACGGCACACATACATTACGTAACTTCACAGCACTGGACCTGTGCCATTTGTTTCAGACTCCCACACACTGCCCGGGGAGCTGATCGAGCAGCAATGTGCACACATTTACTTTGTGAGGAGGTGACCGGGAGCAGAGCATCGGGCCTGCAAGCCCTGCTACCCAGGAGGCTAACAGAACCGTCCCAAACTGGGACTGGTGGTGAAGATCTGTAGGCCCAGCCACTCCTTAGGATGAAGCAAAAGGATTCCAAGTTCCACAGCACTCTGGGCTACTCAGCGAGACTGTGTCTCAGAGGAGAAGGGAAGTGTGATAAATCTACTTGTGTACATTGTTAACCTTCAACTGTTCCAACTATTTGAAACCAGCTAGATGAGCTCACAACTCAGACTGTACCTAGCAAGGATCCCTCTGTTTCAGTGTACTGAGAGGACATAAAACACCCAGGGCTACGTATAATTAAAAGAGTGCAATGAAAATCCCACCTCGGGGGCCCATTCTTAACCCCATGTGTAAGACGTTTTATGTGAGGACACCAGGCTAACTGTTCAAGTAACTCTGAGGTGATTAACACTTACAATCAGGTTGACGATTAATGGGAGCAGCTGTTCAAACCACGGCAACACTTTTTCTTTGTAGCTACTGAATATTGAGTGTAAAATATCTGACACTTTAGTCAGTATATAAACATCATTATCATCCTAAAAAAGAAACACAACACAGCCCCATGAGTTAAAAACTGCCTTGAGGATTGAGCAGTAACACCCACAACATACTCTACTGAGAACCTGGAGGCTGAGGTAAGCCTGAGGTCTGATGGTAAGCCTCTACCAGGGAGGAGCAGGAGCAGATGCTAAGAGCTGTGCTTAGTGCAGCTGCCTTGGGACTTCATGTGAGCACAGTCCAGGAGAGAGAGGCTGCACACTACAGATGCTGGCTCCACCCATGGTCAAAACGTCTGCACACACTAGGCTGGATGGGATGACAGAGAATCAGGCAAAGGAAGCCGCAGCTGAGCCTGGTGGTGCAGGCAGGCTTGTGACCCCAAGCACTTGGGAGGGAAAGTAAGGAGGATCCCAAGTTCAAATCCGGGCTATATAGAGAAACCCTGTCTCAAAAAACAAACAAACAAAAAAACCCTTCCTTTCCAAATAAAGAGGGCTAAGGATATTAACCCAAGGTAGAAAGAATGCTTGCTTATAACACACAAAGAAGCCTTAGGCCCAACTGCCTGACTGTCAACAGTCACTCTGGACAACCCCTGAGTGTGGGAAACTACCATCAAATGCAAATGGTGCTTGGGAGCAGCAGGTTATCTATCAGGCGACCTACGGCATCTGCTGGGTGCAGATACTACCAAGATAAAAAGTCACCCAGACCCACACACCAGTTCATTTCAAAAGACTTATGCCAGCTTCTTCTCCAAGTTAACTAGGGAAGGTGAACTGAAGCAGGCAGAACAACTCTGATGCAAAGGCCATGTAATGTAGGTGAAGTGCTGAAGGAACGACTTACCTCATCTTGTAGTGACTCTTCAACCTGTTCGTCATAGTCTTCATCCTGCCTTTTAACTTGCCGCAACTCTTGGTTTTTGAAATGTTCTTCGAGCTTAGTCTTCAGTATACCTCCCAGCTCCTCAAAGTGTTCATTGTTGAGACACCCGTCTCCCATTACTTCAATGCACTGAGGGTGAAGACAGCGCCGAGGTTTGAGAAAATAATCAACTCATTACTCCTTGAATGTACACTTCTAGCTTGTATCTGAGGAACAACACTCCACAGAGAGGAGTTGGGTACAAAACCTTTCTTTTGGACTATCTTATGTGTCACGCTGCAGATTCGTACCCAGGGCATAAACCAGCTTCCTCTACCATACCCACCTAGCTTCGATAGCAAAATAAGAGATGAAAAGGGTGAGTAGGGAGACTTAGGAATGAACAGGAGGATCTAGGCATAAACAGTGCAAAGTCTGCATTTGGATCCACAGTTCTAAGACAGGCACTTACCACGGCTGACATAAAAGAGCGTCAGACCTTCTCCTGTGATCCTAGGACTGAGCACTAACTGGCTTCATGCAACTGAAGCTACAGCTCTCATATAAAACTATTAACTATGTCTGTAACCAACTCCCTCTGCCTGTAAAAATCACAGTGTAATCTATTTCTCAAAAGGCTACTTCTCAACCAACAAATGACAAAACCAACATTTCAGAACAAAAAAATTGCAGCATTTTCAGAAAGTGATTTGTTAAATACACTGAAAAGTCCTGTAACTCCCTGCCCGAATTTATTCAGCAGAGAACTACCAAGTGTGTCCTATAAAGTGGGAGGGAAATATTCAGAGAAAACACTCACCTTTGCAAAGGAGTGCATTATTTCTGAGAGGACATCGGAGTCAGGCTCTGTGCCGATGGCCTTGATGAGAGCATCGCACATGAAGTGCCACATCTGTGTCAGGTACTCGGGACCCCGGACCCTTGCACACTCCAGCAGAAGTGGCATGGACTCTGCTGCTGCCACGCGGACCCGTTTTATCGTTAAGGAAGTGCGCCATCGGGGAGCCTCCTTAGTGTCCCAGCATTCTGCCCACGTGCTAAGCAACAGTACCTGCTCACCTAAGATGAGTGCTGTGTCAAATACAAAGTAGGTACAAACCAGTAAAGGCCTCCTGCCCTGCCCCATCGAAGGAGCATGTCTGGAGGAATGAGGGCCTCATTGTTCTGCTTCTGCAGTGCATGCAGCAGAAGCTACAGCTCTCCCAAGAAAACGATTCAGGACTTGCTGGCTTTCAATGAGGACTAAGTGGATCTTCTGTATGTATAAAGGGAAAGCCTTAGGTAACTTCCTAAATAGGAATTTCAGAGAGATGGATTCAGTTGGAGAGATGGCTCAGCTGTTAAGAGTATTTGCTGGTTTTGCAGAGCACAGAGGTTCAGTTCCCCTGAATCCAGATGGTGGTTTGTAACCAGCCCTAACTCTAGTCCCAGGGCATCTGATGTCTTCTTCTGACCTCCATAGTACCGGCAGACACGTACATGTACACATGCATTCATTCACACATAACACTCATACACATGAAATAAAAACTTTAAATCTAAAAAACTAAGTTAAAGTTCTAGGGGCTGGCTTAGTGGTCAATAGCACTGGCTTCTTCTAGAATACTAGGTTTGTTTCCCAGCACCCACATTGTGAATCACAGCCATCTCTAACTCTAGTTCCAGGGGCTCTGACACCATCTTCTGGCCTCCCCTGGATAGTGGACACATGTAGGACACAGATGAACAGTAAGGCAAAGCACCTGTGTTCCTAATGAAAGGTAACTCTACTTCCTCCTGGCATTACCAGGGATCTCCTAGAGAACTGACTGTAAAGCACACCTCTGACAGAACCCTGAGGAACAACATGGAGGTTGGGTTGGTTTTCTTGTAGCCACCATATGAAAATGAGTGTGCATGCAGATTACAAACACACCCATAGAATTAACTACACCTATCAGGGACTTGAGGATGAAACTCTTTTGAGATTTACTAAGATGTTCTCTAGAGATGTTACACACATTAGCACTACAGGAGTCTTACAGAAAGTAAGCCATCAGTGGAAATCCAACAAGCACTGTGGGCATTTGTTCATAAAATGTCAGTCTTTACAATTCTTAGTAAGGTTACAGAGAGCCACCTACAGCATGGTTAATATTTTCCTTTCACACCTTTGGTGTCAGGTGAAAGAAACGAGCACACACAGCTAAGTCGGAGCACGTGCACAGCAATGGTGATGGGGAGCTCAGGGAGCTGAGGACATTACAGTTTTACTACACCCAGATGTGCTTCTATTCAGCTGTGGAAGGATATCATCATGGAAATAAAATTTCAGCAGCGGGACCATCAGTTTGACAACCTGTTCAGTGTATTCCACAAAACCTTCCTTTAATTCCTTAGCATAGCAAACCTGCAAGAAAAGAAATCAAGGTCCAGGTTACAGGGTTTCAAAAGATTAACACTGACTCTCTGACCCTGTCTGTCTTACACTGAAAACAGACTAGTTATCTTTTAATACTACAAGCACATTTCTGTTCATTTCTTTAAAGATATTCTTAGTCACTATATAGATTTGCCTGAAATACAGGAAAATCCTTTACTCCCAAAAGCCTATACCCCAAACCTTCTGTAAACGTTATATAACACAGACAGACGGTGACGGCCGGCTCTGGGTAATACTTGGCGTGGACTGTGTGACAGTGGACTTGACTTTGTGTGCCATGGAGCTTGTGTGTGTCTGCATTCCCACACACATCACACACACAGACAAGCATAAGCAAAGGAGAAAATCTACAAGTACAAAGGTCTAGCGTAATTTGCATGAGGTTAGCAGTCTTATGAACTGTTAGGTAACTATCAGGAGAGGCTATAAACGAAGTTTAATTCAATCACAGCAACATACCAACATCTGGCAAGCCGTTGACTTTTCTTCCAGTCCTGCAGTTTTAATACCAAAACTTTGCTGATCTCCAAGGTTCACAAATTCCCAACCATCATCGTCACTCATATTCTCCATGTCCTGGGCTAGTAACAGGAAAAAGACAAACATGAAAGAAAAGGAAAGAAAAGAAACGAGAAAAGAAGAGCAGAGTTGCCCGCCGTGTCGCGGTGAAGGAACTTACTGTCTAGAAGGGCCACTTCAGGCTTAATTGAAGCGGTCTTCATCAGCGGCCCCATAACCACAGGAAGGTACTGCTGGAATTCTTTCCCAAGGATTTTGCACATCCTGGCCCATGCTGAGATCATGTAAGAAATCTGGGGGAACATCCCAATCAGGCCGTGAGGCAGTGGGTAACTGAGACAGAGAAAGCCACTTTTCCTTGCTGAGGAGACAGATTACCATAGGCATGTTCGAACTTCCCAGTGTTCCCAGTGGATCTGGCACGTGAGGCTGTCCTACTTTCCCCCATGAGGTAATTACAATCTCTTCTCTTTCTCTGCGTCTGTACCACTTTAGGCATCGACCCTTTGGAGGCAGCACACACACTGCCTGGCACAGCATCCACAAATACTCCTGAAACCCCACTCTCTAGTGTAGTGTCAGCACACGAGGCAACAGCTTCACTGTGGCACCTTCATGCTGGTTTCTGGTTGGTCCTTCCCTTCCTGAGGTCTGCTGCCCTCACCCTCTATCAACAGTGCCATTTCCATTGCTTATGTCACCTGTTCGTCTGCAAATTGCATGTCGTAGCTGAGTAAAACCCTGGTTAGCACATATGCCATATTTTCATTACCGCCTGTATGTTGATGGACAGTTAAGCTTATTCTGTCTCTTTGCTACTGTGAACAGAGACATGAATGTTTGACTTATCTGTGGTAGGATATGGAGTCCTATGGGCATTTGCCCAGGAGGAGCATGAGTAGGTCATACAGCAACACTGAAGCACTATTTTTAAGTCTCAGTCTCAGTCTCAGTCTCAGTCTCTGTCTCTGTCTCTGTCCCTCCCTCCCTCCCTCCCTCCCTCCCTCCCTCCCTCCCTCCCTCCCTCCCCCCTCCCCAGAGTCCCACTGTATAGCCCTGGCTAACCTGGAACCTTTATATAAACTAGCCTGGCTTCTGCTTTCCCAATTCTGGGATTAAAGGTGTTGGCCACTACATATGCCTTTATGTAGACCAGCTTGCCCTGCCTCCCAAGTACTGGGGTTAAAGTTGTCAGGCATGGGGTGACCATGCTGGACTTCAGTCTTATAAGAAATTCCCACACCAATTTCCACAGTTGCTGCAACATTTAACTTTTCCCAAAGTGGAATTATTTCCTATATCCTCAAACTTAATATAATCTAGCATGTTGTCACTTGTTTTCTTGATAACAGCCATTCTGCCTGGGGACAACATGAAATATCAAAGTAGTTTTAATTTGTATTTAATTGTGAAGAAAGTCCATTCACTCCACAATGTTCCGTGTCTATTTTCTATAAACCAAACACTACAGTTGCCAATATAAAACCCTTCCCTCCTTCCTTACAGCTTATGGTCCCCAATTTCCCTCCTCTTCGTTTTGTGCGTTCCAGCTGTTTACCTGTCTACACAAAGGTAAGTGGGTATTTATTTACACACTGCTGTACTGTAAAGAAGGGAAACCCAAAGAGGATATTCTGCCTCTGTACAATGGCTCTGAGAAATAATTATAGAAAGCTTACGTAAGGATGACAGGTCATTCAGTGACTATTCGGTGCCTTGTGAGATGTTAGCATTGCCAATACCATTAAGACCAGGATAAACACCAGTGGTGCTACTATGGTGGTGTAAATACCCACTGAGAAATACATCAAGAAAGCTTTACAAAGGAGAAGACTAGGACTCAACCAAGCATGTGCACACACAAATATTCCTTCTGAGGTAACAGAGCCTACCCTGCTCATGGGAGCAGCTGTGGGGTGAGTGGGCACACATGCAAAGGGGGCTGAGACTTCTTTTGACAAGGGGTACAATGACAAAGGGCCAAGAGACACCCAACAAACATACTTCACCCTTGAGAACGATCTGTGAGTCATTAAGTATAAGGAGAAATCTACAACACAACTCTGAACAGCTCTGCTTCAGAAAGCAAGCAGGACCAAGTACAGAGCCCACAAAAGCAACAAACCTGAGACCAGAGAGCGCAGGAATAGCTAACAGGGAGCTGAGAACACAGTTCCAGAACAGCCCATGACCAATGTCTTTGTAACTAGAGGTGAAATCTAGAGCATCTCTAGAAAGCTGTTACTTTAAAATTAACATCTGGGTTGGAGATATGGCTCAGGGGTTAATAGCACTTGCTGTTCTTAAAGATAACCTGGGTTCAATTCCTAGCACCCACATGGTTGCTTACAACCATTTATAGACACACACACACAAGATGCACGTAAAACAAGAACCAACCAACCAACCAACCAACCAACCCTGCATAGGCACATGCAGCAAACCGCTTACCTGAGGGTCGTCATCTTCCATATCATTGAAGTCTGTCTGTGTCTTCAACAGTAGCTGCATCACATCTGAAGCATCTTGCATGAACTAGAGAATATGCAGAAAGCCCAACCGTCTAATTAATGCATATCCCATCAGAGATGCTCTTATGCTTGCTACCCCACTTTGCTTCTTTTGCAATAACATAACACTGGCAAAACAAGAACCACCATCCTCCAACACCTAAGCAAGCCTGTACGCAGGGCCAGCACGATGGCTCAGCATGGAAAGCAGCATGAGGCTTTAACAACCGGAGGTAAATCCTCGGGGTCCACATATGGGGAAGTGACTCCTAAAAGTTGTTAGCTTCTCTTCACAGGCATGCTGTGATGCTGCGGTACTCCCCACCCTCCCAATAAATAAAAGTTAAAAAAAAAATTATCTTCCTTTTGGATCATAGTCATACAGATAAAATTATTCAAAATTTTTTTTCTGTATTGTATAACTAACAATGCTCTAAGAAAACATGCTTCACATTTAAGGTAAAAAAAGAAGCAAGAAATTTCTAATGGCATTAAAATCTAGTTTATAGCTTGTGTAATTTAATTATGAATAAAGGAAGAAAATTTTAGATTGCTTCATGAAAATCAGTATATAAAGATTTTATATGATTTCCACTTGACTGCAGTTGACACTCTCCACTGTAATCAATGAAAGCAGTGTTCCAAAGCTAGCTTAAATATGAAACACACCTCCATACATACACATATGCACATACTAGCTATATACACATGTTTTTTGGTTAGGCTTAGTGCCGTTAGAAAACAATCCACAAATAAGTAAATAAGTAAGAAATGATATGGTCAGGTGGGGGTGGCTGAGCACACCTTTAATCCCAGCACTTGGGAGGCAGAGGCAAGCAGATCTCTGAGTTCAAGGCCAGCTTGGTCTACAGAGTGAGTTCCAGGACAGCCAGGGCTACACAGAGAAACCCTGTCTTTAAAAAACAAAGAGAAAAGAAACCAAGTAAGCAGACCAAACAGAATCCTTAATATTAAATTAACAATGAAAAAAGTATGGAATGTGTGAGGGGAAGGTTAAGAAAAACAAAAACCCAAAAGCCCCTCAGCATTCAAAGACCACTCACTAGACAAACCCAGCCCCCAGCAGCCCCAGGGCCCTGGCGCCACACCCCGGCCAGACGCAGCGGTCCCTCACTTTCTCCTTGCCGACGGCCAGGCCGATGAGGCTGATGCACTCGATGGTCTTCCCTCTCAGCAGTCTCAGCTCCTTCTGGACTGCGTTCTCAACAATGTGCTTCAGTGATGGCATAAACAAGTCATAGTAGGGGACAAACTTTTCTTCTGCAGTATCTGCAACTGATGCAATGGATGTCACAACTTGTTCCAAAACTAACTTGGTGCCTTTCTGAATCAGCTGAAGGGAAGACACGAAAATGATCATTTCAGTAACTAACTGGAAGCCCCCTTCCTTCCCAAATTCTTGACTTTTTTTTTGAATAAGTCTTATGGCCACCCTTCCAGGAATCAGCAGCATCTACCTCTGCTGTCTCAGAGCACAGCTGCTGATAAAACACAATCTGGACTCATTTTTAATTTTTTCTTTTTAAACATAAAAAGCTCATTTTTTGCTCACTGATTTAAATCAATACTCTATTTTATGCTGTCCCATTATGTCACTGAGAAAAATCCCTTCTGTGACTCTTTACACCATTCCCCACTTGGAGACAGCAGCTCAGATAATAACCCAAGTTCCTGTGTGGCCAGTGCTGGCTCTGGCCCTGATTACAGGGGAGCTACCCTGCCTGGCTTTCCTTTACTTTTCTGACTAAACTCTCCCTGGATGATCCCTCTAGGAAAGGATGCTTCCCTCTGTCACGTGTTTCTTGGAGAAAGATAATGACCCTTTGCCTGTAGCAGAGACATGGACAGTAAAGTTCACACTGTGTGCTGGCAGTACTCTACAGCACTCTTTACTGAGAATAGCCAATCCTCCAAAGTTCCTTCATGTCTCTTATCAATGGCAACACCATCCTCAGCAGCCTCTCCCCTGGGCTACCTGAACACTGTCCTCTTCTCAGTATGTCTCAACCAACTCTTACACATGGGCCCTCTGGGGACCGCAGAGACAGATTCTCTTTGAGGTCAAGTTCTCTGTCCAAATCCACTTGCAAAGCCATGTTGGATCTATTTACTATAGACTGTACAAGCAGCCTGTTTAGCATCTTTATTTCTACCTCCATGTTGTCTCTGTATCTGACACTCAATGCCTGGCCAAGCCTTTGCTATGGCTTCTGGGGCGTTTTTCACATCTCACACCCCTGGCTCTCTAACCATACCAGTGTCACTTTGTCCCTACCAAGTGCAGGAACTAAGCTAGTGTCTGACATGCGGCGATGTGACATGGGCTTATGCTGACTGAGTTCAACAGAGACAAGGAGCCTTATTCTCTGTGAACTCAGAGACAGGTCAAGGTTGGCCATGAACCTGAGCTTTCCTTGCGTCAAGTCTCCTAGGGCTGGCCATGAGCCGGTGCTTCCACGCCGGGCTCCTTAGCATGCACCTCATTTTCACAACAGTAATCCGCTTTCACGGTCTTTCCCCACACTTTCTCTCAGCTGATAGGATGCTGCTGCAGGTCACTCAGCTGTTTCCATGCTGCGCCTGCCCTGCAGTTAACACTGTAGCTATCACCATATATGGCCACTGCGGTGGCAAACTCCTATAATCCCCAAAATTGGGAGGTGTACAGCAGAAACTGAAGGGCATTGCTTGCTCCAAAAGCAAGCTTGAGGCCATCCTGGAATTAATGATTCACTGACTCAAAATCAAAGAAAATCCTAAGTAAAGGAAGGGCACTGCTTTCCATGCTTGCCATTTTGGTCACTCTGACAAATCAGCCCCTCACCCCCAGTTTTACCCAATTTGATCCACACATGGATTTTTACCTTTCCTGACTTGAGAAACTGCCTGAAGTGTTTGTTTGCCTCCTACTTTAGGTTTCTGTTCCAATGACAGTGCCTCTGTCTCAGGTCTTACCTGTCCAGCAGATCTCGTCATGTGCAGAGGCTTTGAGAATCTGGAAACTTACCTCCTGGAGCTTGAGTACCATAATGGAATGCAGGTGCTTCACCAGGTTATCCAAGTACGGAATAAGCAGTGACTTGGGACAATCTTCAGTGAAGTTAATGAGGGCAGCCGCTGCATGGGCCTGCACCCGTTGGTTGCCTTGGTCTTCCATGGTTTGAAGCAAAGCTGCAATCACCTGGAAAATTCAACCAAACGTTTTGAGACATGTATCCTCCCTCCCTTTAAAGTGTGTGGGGAACTGAGGACTTGTTACGCACCTTCTCATGAAATTTCTTTTGAAAACCAGGTGCAAAATCTGTAGCCATCTGACCCACGGCATTGCAGGCTGCATACCGGACTCTTGGGTGCTGGAACATGTTCCTTTGTGTTAATAATGGCAACAAACTCCATATGAAACTTACATTATAAAATATTTATTGGTACTTACAGGATCCTGGAGGAAAAGCAAGACAAAATTGACAATCTCATTTAGAATTCCTTCCATCTGCTGGTGGCATCCTTCACCAATGGCAGATAAGGCCATTAATCCTGCATGCCGGTATTTCCAATCAGCTGTGAAAAAGAATTACATGAAATAGAACAGGAATTAGATGCTCATTCTCATACTAATTCTGGAAGAGAGAAATGTAAACAAAACAAAACAAAAACTTTACTTGGAAAAGAACATTAAAGTTGTTCTCTACAGCCATCCCATCCTGGATGACCAGAGACTAAGCCGGCATGGGGCTCAGTAGCACTTGGACAGAACAACACACTTTCTGTGTGTATTTTAGAGAAATGGACCTTGATCTAACTTGGCTGGTTTCTTTCCTACTCTCCAACAGACACAGCGTGCAGATGCCCACAGCGGAGGCTGAGCCTGTCATCTCCCCTCAGGCATTCCCTAGTGCTGGATGACCGGTTATCACCACGCCATGCCTCACTGTAGTTATGTCCGGGATTGAGACATTCCTGGGTTGGGTCTATAGCTTGTTGAATGGTAGAGTGCTTACCCACTGCACACAGGCTCTGGGTTCCACATCAGGGACCAAATAAACAAAAATGCAAAACAAAACAAAGCAACAAATACCAGGACTTCTGGTGCCACAAACTGTTGCCTGGTTAGCCTGACTTTCTGACGCCTTTGAGGAAAAGCCAAGGGAAAAATGCTCTTTTTTCCGAAAAACTTTATTGGGTAAAACTCATCTGTATTTTAGCATTAATAATAGCTAGTTGTTTTTTGGTTAATAGAACATTAATTCAGCACTGTTTATTTTAATGGACTCTATATATTTGTTTATTGGGTTCATTAAATAAGAAATGCAGCTGGTCAATGTGACATCAAGCCCAGAATTCCAGAAGCAGAGGCAGGAAGATTAAGAATTTAACTAGCCAGCCTTAGCTACACAAATACCTATCTCAAAAACACCAACAAGGGCCAACAAGATGGCTCACCAGGTATTAAGTGGTCTGCGGTCAAGCCCAATGACCTAGGTTTGACCGCTGTGCCTACATGCGTGGTGAGGCATCCATTCGCCTCCACATAATCACCCTAATTAACTAAGAAAATGTAATTCAATTAAAAAACACCCAGCTATTTAGCAACAGAGGTCAGGGAAAGGTATAACTAAGTAGCATACAATCTCTTTCCAGATCATTCCTTCCCCACCTTATGGAGGACTTCCAGGGTTCTACATATGCTAGGCAAATTATCTCTACTCCTGAGTTACACCCCTGATTCACTTCTAAACATTCCTGTTTATTTCCTCATAGTAATACGGGCTATGTAGCTTTATAGTCTTTGTAGAAGAAGTAAGCTAAACATAAATGAGTAAGCTTATACCAAAGTGACGGTAACAATGGCTCAGTACCCAAGAACCCCAAGTCCTTAAGAGCTTTTACTATGTCAAATTATTTTTATAATATTCTTTCACTCTACCTTTGAAGAACAGAATATAACATTCCAGAGATTATGATGTGTGAAATTCCAAGACCAGATAGACATCCTAAAGTATTTAAAAATATTACACAAATACAGTAATTCTTACAATTCTCCTTTTTGCTTTGAATACTAGTTATTCTTCACATTAATAGTACATCTATCCAGGCCTGGTGGTGCACCCTTTAATCCTAACACCCAAGAGGCAGAGGCAGATGGATCACTCTAAAGTCAGCTAACCTTGTCTACTTGCAAGTTCCAGGCTAGCCAAACATGCATGCTGTCTGCATGCACAAACACACGCACACAAAGAGCTTAACAGGTTGTGAGAATGATGAATAGTGTAAAGGGCCTGAGTTCTCCACACCTCACTTGCCTGTCTCTTCTCTTTCCACCTTAAGACGCTCCCCCTCCCACCCTACCCCCCCAGGTCACTGCGCACAGACTAGGGGCAGAGTGTATGCTTAGCATGTGGAGACCTAGGATTTAACTATAAACCCTAAATAAAACCAAACAAGACTCGTGCACCAACAGCCCAGGCCTCCCTCATGTGGTTCTTACGATCTACCCCTCAGGTACAGAGACATTTACACAAGATAAGCCAAGATGTCCGCAGCAGAGTGTTCTTGAGTAGCATGACATTGTTCAGTGGTGACCATCAATGCTATGCAGCTGTCAGAAGAGGGACAGAACAAGCTGTCTTAGGCTGATATGACAAATAACAAAAGCACATGCTGTGTACCTGCACAGCAGTCACAAGGCCTGTACAAAGGGCTGAGAAAACTCCAGTGAGATTTTAACACCAGCTCCTTTGTATGGAAAACTTGGAATTTACACACATCTGTACTTTCAACTCTAAAAACGATCATCCTTATCAACTTTCCAAGTAGAGAACAAACTAAAATTAAGCACAAATAACACTCTGGGCGTGATATGAACTACAGGAACACAGGTGACCAACGAACACGAACGGTTTGGTGTCTAATTGCACCCAATGAAGTTTTTCCTTTTATCCCAATCTTTAAACTAACTTATTTTTTTATTCATTTATTTATTTGTAGGCAGGGTCTCATGCAGCCTGATGTTTGTCCATCTCCATTCCCAGGTGGCAGCCAGCCCTGGCATTACAGCTGTGTGCCACCATGCCTGGCTTCAGAGTCCCAGGCCAGCTACAGCAAAAACAACATAAGCCAAATCAACCAACAACAAGAACAGTTTTCTGCCGGGCAGTGGTGGCGCACGCCTTTAATCCCAGCACTTGGGAGGCAGAGGCAGGCAGATTTCTGAGTTCGAGGCCAGCCTGGTCTACAGAGTGAGTTCCAGGACAGCCAGGGCTACACAGAGAAACCCTGTCTCGAAAAAAACAAAACAAAACAAAAGAACAGTTTTCTACCTTTATGCACGGATACTAATTCTAGAGGGGAAAGAGTGCTATCTTCAGCACCGAGGTAAGGCTTTATTATTGAGACGAGGTCTTGCTATACAGTTTAATTTGGCCTTGAACTTATGAAGCTCTTCAGTCTCACAAGTGCTGGGACTACAGGGATGTGTAACCATGCCTGGCTCCTGAAAGACATTCCTTAGCTTTAGACTGAATAGAATTTCACCAGAATATAAGAATACGCTTAAGCAGGGCTGGAGAGATGGCTCGGCGGTTAAGAGCACTGACTGCTCTTCTAAAGGTCCTGAGTTCAAATCCCAGAAACCACATGGTGGCTCACAATCATCTGTAATGGGATCCAATGCCCTCTTCTGAGATGTCTGAAGACAGCTACAGTGTACTTACATATAATAAATCTTTAAAAAAAAAAAAAAAAAAAAGAAAGAAACCGGGCAGTGGTGGCGCACGCCTTTAATCCCAGCACTTGGGAGGCAGAGGCAGGTGGGTTTCTGAGTAAGGCCAGCCTGGTCTACAGAGTGAGTTCCAGGACAGCCAGGGCTACACAGAGAAACCGTGTCTTGAAAAACCAAAAAAAAAAAAAAAAAGAATTCGCTTAAGCATTCTAGGAACAAGCAGGTTAACAGTCAACACATTTGTCAGAGCCTAATCTTAAGAAGGGCACATCCGCTACTGGACTATAGAAGAATGATAGGCGGCTTACGGTTTTGGAGCATTTGCATAATGTGTTCCTTAATCATTGGCAGAACGAGCTTTCCACCGAGTCCGCAGGCCATTCGGTCTAATGCACTCTCACCAGCAACTGCATTGCTAGACACACAATGAGATTAGAATAAGCACCAAGTATACAGAGCAAATATCTGACAAGAATTCAGTCTTCTATGTAAGTTGGGAGTTTAAAACCCTCCAGGTATAGAAGGAAAGCTCAGGTAAATAAAAACTGTGTGCTAGATTGGGGTGGGTACTAGGGTTCTTGCACATCAGGCAAGGGTTCCACAGTAGCTCCCCGCCCCCAGCCTGGCACACAGAAACTTTAATCAGTCACCAGGTTTGTTTTGTCCTGTTGTCTGCATCTTATTTTTCAAGAACTAAGTAAAAGTAGCTATTGAGGAAAACTGCATCCCTCATTCTAGAAATGCATTCAATTCACCTGTCGCAGAACACAGACAACTTAAACAGAAGCTCAGAACCAGCAGGATCCCCTACTGTGAGCTCCAGTCTTAATTCTTGAAGAAAATCCCAGACCAATACTATAAACATTTTGCTGTCATGGGTGTTTTTCCTGATGTAATTGTGCTTACTAACCAAGTTAAAGTGTTGTTTTAAGAACATCCATTATATGCAAATTTTCTTAATGCTAATTATACATGAAAAATAAAATATTGCCTATGTGATACAGAAAGGCAAACTTTAACTTGAGTTTAGAGATCTGACTTGGTAAGGAGAGCCAGGTCTGAGCCTGCTGTCTCAGCCTAACCCTCTGTCAGTGCTAGGCTTCCTAACCCTAATGCAGGCTTTGTAGAAGATTACCTATGTCTCAGCCCAACCCTCCGTCAGTGCTAGGCTTCCTAACCCTAACGCAGGCTTTGCAGATTACCTATCAAAATCATCATCTTCCAGCTCATCAGCATTTGCCCAGTCCTCATCTTCTTCTAGGTCAACCATCATTGCCAGCATCTGAGGAACTAAAGTCAAGCATTAATTTATACTTCAAGACTGAATCAACACGCTTCGTTTTTAATTAAAAAAAAGAAAAAGAAAAGAAAGAAATCCTCAAGAATTTTAAGTCCGATTGATTTTTTTTTTCTTCAAAGGAACACATTTCCAGGCAGCCTGCCACACAGGTTCTACAGCCTTGTGTTCAAGCAAGCAGGCTCACTTCAGAATACTCATGGACTGGCAAGATGGGTCAGTGACCTACAATTTATCCTGGAACCTACACAGTGTGGAAGCAGAGAAGTGACTGACTATACGTTGTCCAAGTGAGTCTTCCGTGCGTACGAGGACTGGACACGACAACACAAAACACCAGCAGCTCCATCGTGGGACTGAGTGCCTGTGAATGCTGGTAGGCTTTAGTTCTGTGAATCACTCCCCACGAAGACCAGGGAACAACTGCATGCATCCCCCTAAAACCTCTTAGCAATGCAGACTTAGTAACCGCTGTTGTTTTTATTGACAGTTGCCAATGCTAAGCCAGAATCCTGTCTTACAAATCTCACTTCTAGATAATAAATAAGGCTTTGAGCGCGTGTGCACTCGCTCGCTCTCTCTTGCACGCGCACCCAGTTAGCCTACAACATACCTCCTTGCTAGCTTGAACCTTGTCTTTTGGCATATAGTATTTGCAATTGTAGCTGTGTCTTTATCTCTGGCTTGTAACTAAGTCTTAAAAATGGTTTCCTATTAAACTTCTATTTATAAAACCTATCTATATTTACTTGGATATTTAATCAACCCCAAATTATTATTATTTAACATATCTGGGGTTAGAGTTTTTCTTCTGCATATATAAACACTTGCTCAATGCCTCTGATCAGTGACCTTACAGGTCAGCTTTGCTTTCCCTGTGAGCCATCTGCTTTGTCTCTCCTTATTCTGCTTCCCCTGTGCACTAATACATCCTGCACCCTTGCCTGAGGCCAAGCTCAGCATGATGCTCACCTAACCCTTCTGCCCACTTAGGAGCCTTCTCCCTCACAGAAGCTGTAGGACAGGTCTATGTGAGCAGCTCCCACAGTCTGACTGCCACGGTGCTAGGGTTGAGGCTGGGTTGAGAACTGCTATTTATTTCTGTTGGGTTCTGAATGATCTGACTGTGTCTCAAATACTTACCTGGTATTTCTAACCATTTTTAGTGTTCTCATCATTAGTAATCTTATGAAATTCTTCGATCAAATAAGTAACACGTAAGCAGTTTTCTTTGCTTGCATGCTTTGTCTGGAATTGGCAACAGACATACTAACAGTGGAGACCCTTCCCTTGTTCCTGCCTTTAAAGTTTTAAGTTCATCCCTCATTGTAGAAACCACAGAATGTCTGGTGTGCATTCACTTTCTAAATCTAGCTCAGATACCTATTAGCACATGAAGAAAGGGACAGCTTGGTCCCTAAGCTAAAGTATGTACACAGCCCAACAGTCACATGGGAGTGAGCACAGTGCTGTGCTGTAGTCCCATCTGCACTGGGGAGCTGCAGCCACGTACTCTCCTTTCTGTTCCCTGTCAGGTATCTACCCTCTCTTCATAAGTTTGTACTCCATGAACTGTGTATGTGATTTAAGAATGCCAATTTTAGTTCTAATACCAGGTTTCAGAGATCCACAAAGTCCTAAAAGCAGATCCACAATATTGGTTTCACCAAAGCGTACAGATAGAGAGGCATTCCCCGGATTCTAACTCCACACATACTCATATTCTGAATAAGCTGAGAAACCACACAAATCTAGCAAATTTACTCAACAATTTGCCCCATCACCAAAGTTTTTGCAGAGTTTTGACTTACTAGTCTGTGCAATGATATTGGTGTGCTTTCTTAACATAGCAGCTGCAGTCTCTGACAGCGTCACAATCACTTCCAGGGCAAGCTGGCGCTGCATATTATTGAGGTTAGTGTCTCCACACAACTACAAAGACAAAGTGGTATACGTTCAGTAGTTCACCCTATCAGAACACGACACGAAGAACACTGATCGAGGCAGGGCAGTGGTGGCGCACGCCTTTAATTCCAGCACTTGGGAGGCAGAGGCAGGCGGATTTCTCAGTTCGAGGCCAGCCTGGTCTACAGAGTGAGTTCCAGGACAGCCAGGGCTACACAGAGAAACCCTGTCTCGAAAAAACAAAAACAAAAAGAAAAACAAAAAAAGAACACTGATAGAGGGAGTTAACTTGCCTTTAGACTTAACTGTAGAGTTGCTTCTAAGTGAGGGCGCAAATACTTTGGAACAGTATCCGCAATCTCAACAAGGGATTTTAGGACCGAATCGTCATTCTGGTAGCATGAGTCATTGACAGCCTACAAAAGAGAAAACAGAAAACAAATATGCTCAAGACTCACCTTGTGAATGTAAAGCCTCATTCCCAAGAAACACTAAATGCTTGACCAATGCAATTAGGCAAGTGAAAATGTGCTACCTGGAGTTAAGAGAATACCTTTCCCTTTGAGGAACACACACACCCACCCATCCCAAATACACTTAGGCCTGAGTCCTGGGAAAGGCAAACCTAAACTGCAATGAAACAACATCCTAACTGTAAGAATGGTTTAATCACAATAAACACTAGAAGGGACCTCTCCTAAACTGTTGAGAATACATGTTAGTATAGCCACTATGAAAAACTGTATGGACCTCATCTATAAGGCAATTTCTTCTAGGAAGGAGGCAGCTCTTGCTAACCATACGACTGAGGTCAAGAAAAGTCAAGGCCAGGAGACACTGGCTCTGGCTTATGACGGAATCACAAGATTCTCTCATCATAGATCTCTCATGAGCACAAATGCCAAGCATTTCTAAAAATGGGAAATCACATGATCTGAGCCTAGAATTTAACAACTTATTTTTAGCTTTAGCTGTATCATAGGTTGAACCAATTACAACAAGAAATAGCGGGGAAAACTGTGTATATAGTGACTGTACTCAAACTTTTTTTGAGTCAAGGTCCACTATGTTAATTCTGGTTGGCCAAGCTCACCAAGCACACAAGGCTGGCCTCAAAACTCAGAGATTCAACTGCTTTTGCCTCCAAGTGCAGCAATTAAGGAGTGGGCCACCACCACAGCCCAGTTTTTATCACTGTTTCATAAAGAATACAGCTACTGATATAGCATTTGCCTCCTGTTAGGTATTAGAAGCAACACAGTCAAGGACACCCAAGTATACATGGGCATATACAAGTTCAACACCATTTTACCATAAAGGACTCTGGTATGAGCACAGTGCACTGCACACACACTCCCACACGTGTGGACTCTTGTATGTGTACACTACACTGCACAATCTCCCACACGTGTGGAGGCCAGAGGTCAACATCAGGTATCTTCTATCACTCTCCACCGTAATTTCTTATGGACCCTGAAGTTTGCACTTGGGCTCATGGCTATCCATTGAGTCCCCTGGATCCACCTTGTCTCTGCCACTGTGGTCAGGAAATCTTACCCCAGTAGAAACAAAGTGGGGTCTGACTTACCAGTGCTATCTCTGTCTGTCCAGTTTAGCTGTGTGCACCATCAGACCATGCTGTCTGATAGTCTTCTAGGGAAGTTGTGCCTAAGCACTTGCTTGTGGAAGAGTAAGCTATTCGATTGCACTGCACTTTATTTCTCCTTCACACTTTGTTAACAGGCATATATACTGACATTTAAAATATGTACACACACAATTGAGTTGTGTTACCTATGTGATTTTATTTTAGGATAACACATATTTGCCCAAAAAAACCCAGGTGTTTTGGTGTTGGACAAGACCAGACCACTACAGCATGGAAACCAAGCTTTGCTTTGTGACTAAAGTAGGAGGCAGCCTTGGAGTGTTAACTTGTTGCTGGAAACTAACAATGTGAAGAACAGCAGTAAGGCCTGTGGCAGAGCGGGCAGCATGCTGCAGTTCTGTCTACACTTGCTGTCAACCCTCCACTTGGTAGGACTGTGCTCTTGGGCAAGCTTGTTCTTCCTGCTCAGTTTCTCCTTGTACAAAAGGGGATAGAAATCTTGCAGGCTGTTTGGTAATTTAATAAATGAGTGCTTATACAACCTCTACAACATACAGATTGTTTAACTATTATTTTAGGGTTGAGATGTAGCTCAACCCGTGTTAGCCTAGTATGCAGGAAGCCCTGTATTCCACTCTCAACACCTCATAAAACTGATGTAAAGTCCAAGACTGAGGAGGTAGTCAGGACAATACTCAGAAGTTCAAAGTCATCCTTGGCTACTTAGCAGGCTATAGGAAAAACAGGCTACCTTTGATCTTCCCTCAAAAAGAAAACTATAAAAAAATCCTAAAGAAGCCAGGCAATCAACCAAAAAAGTCAACCAAAAAACTGTTTTTTTTGTTTTGTTTTGTTTTGTTTTGTTTCCCTAAGACAGGGCTTCTCTGTATAACCCTGGCTGTTCTGGAACTCACTGTGTAGACCAGGCTATCCTCGAACTCAGAAATCTGCCTGCCTCTGCCTCCCAAGTGCTGGGATTAAAGGCGTGTGCCACCACTGCCTGGCCAAAAGAAAATGTCTTTTAATAACACTTAGAAGGGGGGGCTGGAGAGATGGCTCAGTGGTTAAGAGCACTGACTGCTCTTCCAGAGGTCCTGAGTTCAATTTCCAGCAACCACATGGTGGCTCACAACCATCTGTAATGGGATCTGATGCCCTCTTCTGGTGTGTGTGAAGACAGCTACAGTGTACTCATATACATAAAATAAATAAATAAATAAAATAAAAAAATAATAAAAAAATAAATGAAATAAAACAAAACACTTAGAAAGGGTTTGAGTTAGCCGGGCAGTGGTGGCACACGCCTTTAATCCCAGCACTTGGGAGGCAGAGGCAGGCGGATTTCTGAGTTCGAGGCCAGCCTGGTCTACAGAGTGAGTTCCAGGACATCCAGGGCTACACAGAGAATCCTGTCTCAAAAAACCAAAAAGGGTGAGGTTGGGGTGGATGCAGGGGGTGAGGAGGCAGATCTTTGGAGTTCTAGGATAGCCTGGTCTACAGAGTGAACTCCAAGCTGGTCAGAGAAATCCTGTCTCTGAAAAACAGAACAGAACAAAACAACAACAACAAAAAAACCAAAATAGACCATGTCTCAAAATACAAAACAAAACAAAACCTTTCAGGGGTCCAGAGAAACGGCTCAGGAGGTAAAGGCAGCTATAGCCAGGACTGCAATCTGAGCTTGATTGCTGTGACTCAGAGCAGAAGGACAGAACTAATTTCCCCATTTGTCTTCTGAGGTTCACAAATCAGAAGCCCTTACAAGGACAGTAAATACAAGCTCAATGGGCACACATGTCCATGCTCACTGACTGAACCTACAACTGATGAAAATGCAGCCCCCTGGAGACCAGCGTCAGGAAGGAGTGCTGTCTATTCAAAGGTGTGCTCTTACCTGTAAGAATCCAGGTAGCAAGTCTGCGAAGTGTTTGAACAGAGCCACATTATGCTCATTGGCAAGTATGAAGGCAGCTGTAGCTCTGGCCGACAGGGTCCTGATCTGCAAGGGAGGCAAGGTCCCACGTGAGGAGGTTTGGCCGACTCAGTAAATCCGGCATAAAAGTAACACTGGGTGGGGCTGTCACTGTCAGGATGGCTAAGAGGGTAACAGTGCTTGCAGCATTTGCTTGGTTCCCAGCACCCACATAAAGGGAGAGAGGGCCAACCCCTGAGAGCTGCCCTCTTCTTCTGGACATGGGCATGCCAACACTCACCCCCAAAGAAACAAATAAAACCCAAAGAAGTAAAGAAAAGAAAGACAGACAGACAGAAAGAAAGAACAGCCCTTTACTCTATTAACTCAGGTCACAGGTTAGACCTGAAGTTGGTGGTAATAGTGAAATGTTTTACCGAAGGATGTTCCTGATCTTGCATACACTGAACTAACATCCGTTTGATGACGTCCAAATAGTGTTGTTGTTGGTTCCCAAATATTCCAGGAAAGTTCCTAAGAAATGATCCAGAAGACCTGTCTTTAAAAGCTATACCATCTTTCCAAGGTGTGGACTTAAACCTGATTAAACAGTATTCATCAGTCCTTAAAATGTGGGTTAATTAAAGAAGGCAGTTGAGCTGCACTGAGAGCAGCAGGACCTGCTTTTCTTTTACTTGTCTCAACTAGAAGACAAGCTAATGTGCAGGATGGGACAAGAAAAGCTACACCTGAGGTCCGCACTCTGACCACCTTCGACTAGTCTTGGTGACCCAGGACATTCAAGTTGCTCTACTGTGCAACAACTCAATGAAACACTTTTCCTGAACGACAGCGGTGGTGTGTCTAAACCCATTACACATTGCTTACAACTGGCAGAGTTATAGTGCTGCTGCTAATTTAAACAAAGCAGACAACCATGTAACAGTCACTGAACGCTAAGCTTCAGTCACTGTTCCTAAACAGGTTTGTTAAAATATTATAAAACGGCCACAGAAGATCCAGAAACATCTTCCACAGGGTTCCCGTTTTTAAAATACCATCACCAAAGTGGTTTTTCTAAAGTCAAACTTGGTCCTGTGTGAAAACACTTCAGAACTGTCAAGAGACACATAAGGGAATTGCCAAGTGTGAAGAGAGCAGCTGTTTCTTCTTTCAGACTTGTTTCCAACACAAAGACAAAAATTAAGAAATTATTATAACTCTCAGAGCTGAGAGGTTAAAACAATCGGCTAGAACATTTTACATGTTAGTGACATTAAAGTTTTCAAAATATTAGAACAGATTATATACCAAAATATGTGAAGGGCAGCTTCCCGGAGTCCCATGTTTTGTGAGCTGACTGAATCAAAGAGGAACTTCAAGCCCTCAGGCCACTGGTTGTTGCCGTCCTCATCTACAAATACAGAACCCAGACATGAAGTGTGCAGCTCAAACTTCATATATTGTGTGACTCGCCACGCACACCAGTGCATACACCACCCGCGCTGTTAACATCCCCTTAAACCAATCTAACCATGACAGCAGCACTGTAAGATGACAACTGCGCAGTAAAGGTTGGTGTCAGCACAGTAGTAGTACTGCTCACCCTCACACTGTAGAGAACGGAGTCCTTATTGGTCACACAGACACCCACACCCCACACCTTCTCCCTCCCCCACTGTTGAGGCAGGGCCTCACAATACAGTCCCACCCTGGCCCTGCCTTCGGTTAGAGCATGTGACCAGCATACACTGTGCAGTGTATCTAGGGTGCCATGGAAGTGAGATAGAGTGCTGGCGCCAGTGTTTATTAACAAGACTAAAACATACAAAATTTAAAGATCTGATTGGTGGTGCAGACCTAAAACCCCAACTTGGACAGGACAGGAAAATCCCAACTTCAAGCCGGGCGGTGGTGGTGCACGCCTTTAATCCCAGCACTTGGGAGGCAGAGGCAGGTGGATTTCTCAGTTCGAGGCCAGCCTGGTCTACAGAGTGAGTTCCAGGACAGCCAGGGCTACACAAAAAAAAAAAAAAAAAAAAAAAAAAAAATCCCAACTTCAAGACCCTCTTAGGGACAGTAGTAGCACGCATGAAGCTTTACACTCAACCTTCAGTAGTGCAAAAGAAAGGATGAGCAAAGAAGCCTGTGTACAGTCCTAGCCCCTGGAAGCTGAAGGAAGACTGTCCTAAGCTTAGGGCTAGCCTGGACATGTAAGGAGTAAACATACAAGCTGCTGTGTGGCCCTTAGGAGGTTCACTGCTTCCACTGCCACAAGTAACTAAGAGTCTGAGGCAGCCTGGGCACAGCGAGGCCTGTTTGTCTTCTTCCTTCCCCTTTCTCTTTCTTTTCCACCACTATCTTTCTTTTTAAAAAGCCGAACATTAAAAAATTCAAAGAACCAAATTCCGGCATCTAACTTTATGTGTGGTTCAGGCATTAAATCTTAAGTCCTGGGCATACTAGTCAAGTACTCTACAGCTGAGCTGCACGCCTACCAACAATAGACCTTTACATTGTTCAAACTTAAGGAAAATTACAAGGGCATTAAGACAGGTCCAAAAACAACAGACAAAACAACAACAAAACTAACCACTAACTGAACCAACACACCCTCTGACACACCATTTACAAGATTTCCCAGGGGCTTTAGATTGTAGCTCATTGGTAGAATTGTCTGGTTTGTACAAGGTTGTGTTCCAAAGAGAGAGAAAAAAGATTCTTAAAGTATTTGTGTAGTAATACATGCCTGTAATCTCAGCACCTCGGATGTGGAGGCAGTTAGCAAGTTCAAAGCAAGCCTGTGCTACATGAGACCCTGATTCAAAGACAAAAAAATGTCTACAATGGCACTTTGAATAGCAATTGTTAAAATATTAGAATTGTATTTCTAAATACCTGTAATTTTTGGCTCTAAATATAGAATCTATAATTACATTCATTTTGATAGAATACACAGTTCTTCGATATCTATAAATATTCTAGTTTTTAAAAAAGGAACATGAAAGCTGGGCATGTTGACTCTGACCTGCTGTCCCAGCACTCAAGAAGCCGGGGAGGACTGACGTGAGTTAGAGATCAGCCTGGCCTACAAAACAGCCAGCCACAAAACACGAAAGGTGAGGAGAGGGCCTGGTACATTAGTACATTCTTGTAACCACAGCACGCAGGAGGACAGGGCAGGGCAAATGCATGTGCCAAGACAACTGAAGACTAATTAGGACCAGGTCTCAAAAATGCCCAAACTAACAAACTGGAGCAACTAATGAGCCCTACTGTGCACACACCTATTAAATTCCTGGCCAATTCTGCAGCAATATCACAAATTTTTTTCCTCATGCTGGATTGTGTTTCCATCTGAATGATCATTAGCAATTCACTCTTGATGGCAGTCTGGACATCTGATGGAAGAGCTGGGTAGACTTCATCAAATGCAGAGGACAAAAGACGTCTTAGGAGAACAGCGGCCATTTGTCTAGCCTATAAATAGATAACATTGTTATTAACCTCATGTCTTACTAGAGAAAAGCCATTGATGGGTTTCACTGTCCTATTTTTATAACTCATTTCAAAGCACCTTCTAGTTTTTAAAAAATAATTAACTCTTTCTGGTCACAATAATCCATCTTGAAAGCATAGGCAAGAAACTCCAAACACTTGAGAATTCAAACTGATACTTCTGGGGGAACTGTGACTCACTTGCCCGTCTGGCTTTGCCTTCCCTACCTCACCTTCTGCTCAGTTTGGACTATTCTTGTCAAGAACCGTAATTAAAATCTGTGGAGCTTGGGCTGGAGAGATGGCTCAGAGGTTAAGAGTACTGACTGCTCTTCCAAAGGTCCCGAGTTCAATTCCCAGCAACCACATGGTGGTTCACAACTGTCTATAATGGGATTTGATGCCCTCTTCTGGTGTGTCTGAAGACATCAACAGTTTACTCGTGTATATTCAATAAATAAACCTTTTTTTGTTTTGTTTTTGTTTTTCGAGACAGGGTTTCTCTGTGTAGCCCTGGCTGTCCTGGAACTTACTCTGTAGACCAGGCTGGCCTGGAACTCAGAAATCCACCTGCCTCTGCCTCCCAAGTGCTAGGATTAAAAAAGGGGGGGAGGGGGGAACCAAACAAACAAATCTGTGGACTTGGGTGGTGGTGGCACATGCCTCTAATCCAAGCAGTCAGGAGGTAGAGGCAGGTTGATCTCTGAGTTCCAGGCCAGCCTGATCTACAAAGTGAGTTCCAGGGCAGTGAGGGCTACACAGAGAAATTCTGTCTCAAAAACAAAAAAATAAAACAAAATCAACAAGCCCCTGTGGAATATATGATGACTTCTATGTATAGGTCCTTGAGTTAATCAGAAAGCTGAAGGGAGTGCCAGCCAGGATGTAGAGAGGCTCCTTCACAGCTAATCCCTGAGCAAGATAAAGATTTACACAGAATTTAACATGCCTTCACTCTGTGACTGGCTTCACTGTATTAGGTAGCTTCCTTGTTAACCATCAAGCAAAGTAGCTAGTTGTTACTGTTAATCTCTCTGTGAGCGTCTTCACACCATTCTGAATTACAACATGTAGAAAGACCAGCTAGCAGCCACTGTATATAGTTTTCATTTCCATTAAATATCACAAGCAAATGCTTGACTGTTAGTAAAGAGTGTATGTGACCTTGCAATGTATGCAAGGTTTATAGGCAGGGTCTTATAGACCTGAGCACTCAACACTTTTCCCAAAGTAAGAGATATTCAGTACTGTAAGGATATTGCTCTACGGTAGAAAACAATAAATTAGGTACAAACACACAAGAAAAGCAAACTATAAAAACCATTTTCACCACAGAGGAAATACATTAAAATTCCAGTAAATCTGAATCTTGTACAATCGATAATTCACTAAAAATCCTAATTCCCTGGCTAGGCAGGCACAGGACTCACTCACAAATATAGGTGGCCTGGGCTACAATGTGAGACCATTTTTTAAAAAAGGAAGGTGAACTGGGGAGATGGCTCAATTAGCAAAGTGCTTGTAAAAAGCTAGGTCTGGTAACATGTGCTTATAATCCCAGGCTGGGAAACCAGAGCCAGGAGAAATCCTGGGGCTTGCTGACTAGCCAGTCTAGCTAAACCAGTGAATTCCAGGTTCAGTGAGAGATCCTATCTCAAAAGGTAAAGGGGAGTGCGACTGTGGGGACCTGAGTCGCCCTCTCGTCTCCAAATACACGTGCACACACAGGAACATAAACATAACTCAAACCCAAGAATCTTGGGTGTAGCTTTCTTTTGGGGCACCTTTCCTTTTGTGCTTCAATCCTCATTATAATGGTCCTAAGATTATATAAAAACAGCTGGATGTGGTAGCATACACTTTTAATCCTAGCATTCTGGAGGCAGAGGCAGGTGGATCTCTATGAATATGAGACTAGCCTAGCCTGGTCTACAGGGTGAGTTCCAGGACAGCCAGGGCCACACAGAGAAACCCTAGAAACTGTCTGTTCCAAAGCTTCTGTCCATCCCACTCGCTTCATGTAGAAATGGCCATATACATATGTTTTATAAATTTATTTTCAAAGTATTTGGTTAACAGTAAAATGCTGCTGAGGGGCTGGAGTTGGCTCAGCACCTGCCATTCTTGAGGAAGACCTGGTTTTATTCCCAGGACCCACATGTTGCTTTACAACAATCTATAGGTACTTATCTGGCATATATACACACACACACACAAAACACTTATGCACAATAAAATAAGTAAATCTAATTTTTTCCCCAAATGCTTTGCAAATAGAACTTCTTCCTTTAGAAAGTTCAATGAAAGAACCCAATTTTTATGGCTGGAAATTTTTTATGTGTATAATGTCAAACACTTCAAAACAGAGGCAGGAAAACTGTGAATTTCCAGGTCAGCCTGGGGTACACCAACCCCCATCCCAAAACTAACTAAATATCTTTTTAAAAAGCAATTAGATATAAAGGTACTAATTTTTAACTACCTTAAGAATATGTTGTAAAGATTCTGATATTTAGTAACGAATCATTAAAATTATTAGCACTGAGCATCACCCAACACTGCAGCTTACTCCATGAGAGTTAGTGTCAAGTGTTAAAGAATCACCTCCTCAGCAGCTGTTGTGTTTCTGATGGCTTGTAAGAGGAATGTGATCTTGGACCGGCCTGGGATATTCTCATAGGTTTCCTGCATGAGACAATGAAAAGTTCAGATAAAATGTTAGAAAATCCTATGAGCAAATCAGTGACATTAGGAACAGCATGTCAGTCAGCGCTGACGTTAGTAGCAGTTTCTCCTGGGATGTGAAGTGCTCCATTCTAGACAGGTGAGGAAAGAGTTCTTTCTCTACTTACCCCTTCATGTTTGTATACTTTCAAAACTTATGTCCTCTGGTTAACAAGAAACACATAAATAAATAAGCTCAAATGTGGGGCCGGAAAGGTGATTCTACTGCTCTTGCAGAGAACCTGGGTTTAGTTACCACCATGGACATTGTGGTTTGCAGCAGACAAATCCAGTTCCAGGAGCTGTGTGTGACAGATACTCTCTTCTAGTCTCCATGTCAAATACAAATATAACATGAGCATAATGTAACTCTGCAAACAAGTACTCGCTTTGATATTGTCTGATACCATACAAACATACACACACACGTCACTACTTGTCAACATTTTCAAATCACAATTACTTAAAAACATTAAATACATATCTTAGCTAAAGCAATAAATAAAGAAAGTATACAAATTCTTTATGATCCATTTTCAAGAATTTTCAGAATGCTCTTCTCTCCTACCGCAGTATAAGCAAATGTGTTAGCAATAAGAAGGTAGATGACATCAGTCAAAAGCGAGTTGTGCGGTATTCCCCTGTAGAAGAGCACACCAACTGGTTGTTCACAGCCAAACACTCGGCCCTAAAACCACACATATACGCAGCATACAGACTGAGCAGGCTATATTTAGCAACGGATATGCATATACATATATGCATGCAATAACAGTTTTTTTTAAACCCCAAATTGAAGCAGAGTGGAGAGGGGTACATGGGAGGGTTTACAGGGAGGAAAGGGAGAAATGTAATTATATTAAAATCTCAAACAACAAAAAAGTAAATTGTGCCTGGTCTACAGAGTGAGTTCCAGAACAGCCAGGGCTATACAGAGAAACCCCGCCTCGAAAAAACAAAACAACAACAAAAAAAACCAAAAAGAAAATTGTTAGAACAGAACCCAAACAAGTTTCAACTTATGTTGAAAAGAATTCATATGCTGGGCAGTGGTGGCGCACGCCTTTAATCCCAGCACCTGGGAGGCAGAGGCCAGCCTGGTCTACAGAGTGAGTTCCAGGACAGCCAGGGCTACACAGAGAAACCCTGTCTCAAAAAACTAAAAAAAAAGAAAAGAAAAGAAAGGCTACTTAGAACCTGTCGTGGTATCTCCTTTATGCCATTAAGTGTGCATCATAGCATCTCTAAGACATTGACAGAGGTGTGCAAGTTTTAGACAACCTGGGCTTCCAAGGAACCATTCTTCATGTGTCTCTGGTACCAACAGCTCTGAGTCTCATCCTTGACGCTAGCAAACTCAAGAGTTCTAGTTATATAAGGCCATTCAAGTTTTCAACTCCTTAAACATCTTAGTCTAAGGAAAAACTATTTATTTATTTATTTATTTTGGTTTTTTGAGACAGGGTTTCTCTGTATAGCCCTAGCTGTCCTGGAACTCACTCTTTAGACCAGGCTGGCCTTGAACTCAGAAATCCGCCTGTCTCTGCCTCCCTAGTGCTGGGATTAAAGGCGTGTGCCACCACTACCCGGCTGGAAAAAACAAATTTTTCTGAGGGAAGGTGAACCTAAGGTCCACAGTCCCACTGTAATATAAAACACAGGATCCAATAGTGCTAAAAACTGTGTCCAAAGATGTACACAGCTGAGATGCTGCACTAAATTTATTTATTTAAAAAAATGAGCCAGGCAGTGGTGGCGCACGCCTTTAATCCCAGTGCTTGGGAGGCAGAGGCAGGTGGATTTCTGAGTTCAAGGCTAGCCTGGTCTACAGAGGGAGTTCCAGGACAGCCAGGGCTACACAGAGAAACCCTGTCTCGAAAAACCAAAAAAAAAAAAAAAAAAAAGAAGGGCTCACACTGCCTAGAGTTTCAGGCCAGTCTGGGCTACAGGGTGAGACTCTTGTCTAAAAAACAGAAATACAAATAATCAGCAAGCAATAAACTACTCAAACTACTCTAAATGAAAAACTCCAAAGAAAGAAATTTCCTGTGACAGAACTGTAACAATGTAATAAATCTCACTCTTAATTCCCTGCTCCCAGCAGTGTCAGATCCACTGGAGTTGTTTTAAACCTTTAACATGTTATCAAAAAAACAAAAACAACAAAAAAAATCTCCCCATGGCAATCATTCTTGAAAAACCTAGCATAATTTCTGGGGACTGCCATCCTTGTCCAGGTGTGGCTTTGGTGTCACCATGTCAGTTCTTTCAACGTGAGAATGAAGTCCGCCAAACATTCACGATGGTTCCAGGATGAATGGGAAAACTCAGTATGAATGGCATGGGACTCCTAAGAGCTCTCACTTGTGTATTCCACTCACTTCAGGAGAGCAGGCAAGGATAAAGGCACACGGGGACACAACTTTAAGTCCAGTCTATCTTTTTCTTAGCATAGGTAGACTAGGGTCAACAAATGCAGAGATTGCATTTTTCATTTTTGTACACCAAATGTCCAGTGTCCACTACCAGCTGGGAGCAAATATAATTGCAACCTATGTGATTCCACAAAACACAATCAAAACCTGTCAAGCCTGCCTCCCTCTCCCTGCGCACAAAGGAGAAATGTTCTCTTCTCACTCACTCCATCAGTTTTAGGACAGGTCCTAGTGTGAGAAAATGCCAGAGAGGGAGCAAGGAACTTCTACTTTATAATCAAGTTCCCTAATCAAGTTTATTTTCCAATGTTACCTTTCTTCAATACAATTATTATCGTTGAGGAATATTAAGAATTAAAATTCAGCCAGGCAGTGGTGGCACACGCCTTTAATCCCAGCACTTGGGAGGCAGAAGCAGGTGGATTTCTGAGTTCAAGGCCAGCCTGCTCTACAGAGTGAGTTCCAGGACAGCCAGGGCTACACAGAGAAACCCTGTCTCGAAAAACCAAAAAGAAAAAAAAAAAAAAACCCAAACCCAAAAAACCAAAGAATTAAAATCCAGGGAGCTGGAGAGATGGCTCAGTGGTTAAGAGCACTTACTGGCTGCTCTTCCAGAGGTCCCAATTCCCAGCAACCACATGGTGGCTCACAGCCATCTGTAATGGGATCCAATGCCCTCTTCTGATGTGTATGAAGACTACTCATATACATAAAAAAAATAATAAAAATAATTGAAATTTGCATATAATTAATAAATAGATGTCAGATAAAAATGCCCAGTTATGCTGGGCAGTGGTGGCGCACGCCTTTAATCCCAGCACTGGGGAGGCAGAGGCAGGTGGATTTCTGAGTTTGAGGCCAGCCTGGACTACAGAGTGAGTTCCAGGACAGCCAGGGCTACACAGAGAGACCCTGTCTCGAAAAACCAAAAAAAAAAAAAAAAAAAAAAAAAAAAAGCCCAGTTATGGATCCTATGAATGGCTTTGAATTGCTTGTCAGTTATTTATTTAGTTGCTTATTTGTGTTAATTATTGTATTCCAAAACATAAACATTCAAAATCATTTTCTTTCCCTCCCTTCCTTCCTGTTTTGAAGTAGGGTCTCTTTACTCAGCCCTGGCTGGTAGGCCTGGAACTTACTAGATCAGGCTGGCCTTGAACTCAAGAGATCCTCCTGACTCAGCTTTCCCAGTGCTGGAATTAAAGACATGTGCTACCAAGCCCATCTCAAAATCATTTCCTTAAATATGAGAAACGTTTTCTGTAAAGTTAGAAAATCCTTGTAGATTTGGGGGGGGGGGGGGGAGTATTAAATGGCCTGAAGGAATGGAGAAACATTTTAGAAAATTTAAAGTCTTTCAAGTACTTCAACAAAGTAACAATGTGACTTTCACTGTTTGACTCCTTGTATAAGTAAAAGTAACCTTAGTCAAGAGTCTGGTATTGATGTGTCAACTGAGTATTTTTATTTTGGCTGAGTAAATTACAAATATATTCTTGGAGCCCAGGCCAATTTTTCAGCTCAAGTATTTTCATATTTGTTCCATCAGACTTAGTATTTCTTTTTTTTTTAAAGATTTATTTATTCATTTATTTTATGTGAGTACATCACTGTCTTCAGACACACCAGAAGAGGCGTCAGATCCTATTACAGATGGTTGTGAGCCACCATGTGGTTGCTGGGAATTGAACTCAGGACCTCTGGAAGAGCAGTCAGTGCTCTTAACCTCTGAGCCATCTCTCCAGCCCCCAGACTTAGTATTTCATTTTGGGTTACTTATAAATTTCCATAGGCAAAAGTGGGACCTTTATAGCCTTTTTGCAGTCTTTTTTTTTTTTTTAGCTTTTCTAGAAGTGTTATTAACTTATTATTACACTATATAGTATCAAGGACCACCCCCACCCCTAATTTACTCTTTTGCCAAACTAAGAAAATTCTGTGTTAAAGTACTTACTTTCTATATAAGTATGTTCTCAGGATATATTAAGGAAAAATGTAGTATCTAAATATCTCCACCAGGAATAGAGACAAAGAGCACTAACAGTACTTATTTCCGATTGTTCTTTATGAGAAAATGTGCTGAATGTTACTATCCCTAAAGAGATGTAAGAGATAAAAGATTTACAACAGGCACCAAACTGGAATTCAAGCTGACCCAGACACTGGTATTTAGTTCAATGGGAGAGAGATTCCCCACCAAGCTTGACAATAGACTTAAGCAACTGGAGGGAAGGGGGAGAATTAAACTAGCTTACTAATTACAAAGCAGTTCTGCTCTGCAACACATGGAAATTTCTATTATAGGGTGGGATTAAGAACTTGCTTTGGTTTAAAAAAAATTACCTCGAGTTTGCAGAAAGTATCAAAATGTTTAGGCATCATCATACCCAAGTGGAAACTGTTGCAAGTAATACACACACACACACACACACACACACACACACTACTTCTAAATACATACACTACCTTTAAAATAAACCTTGCAAAGCCTGCCTGGAGAAGTGCACACATACTTCTATGTGCAGCACTCCTCGAACACACTAGAAGCATCATTCACTCATTCATCGGGAGATGCTGGTATAAATGATGCACCTTATCTATACAATGTATATGGTCTTCTGGGTGACAATGTTAAATGAACCGAGGGGAAATTCAAATTGCAGAATTATGCATACTATAAATCCACTCGGGTAACATGATGTATGCATGAATGCTTTTTTAAAGATACATTTTCAAGGAAGTCTCATGAAATACTCAAACGTGGAGATGGACTAAGAGTTGTACCGTTAGAATTTCACCCTATACATTGTATATTACTTGAATAGTCAGGCATGGGAACTCGTGCATTCAGGAAGCTAGGCTGGGGGACTGCCACAAGTTTGAGGGCCTATGTAAACTAGAGCCAAACCTTGTTATCTCCCCTCCCCCCAGAATTAATTTTAAAAGCACCATTAAAAAGGAGATGTTTTAAAGCACCGTTTCACACAGAAGTTTCCAACTTACTTACATACTAAACTAAATATGGCCAGAATATCCTTTCTACTCAAACAGAAATTAGCCCCACTCTTTTAAAAGACAGTTCTCAACTTTAGGTAGGTAAGGACAAGACATGTCAACTTCACTAGCTGTATGTATAATACATCTTTGCTCTGTAAGTAAAGGTATCGACCCATCTTCAGAGTCTCCTAAAAAACTTCAGACACATGGGTCCCAAGGAGCTCCACGGATCAACTTTCCTAGAAATTACCTCACAAAAATCATCCGTCTTCTATTGAGCTACTAATAGTTTCATTGCTAGCTTGCAAATGGGCTTACAACTGCATCTGAAATGGAACTCTTGAACTAAGACAAATTGAGAAAGATCTGGGTTATATGGAAGAGATGGCACTGGCCCAGTTACAGTCACAGTCTCCAGTATATCCCATTTATAAACTCAAATCTCTAGAGATCAAACAAAATTTGAAGGAAGAGCATAGTGAGGTGGTCAGCAGAAATCCCTCAAAGGCAACTTCACGCGATCTTGAAAGGACCGGCTTGTGCAGTTCCTTTTAGAAACCAGAAAGGGACTCGAGGGAAAGACGCCTTAAGGCAGCGACAGACAGGACACACATTTCCCAGTAATGGGATGGGGAAGGGAGCGGCAGGGGAGGGGGAAGCGGGACGGGTCTGGAGCTGCCGGGTCTGGCCGCCCGGGAGGGCTGGTGGGCCACGCGGAGAGATCGGGGCCGGGTTGCGGGGCCCGCGGGCGGGGCAGCGTGTCAGGCGCCGTGGCACGTGTGCGCGGGTCGGCGTCGAGGCAACCGGCGCCGACCCGCTGCACGGGCCGGAAGGGCCGGGGCCAGCGGGAGGCGCGCACGTGGGCTGCGGGGCCGCTGTCCGCCAGCCGGGCCGACCTGCGCCGCTCGGCCCGCCGACGAGCGCCCAGGGCCAGCGGGCCGGCTGCGGAGGGGAAGGATCGGCGCGCCGGGGCCGCGGGGCCGCCGATTCGCTTACCTCTGCCTGTTTCCGCACCACATTGTCGGGGCTGAGCAGGTTTCCCAGGAGCAGGTAGAACTGTTGCTGCTCCGCCGCGGCCGCCGCCATTGCGCTAGGCGTGAGAGAGAGAAGGAGGGAGCTGTGAGGCGCGCTGGCGGGCCGGCGGGAGGGTTGGGGGCGGGCCCAGCGCGGCGACCGGCACCAGCGGCGGCGCGGGGCTAAGGGGCCGGGCGGGAAGGGCGGGGCCGAGGGGGCCAAGGGAGGACGGGGCGGGGCCTCGCGCCCTCTCACCCCGCCGCGGCCGCAGGCGCCGGCGTCCCATTGGCTCGCGGCGTGGGGGGCGTGCCCGAGGCCGCCCCCTCGAAGGCCACGCCGATTGGTCACGCACCCTGCGGTGTCGTCACTCCAGCGCGCGCCGGGAGGCGGGGCTGGCAGGAGTGTGAGGCGGCCAGAGGGCCGCTGTAAGACGAGGTTGGGGTTCGCCGGGCGCGGTGGGGAGGAGCTGACCCGGCCGGGCCGCCGCGAGGGGCGTGAGGCCGGGCCCGGAGGAGGGGCCAGCTTCTGAGCGCGGGAGATTTCGGCGCCGTGGGCTGACTGGACTCCCTTCCCTGCCGCCCCACGCGTGGCCGCGCCTTAGGGCTTTGGGGCTCCAGGACCCTCCCATCCCAATCTCACCAGCAGTGATCTCTCTCCTCTCTCTCTCTCTCTCTCTCACACACACACACACACACACACACACACACACACACACACACACACACACACACACACACGCCTCTGCAAACCACTGCATCTGTCTGGCCCTGTGGTGTCGTGTCGTCCCCCTCAGCCTGTGACTCAGACGGCCCCTATCCTCCGCTGTCCTGTGACTCACGTCTCGGGACTGTCCCGGAAGAGGGGTTGCTCATCACGGACTCTCCCCCCCTGCACTTCTCTACCCGGGATCAAAGCACACACGCTCCCACCCGAGAACTGGCACCCTTCCTGTCTTGGTGTTTGGAGCTTCTTTGCTCTCTAAGGATGGGAGAAGTCGTGAGCCACTCCCTAACGTGGTTGATCTTAATGATAATTGATACGTGCCAAAACGGAGGGGACCAGAGACTGCCTCCCTATCTCCCTCCCCGCCCCCCTCTGAACTCCAATGCTTAGACACCCGCGTTGATCCATCTTTATATCTGGGGCTGCTTAAGCAGGAGAAAGCAGAGCTCAAATCGAAACACTTTGAGAATCATGTCTAAGGCCCACAGACACAAATGCTCATATCAAATGAAAAAAACCGACTCCCAAACTAATGTATGAAATGGTCTGACGTTGAAAAAAATGTGGCCCAAGAATGAAAGAGCATCCCCAACTGGAAACTAGTTCTACAAAATAGATGCGCTGGCCTCTCAAAGAGAAGCAATCAGATTTGCAGATAAAACTATTAGAGGGGAGACCTTTCTCCACAATTAAGATTCTGTTGTAAAAATCTTGGCTGGCTCTCAACTCCCATGTTTATCCCAGCTCCTTCGCCCAGACTCTGTTGAGAGTTTACCGTGTGTCCAAAGTATTGCCCAAGCTGAGGATGACAGCAGATGAAAAGGGTATATCTTGGGTCAAAAGGACTCTGCTACCTCCTAAGTAATAGGTTTCCACAGCCTGAGGCAGGTAACTACAGCTCAACAACTCATGGGATTTATCTTGAAGTTTTTTATTTCTTGTTGGCAATTATGCGTTTTGAAAGTCTTTTTTTGTTTTTTATGTTTTGTTTTGTTTTTGTTTCTTTGTTTTGTTTTTTCGAGACAGGGTTTCTCTGTGTAGCCCTGCCTGTCCTGGATCTCACTCTGTAGACCAGGCTGGCCTCGAACTCAGAAATCCGCCTGCCTCTGCCTCCTGAGTGCTGGGATTAAAGGTATGCTCCACCACTGCCCTGCTTGAAAGTCTTAAATATTTTCTCTTGGGTCATTTTAAAGGTTGGTCTTACATCATCCATGGTCAGGTCATGCAAAATCTGGCCAGAAGCCCTGGGATCACTTGGAATTGTGAGAACCAGCCACGTTTTCTACAGTGGCATTTAGTTGATTTGTGGAGAAAATTACCCCCTCTAGTTTTAGCTGCCACACTGGCAGAGTTCTTTCTCTACAGGAGGCCAGCACAGCTATTGTGTAGAACTGGTTTCCTCCCTGGAATTCATTCTTTGGCCTCACTTGTTTTCCTCAAAGACAGACCATTTCATATATTAATTTGGAGTCGATTTTTATTTTGAGTGTGTGTATATATCTCTGTGTGAATAAGATATGAATTCCTCATTCAAAGTTCTTAAAACTTGGGGAATTACATACTAACCGATTTTTAATTAACTAGGTAACAGTGAAATAAGACAAATTACTTAGAGGCTTGCTTCCAAGTATGACCTGATTTCTAGTACCTGCAATTTTTATGCATATATACACACACACACACACACACACACACACACACACACACACACACACACATATATGCATACACACACCATATATATGTATATGCATAAAAATTGCAGGTACATATATATATGGTTGTAGCTAAAACTACAGAACTATAGAGGGGGGGGAGCTTTCTCCACAATTCAGATTCTCTTGTAAAAATCTTGGCTGGCTCTCAACTCCAAGTTTACCCCAGTGGCTTTGCCAGACTCTGTTGAGAGCCGAATCTATGCATTGCGAATATGCAGAGTTTAGATCAGTGGCAGAGTGTTTGCCTAGCACACCTGAGGTCCTGGGTTTGGCAGCACTGCTTAGGGGCAGCCTGAAGATACGTGCCTGTAAGCACAGTACTCAGGATGAGGAAGTGGGATGATAAGGAGTTCAAGATCAAGATCAGCCTTGGCGGCATAGAGATAAGAGCAGCCTGGGCTACATAAGGCATTGATGAAAACAACAAGTATTTATCAATGATTATTAAACAGTAAACACCTCACCATAAGTTTGTGTGTCAAGAGCTCTATGGGAGTGGTAGTTGTATTGTTGGTTTCTGTTTCCTTTGGTTGTTGAGTGGGTCTCACTGTCTATATCTCTGGCTGGGCTTGAAATCAGAGCCGCTCCTGCTTCTGCTTCCCAAGAGCTAGGATTAAAGGTGTGTGCCTATTGATGACTCAATGTGTCTAGTTCAAAAGGAGATGTGCTTTCAGTTTAAAAATGTAAAATGCAGAAAAAAAAAGTAGAATGTGCATAGAATTTTAAAGACAATGAGACATTAACCTTTCATATTGATAACATGTAGAAATAGTATATTGGGTTAAAGTCTACTAATGAAATTTACTAATTATGTTATTACTAACTATGTTATTATACATAAATATATATGGATCATTTTTAGCTGTTTCTCTTTACTTATTAAAGTATGGCTAGTTAGAAACTTTAAAGTTTTTCGAGACAGGGTTTCTCTGCATAGCCGTGGCTGTCCTGGAACTCACTCTGTAGACCAGGCTGGCCTCGAACTCAGAAATCCACCTGCCTCTGCCTCCCAAGTGCTGGGATTAAAGGCATGCACCACCATTGCCTGGCTAAAATAACGTTAAAAACACATATTTTACTTCTATTGGATAGTGCTTTGCTAAAGAATAAAGTATGGCTAAGCACAGCTGCACTGTGTACTTGGTCATTTAAATTAGGTATTGACTTAAAGGGATAAATCAGTTACCGTACAGTGTTTTCTGTTGCTCCCAGTTTTTTGACTTGATTCTCAGGGATTTGGAGACATGGCACAGCACTTTCTGAGCGGTGTTCCTTGCTTAGGAATTTCCTTTCCCTGCTGGGTTGACAGAAACAGAATTGAAGACCTTTAGAAAACAATCAGGTCAAATCTGGTCTTGTAGAATAAAAATTTACAGCTGAGCCTGGTGGTTGGTGGTTTGAAGCATTAGTCCAAGAACTCAGGGTGACCTGCGTTTGATCCCCAGGACTCACATTAGAAAAAGAACTGACTCCCCCAAGTTGTCCTCTGACTTCTACACACTTGGTGTACACATACACAAACGCACACACACACTTTGTTTTGTTTTGTTTTTTAATCAAATACTGGTCAAGAGCTAAAGAAAATATAATTTTTTGGAGGATGACTGTTTTTATTTAAATATGGCAAATGGATTTAAATACTGCCCCCTTTACTGCATTTTAAACATGAAATAAAAATAACACTTAGCAGAAGGATTTCATTTTTAACATTAATGTTTTTACTTAGAACACAAATATGTTGAATGGAAAAGAATGGAAAAAGACACATCATATAAACAGTTTCCAAAGGAAAGCTGACGGACCACACTGTTGTCACCCATGCAGAGTCCAGGACCAGAAGTATCTTTAGAGTTGAGTGTGGGGGCAACTGAAGCCGGAGGAGCTTGAGTTTCAGGTCAACTGGGGTTGTCTCAAATGAGCTCAATTCTTGGAAGCCACTTGAAGGCAGAAGGAGACCACCTTCCCACAAAGTTGCCCTTTGACCTCTAAGTGTGTATGTGTGTGTCAACACTTGTATCCACAGACATACATCTCATAGATTTTTTTTACAACAAAATGTCATTAATGACGGGATA
>CM052708.1:3473178-3499578 GCA_028551405.1 Uromys caudimaculatus
TTTGTTGATGAACAGCAGCATGGAAGTGTAAGCTGAATAAACCCTTTCCTCCCCAACTTGCATCTTGGTTATGATGTTTGTGCAAGAATAGAAACCCTGACTAAGACAAATTGGTACCAGAGTAGTGGGGTATTCCTGTGACAACCTGACCATGTTTTGGGGAGGACTGTGAAAGGACTTTGGAACTTTGGGCTAGAAGATCATTCAGTGTTAAGAGCTTTGTGGGATGTTGTGTAGGAGCTTGGAAGATAATGTTGAGAACGGTGCAGAAGATGGAGGCCTGGCTTGTGAAATTTCAGAGGGAAGATTAAAGACTCTTATCAGGTCTGTTGCTGTTTTGACTGTGAAGGTTCTGTGGTTTTGGTTAGCTGGGGCTGAAGGATCAGCTGTGAATTACAAGATACCAGAACTACTAAAGCAAAACCATTGCATTACTGGGGCTATTGATGCTGGTTAGCTGGAGTTGGGAAATTGGCAGTGATTGGGAAGAAACCAGCATCATTGAGGTAAAATCTTCTGAGAAGTATTTTCTGAGAGCACAGAGGCTGTGTTCCAGAGATAGTGAGGGTTGTACCTTGTGCTGTGGCTGGACTTGGTAATGTGTAAGAGTCACCCAGGTGGTACTGGTTTTGAAGCCATGAAGGAGTCTTGAAGAGCAGCTGAGGCCTGGGCACTCTGAGAGGCTGTGGAAAGCCATTGGTGAAGGTACAAGCTCAGTTGCAATTGACAGCCCGGGACTGAAGGGGTCATGCAAAGGAGGTGAGGCTTGGCACCATGAAGAGAGCCTATGAGAGGCTGTTGGTAAACCTAGTTGCAGCAGAAGACAGCAGTGTTTTGGAGATGCCAGTACCATGAAATGACAACCAAGAACAGCAGCAGCAGTGGAGTACAGGCATCTGGAACCTAGAAGTCAGGGCGTGTGTTACAAAGGGCAGAGCTGAAGAAGTGACTCAAGCCCTTGGAGGAATCCAGAAGATCATGAGTGAATCCCAGACATTGGACCGTTGGAGTTTGGTTTTGCTTTTGATTGTGACTGTGCCCTGATATATTTTCCCTCCTGAAGGAAGAAGACATTTTTAGTGGAGCCCACAGTTAAGAGACTTTTGATGGTAAAAAGACATTGAATTCTAAGAGATTGGATATCTTTAAGGGGATTGAAATTTTAATGGTAAGAATTTGCAAAGATTATGGGACTTTTAAAGATACTTAGATCTTGGGGATAAATAAGAAAGTAACGGTTGAAGCTTAATAGTGATTGGGTTTTTTTTTGTTTTTGTTTTTGTTTTTGTTTTTTTGAGACAGGGTTTCTCTGTGTAGCCCTGGTTGTCCTGGAACTCCCTCTGTAGACCAGGCTAGCCTGGAACTCAGAAATCCACCTGCCTCTGCCTCCCAAGTGCTGGAATTAATGGCATGTGCCACCACTGCCCGGCCATAGTGATGTGTTTTTGTGTCAAGTTGACAAGAGGTCAATTGTACTGGCTAGTTTTGTGTCAACTTGACACAAGCTGGAGTTATCACAGAGAAAGGAGTTTCAGTTGAGAAAATGCCTCCATGAGATCCAGCGGTAAGGCATTTTCTCAAATAGTGATCAAGAGGGGAGGGCCCCTTGTGAGTGGTACCATCTGTGGGCTGGTAATCTTGGGCTCTATAAGAAAGCCAGCTGAGCAAGCCAGGAGAAGCAAGCAAGCCAGCCAGTAAGCAGCATTCCTCCATGGCCTCTGCATCAGCTCCTGCTTCCTGACCTGTTTGAGTTCCAGTTCTGACTTCCTTTGCTGTTAACAGCAGCATGGAAGTGTAAGCTCAATAAACCGTTTCCTCCCCACTTGCATCTTGGTCATGATGTTTGTGCAGTAATAGAAATTCTGACTAAGGGGGCTGGAGAGATGGCTCAGAGGTTAAGAGCACTAACTGCTCTTCCAGAGGTCCTGAGTTCAATTCCCAGTAACCACATGGTGGCTCACAACCATCTGTAATGGAATCTGATGCCCTCTTCTCGTGTGTCAGCAACAGTGTACTCATATAAATAAAATGAATAAATCTTTAAAAAAAAAAAAAAAAGAAAGAAATCCTGACTAAGAAAGTATGTTAATTCCCTTATATGTGAAACACAATCTACACATATCTACATGGGGTAAGAGAGTATGCCTGTGGGTGCATATGTGCCATATGGTGTGTGAAGTCAGAGAACAGGGAGTTGGCTCTCTCCTTCCTTCTACCATGTGGGTATCAGGGATCAAACTCAACAATGTGACTTGGAGGCAAGAGTCTTTACTGGCTGATAAGTCTTGCCAGCCCAGACATAGAAGTTTTAAACACATGAACCTAAAAATGCCCCAAATAAAGCTTGACCCATGTAAGAAATGAGACAGGGGGAACAGTTTGAGATGTTAGTTCCCACCTCCAGCAACTGATTGGATAGTCAGATACGTAGACCGAAGAGAGATATGGCACACTAAATCCAGTGTCTCTACTAGGTTTGCATAGGACACCACCCACTAACAGCTGTGAGTATACACACTCTCCTACTCCCAACCCCCATGCATAGACAGCACGATCCAGGATGGATCCTATTTTTAAAAAGGTTGCAGTCAGCCGGGAAGTGATGGCGCACGCCTTTAATCCCAGCACTCAGGAGGCAGAGGCAGGCAGATTTCTGAGTTCAAGGCCAGCCTGGTCTACAGAGTGAGTTCCAGAACAGCCAGGGCTACACAGAGAAACCCTGTCTCGAAAAAAAAAACAAACCAAAAGAAACAAAACAAAACAAACAAACATGAAAAGATGCAAGATGCCAAGTGGAATGGTTTCTTCCAGTAATCCCAGCATTTAGGAAGCCAGCGTCTCCATCCCCTGTGCTGAAGTAACAGGCCTGGGCCATCATGTCTATCTAGCTCCTGGTTTTTGACAAAGGTCCTGTGATGGTTAATTTTTTTTTTTTCATTTTGCTATTTTGTGGTACCCAGTTGTTTGGTTAAATACAAGGCTAGATACTACTGAGAAGGGATTTGAGGAATGTGATCTAAGGTTTGTAATTAATCACCTTAGAAAAACAGACTACCCTTCATGAGATGTGTTCATCTTTTGTAACTGAGACCCTAGTAAGAACCACTCAGATTTTTGGAGCAAGAAACAATTGTGTCCCAAGGAGATTCAGGCGCCTTTTGAATTTCAAGCTCCAGGTCACACTATTAGCTGCTATCAGGACTTGCAGAGGGCTAGTCCTCTTACAGATTTTGACCTTGCTGTTTCCCAAGGCGATAAGAGCTGATTCTTTACATAAATATTTTGCGTTCTGCAAGGTAGCACGTGCCTGGAGGTAGGGGAGGCAGAGCAATGTGAGTTCAAGGCCAGTTTAGTCTATACCGAGATATACAAGGCCAGCCTCCAGGGCTATGGAACCAGACTGGCCTTGAACTCACTGTGTAGTTGAGGATAATCTTAAACTGATCTAAATTCTGGGATTTCAGGCTTGTACCAGCCTGGTGGGTGGTGTCTAGTGCTGAGGGATGGAAGCTGGGTTCCCATGCATTCCATGTGAAGCCTTTCACCAGTGGAATGACAGACAGCCCCAGTCTCTCGGTGCTTAACACTGTCATGAGAGTGAAAAGAGAACCCGTAGAATGGGAGAAAACTTGTGCAAGCCACGTATCCTTTAGGGACTTGCGTTCAAAACATACATAAAAAGAACTCTTACACTCAACAAGAAAACAGCCCAACTAAGATGTGAGCAAAGCATTTGAATAGACATTCCTGCTATGGAAATATACAAATGAACAATATACACATGGAAAATGTTTCACTGCATTAGCCGTTACAGACGTACAAAGAAAAACCTTGAGGTACCATCTTGTCTGGAGTCATTGCTTTAGTTAAAAAGGCAGTAAAATGTGTTGCAGAGAATGTGGAGGAATCGAAACCTTCACCCTGGAGTCCCCAGGCTCAGATCCCTCACACTTCGCTAATGGAGCACATGGAGCAGTTGAAGTTGCAACAGTAGCAGAGGGAAGATTGTCAACTGGGGATGGAGGAAACCCAAAGTGGTACAAGTAGACAGCAAGGTAGTACTCAGCAATGAAAAGCAATAGAGTTCAGATGCGTGCAAGGTAACATGGATGTACTTTGAGATCATCTTACAAAGGGACTTCAGACACAAGTGCTCAAGAATGAAGTGTCCAGACTGAAAAAATCCATTTAAATAAATGAATGATTACCATGTGCCTGTGGGTGGGGCTGCTGATACTTGTAGCTTTTGGGGAGGGGGAGGGTCCCATAGTTAGTTGTTTTTTTTTATTTTTTAAGATTTATTTATTTATTATATGTAAGTACACTGTAGCTGTCTTCAGATACTTTTTCTTCTCCATCTGACCCTGCTCGCTTTGCCCCGCTCACTGTAGCTGTCTTCAGACACCCCAGAAGAGGGCATCAGATCTCATTACAGATGGTTGTGAGCCACCATGTGGTTGCTGGGATTTGAACTCAGGACCTTCGGAAGAGCAGTCAGTGCTCTTACCTCTGAGCCAGCTCTCCAGCTCCCCATAGTTTTAATTATCTACTCACCAAAAACCCATAGTCACCAGGGAAGATTGAACCTCAACCAAGGAGCTACCGAGATGAGATTGGCCTGTAGGCAAGTCTGGGGGGGGGGGTTCTTGATTGGTGTGGGAGAGAGATCCCAGCCACTGCAGGAGGGTTGTAAAAGGAAGCGAGTTGAGCAACCCGATAAGCAGCCATTTTCCACTGGTTTCTGCTTTAAGGTCCTGCCTTGCTTGTTCCTACCTTGCCCCACCCTGTACAATAGGCTGGAGTTTATGAGGCACAGTGAATTCTTTCCTCCCAAGTTGCCTTTGCTGATGGTGTTTATACGGAGCAGCAGAAAGCAAGCTAATGTGGGTAACGAAGAGGTTCACGAACACAGAGAGCAGTGGTGGTAGGGTACGTACAATTGTAAATACTCTAAACTAACAATCATATACTCTAAAGGCCGAACCTAGGTGGGGAGGACACACGCATGCCAACCCATACATATGCAACAGGTAATTAAATGTTGCCAGGTGTGGTAGTGCACAGGCAGGCAGATCTCTGAGTTTGAGGCTAGCCTAGTCTATACAGCCATTTTGAGGACAACCAGGGCTGTTATACAAAGAAACCCTGTCTCGGAAAATCCAAACCAGCCAACCAAGCAACCAAACAAAAAACACCACCTCCAACAAAAATAAACAAACACCCCCAACCCCCAAATGTCATTTTAAAACACACTGAGCCAGGGCTGGTGGTCCACACAATTACTCATAGCTCTCAGAAGGTGGAGGCTGATTTCTCTGAGTTTGTGACCAGTCAGGTCTACACAGCAAGCTCCAGGCTAACCAAGGCCCACAATGAGAACCTATCTCAAAAAAAAAACCACCACAACAAAAACCTCCCCATAAAAAAACCCCAAACCGGGAGGCAGAGGCAGGCAGATTTCTCAGTTTGAGGCCAGCCTGGTCTACAGAGTGAGTTCCAGGTCAGCCAGGGCTACACAGAGAAATCCTGTCTCGGAAAAAACAAACAAACAAACAAAAAACCCAAAACCAAACCAAACCAAACCAAACCAAAAACCCAAACCAAAAACTAAATGAAAAAAGGTTCTTCTTTATGGTACATGGATTATATTCCAATAGCTATTACTTTCAAATACAGGTTCTTCTTTATGATACATGGATTATATTCCAATAGCTAATTAATTACTTTCAAATACTTTACAGACTTGAAGAATTGATCTTGACCTCAGCTACTGATTTTTTTTTTTAATCCTTTAACAATATCGTTTCTTGTGTTCGGAATGTATGGATGACAGCATTCATAACCCTCAAATCTCTGAACATTCCCATGTCAGTGTTTGGGGGAAAACAGAAGGGAAACCGTAGCAAGACCCAGGCTATGTATTTTTGTTGTTGCTTTGTTTGCTTGGTTTCTGTTTTTTGGTTTTTTGTTTGTTTTTTCATTCTCCTTTTCTATTCACAGAGAACCCCTTCTGTTGGGATGCTTGGATATACTTTGCCTCAAGCGTTGAGATGGCACACCCAGAGAGCAGAGGGACGTCCTATCTCAAACTTGGTAGCTATGGGCAGCATAGACTTTTAGCAGCCCAAAGGACTTCCTGCTCCTCAGTCCACCCTACACACTTTGTACCACATTTAACTACGGTACATTTTAGTATTTAATAAACATCTTGGTCGTTTGTATACGTAGTGGATATTGGATTGGCCACCCCACTATGGTGGGTGCTGCTAGTCTGTGGAGTTTCAATGGTAAGCTTGAAGACAGAGTTCCCACCCTCTCTTTCTTTTTCTTTCTGAGGTCTTACTATGTAGATCAGGTTGACCACAAAAATCACAATCCTCCTGCCTCCACCTCCTTAGTGGTGGGACTATGAGCACAGGCTACCACAACCTGAGGTTTTCAATCTGTAGTTGGGGTGGGAGATAAAGAACCAGTGACTGGAAGATAATTTCCTGTAGTGATGAGTGAGAAAAAGAAGAGTGGGGTCAAGAGTGGAGTGGGGATGGGGTGACTCTAAGGTCACAGTCTTTTGAGATTTTTTTCTGAAAAACAAGAAAAATGAGAAGAAATGGAGGTGTGGAGCAAATAGCACAAAACCTCTAAAGTGAAGATGAATTGTCTATTGTAGACAGGAAGAAAGCATGTAGCCAAACTGGAGTAAGCAAGGTGGGTGGGGGAGACCTGGGAAGGGCCTAAGTCCTTAAAGACTACCTAGACATTGTCCCAGCTTAGCAGTGCCCCTCGCTGGAAGGGAAAGGAAACCCCTGGAGGATTAATAGACAATACCTTAGAGGGAAAGTTTGAGGGACTAGGGATGTACCATAGTGGGATAGCCTTGCCTAGCATGTTCTTAGTTCTGGGTTCTGCCTCACCACTGTGTAAGCCTCGTGGTAGCCGACAATTGTAATTTCAGGATTTGGGAGGTAGAAAGCAAGAGGCTCTGAAGCTCTTGGTCATCTTCAGCTACACACCAAGTTAGGCCAGGGTGCAATACATGGGCTCCTCTCTCAAAAGGCCGAAACAAAACCAGAGATAGTTCTAAAGATGCACTGTAGAAAATCGGAGGGAAAGCGAAGGCCCTGGGGGCGTTAGGGGCAATTGCCATGCGGCAGGTAAAGTAATAGCTCATCCTGCCAGGTGGCGGCCACGGCGTGTTCAAAATGGTAAATGTGGCTAGTTTTTTTTGTTTGTTTGTTTCATTAGAATCTCAGTTGAACATGGCAGCACACATCTTTGATCTCAACACTCACGAGGCAGAGGCAGAGGGATCTCCATGAGTTCCCAGTGTGCCTGGTGTGGTCAACATAGAAAGTTCTAGGAGTACACAGAGACCTTGTCTCAAGAAATAAAACTGGGGGGCTGGAGAGATGGCTCAGCGGTTAAGAGCATCAACTGCTCTTCCGAAGGTCCTGAGTTCAAATCCCAGCAACCACATGGTGGCTCACAACCATCCATAATGAGATCTGACGCCCTCTTCTGGCGTGTCTGAAGACAGCTACAGTGTACTTACATATAATAATAAATAAATCTTTAAAAGGAAAAAAAAAAGAAAGAAAAAAAAAAAGAAATAAAGCTGGCTGGGCAGTGGTGGCGCATGCCTTTAATCCCAGCACTTGGGAGGCAGAGACAGACGGATTTCTGAGTTCAAGGACAGCCAGGGCTATACAGAGAAACCCTGTCTCACAAAACAAAACAAAAAACAAAACAAAAAAACAAAAAAAAAGCTGGACACAGATCATTGTGTGTGTGTGTGTGATCTGAAATATAATTTAAGGGTCCTCTATATAAAACTAAAATTAAATAAAAAAAAAAATCCCACTAAATGCAAAAATGTCCTGGAGGGCCTGGGTTCTGAGCCTGGAAGTAGCCCTGAAGTTTAATCTTCATAGGCTTCAAGGCAAATCTTCCTCTAAGTCTCGGGTCTGGGCTACTGGTGATGTCATTAAACGAGGAGGTGACATGTATTCAGCGTCTTTGTTGATTTTACCTTCCCTCTTCCCTTTTTTGTTTTTGTTTTGTTTTTGGAAACAGGGACTCAGGTAGTCTAGTCTGACCTTAAACTCCCTCCTTAAACATTTTAATTGTATGTGTGTTGTGTGCATGCATGTGTGAGTATGTGTATGTGGAAGCCAGAGGACGACCTCTAGTGTCTTCCTCTCTCTTTGCCTAAGATAAGATCCCCTCTTGATCCAGAACAGAACTTGCCGGCTCATCTGACCAGCAAGCTCAGGAGAGCTGGCATCTCTGCCCCCTGACGTTTACACTACAGACTCACAGTCATGTCTGGCCTTCTCTAGGGGTACTAGTGATTCCAACCCAGGTGCTCACATACAGAAAAAGGCTTTGATCCTTTGAGCATCCTGGACAAGCCTGAACTGTTGACCCTCCTCCTGCCTCCACCTCCCAGGCACTGGGATCATGGGTTTGTGCCACCCATGCCTGGAATTCTCTGTCGATTTCTGACTACAAACATTCCTTTAGCATTTAGGAATCCTGATGTCATTGTCATCTCGGAGGCTTGCTGCTAACCTAGGCCTCGTCCTGGAAGCTTCTGGCTTCCATACAATCTAATTTGGCCTAGAGTGTTTTCAGCCTCTGAGACTTCCTGCTGAATACCCTCACCCTTTATAGTTCTCTCTAAACTCTGGCTGGCTTGATCAACTCAGATGTTCTGACTCAAAATCCTTAGCTAACTGATTCAATCTGGCTTCTCTCAGTTTCTCTTGAATTGCTCTGCTTGGCCTCATACTAACTCTGTCAAACTGTTCTAGGCTTCTGGCTCCTCATTCTCTGGCCCATTCTGTCTTCACCTGTGTCTAGTTTGTTCTCTTTCTGCAACCTGAATCTCTGTAACTGTCTGGGTAAAACTGCCTTCCCCTCCTTCTCGTCCTCCTTCTCCTCCTCCTCCTCGTCCTCCTCCTCGTCCTCCTCCTTCATCTCTCTCTCCCTCTCTGCACTGCTCTTTTAAGTAACTTCCCTGTCTTCTCGCTTTTCATGAGTTGGGCATATCCTATTCAAATCTTTCTCTGAATTGTCACTTTGCCACTCAACTAGACATCACTTTTTTGTTTTTGTTTTTCGAGATAGGGTTTCTCTGTGTAGCCCTGGCTGTCCTGGAACTCACTCTGTAGACCAGGCTGGCCTTGAACTCAGAAATCCACCTGCCTCTGCCTCCCAAGGGCTGGGATTAAAGGCGTGTACCACCACTGCCCGGCTTAGACATCACTTTCAAATATGGATGCTTCCTTCCACAAACTGACTTTATGTCCATTGTTGGGGATTAAAGGCGTGTACTAAGGGTATGTTTGTATTCCAGTCAGAGGGATTAAAGGTGTGTGCTAAGGCCTGAGCCACACAACTAGATACAAGTATTTTCAGTAAATAACACAATCTTGGGGTTCACAGTGTGATCACACACCCAGCAACACACTAATAAGTGGCGACCCTCTGTCTGGAAGAACAGGTACAAGGGACAGGGAGTCGTTTCACATAATCTTTGACAAAGTTGGTTTTGATTTTTTTTTCTTATACACAAAGAGAGGTAAGATTACCCAATATAAAGGAAAAAACTCAGATTTCCTTTTAAGATGTTTTAAAAACTAATTATTGTGTGCGTGCATGAGCATGGTGTTTGTGGATGGGCACATGCGTCATGGCAATCATGAGGTCAGAGGTCAACTGTATGGAGTGGGTTGTCGCCTTCCTTCTTTCCAGTGGAGTCCAAGGTGGTCAATCTTGGGCAGCAAGCACCTTTACCCGCTGAGCTATCTCCCTGGCCCTAGTTTTCTTTAACTCTGAGCTCTCCTGACGCCTAATCCACGTCACCCACTTCTTAGCAATATGGAATTTAAGCCTCCACTAAAGAGCAAGATCAAAGTAGGACTAAAAATACTCAACACCCTGACATCTCCGGTCTTAATCCTAGCAGTTACATTCTTTTTGTTCTTGCTTACAAGTTTATTTGATTATTCAGAGAGATAATGGCCCCTACCCTTCTGAAGAATGTCTACTGGGTGTAGGCAAAGGCTGTGTTTTTAGGTCCTCCTGCAGTCAGGTGGAAGAACTGGGGTTTCAATGATGACGTGTTGGAGAGCACACGGGGGAATAGGGCAGACAGTTTTTAAACTTGAGTGGGTGCACAGGAGAACTGTGTATGTGTGCATGTGCATGTTTGTGCGTGCGTGTGTGTGTGTGTGTGTGTGTGTGTGTGTGCACCTGTGTACACATTATCCCAGCACAGGTATGGAGGTCAGAAGACAGCTTTGTGGAGTGGGTTCTGTCCTTCCACCATGGTGTGAGTTGCAGAGATGAAGCAGAGCACGACAAGCACTTTGTGTATGGAGCCATCCCCCAGCCTCTGTAGCTTTGGAGACTTTCTCTTCTGTGTGACTACATGAACAGGGTTTCGGGGTCAGAGCCCCCTGGCTCCCGTTCCACCTTCTACTACCCAGAGGTGATCTAGGTTCTCATCACTGCCCTTATCTGTGTTTCGGAGGGGTTAGACCGGTTCCCTGGGGTGTCTCCCTGCCTCCTGCAGGCGAGGATTACCAAGTCAACTCCCCATTGTGCTGTAACAGAGTGTCCTCAGAGCGGCCATTGGCTTAGGGTTCCCGTCCTGGAGCTTGGAGATCTATGCTTCCAACATCTTCCCTAGAGTTTAGGAACACCTCTTCTCATCATCTGCTGTCATTTGTGGTAACTGCTAACAAAATATGGCAACTGTTTTTATCTGCCCACTACTTGTTACCTGGCTTTATGTGTGCTCTAAATGCCAGGAAAGCCAAAGGGAGCCGGTGACGTGTGTGGGGAGCAGAGCACATTCCTGAAGAGTAGCACACATGGAACATTGGTTTGGCCACTTATATAATCCATCCATCCATCCATCCATCCATCCATCCATCCATCCATCCATCATCCATCCATCCATCATCCATCCATCCATCCATCCATCATCCATCCATCCATCATCCATCCATCCATCCATCCATCCATCCATCCATCCATCATCCATCCATCCATCCATCTATCTATCTTTGAGGCAGAGTTTCATGTAGGCTGCTCTTGGAGGAAAGGCTTTTTTGAGACAAGGTCTTGCTTTATATCCCTGATTGGTTTGGGACTCAATATATAGACAAGTTTGGCTTTGAACCCAGAGAAGCTCCTACCTGTACTTCCTTAATCCCGGGGTCACAGGCACGAACTGCAACATCTGACTCTATGGCCTTTATGTAAGGCTGGAGATTGAACTCAGGACTTCATGCATACCAGACCGGGGCTCTACCAACCAAGTCACACTCCCAGCCCCACGAACTTTTCATTTTAGGGTTTATAACTGTGTCCCAGTGGTCTCATCTCTCTGGAGCTGACACAATGTTCCAATCCAAAGCTGTCTCTTCTACCAGTGTGACCCACCTCCCGCACGTCACTCGGTGAGAACTGTATCCGAAGCCCCATAGATATAGGCCGTGGCTCATCTCTGATCATTTTCTTTGCAAGGTGACACTGGCTTTATCCTGGTGATGACACTCAGTTCTCTAAGGAGCAGAGTGGCTGAGTAGGCATTTCATTAAGTAAAGCCTGTTTTGGTTACTGAGTGACTGAGTAGTTTTCCCCATAATGAAGGTGAAATGTTTCTCTCTCATTTACTTGACTAGTAGTCTCTGAAAACTGAGAAGAAATACGCTCATTGCTGAAGGATGCAACCATAATGTCCAGGAGCCCAAAGCGTGGGCTCCAAGGCCTTTAAACAGGTGTCCAGTAGTTCTGCTATAGGAACTGGGGTAGACCGTTCTAGTGGATTGGACTTAAATTACTTGAATAGGAGGTGAAGAAGTCAAGAAATGAACATCAAAGTTACAAAGGAAAACAGAAGGTCTTTCTATCAACCAGGGGGAAGCCAGGTGGATCTGGGAATAACTTACTTGGGTGATGCAAAGATCCTGGTCAGGAAAAGTGGCTGTGTTCACACATGGGCCCTGGTAAGGTTTCTCCCCGGAACCACCTGAGTGAGACAGAAAACCTTGTCTGACTGTTCTGGGATGGTGACAGGCTTTGGGTCATGAAACCAGTTCTGCTTTAAGCAGCTCCGATCAAGTTCACAGAGACAGTGTAGTGGGCTAAGGGCGCTGCCGTGGTTGTCCCTTGGTTTCTGCCCGATAGACTTTCTGAATCCCTTCCTCTGATCTTCCCTCCGACAGATGGGAGCAGGAGAACTGAAGGGGGCCCCCAGATCTTAACCAGAAGTGCCTTCCCTTCCATGAACTCTTACGTTTCCTCTGTACTAAGGGAGCATGAGGGCTACTTACAGTAGTCAAGGCTGTTCTCAGCCTTATGCTTGCTTCAGTCATAGGATGGCACTAACCCCACAGTTCTGACTTCACAGCTCAGAGAGGTCGCCATGGCGACACTAGATTGCAATTGTGACCTCCTTCATGTGAGCGGTGTGCTGCTGGTGGCCATTTGAGTCTGCCCATCCCTCAGCTGCAGGGCCCTGAACTGTAGAATTGGATGTTACCGGACAAGTACACCTGAATCATAGAGGGAAAGGAAGCTACTGGCCCCGGAGAACAAAACACAGTGGAGTTAAGGGCCAGTGGGGCGGGACACAGATACGCCAACCACCAACTTCATCTTCGAACCACATGAGTAGTCTCTTTACCTGTGTATATCAACTCTCATTACTCAGTACCAAACAAAACCATTCTCACAAATAAACACATATAAATTTATGTGGAAGCAACAGGAAAGTTCATATTAAATCGGGTTCTGACATTTGGGTTGGTAATAAAATTCTTATAGGACATATTTGAGTCATCTCTGTTTTACATTTTCCTCAGTGGCCACTTGGCTGCCCTTACTGTATTGTTACTCCGTATTAACTTTGAATTAAATAACACATGTCAGCTTTAAAACCGTTTAAGGAGACGTGCAGAATCCTTTCTGTGGGCTGTTGTTTCTTGGTAAGGAGAGACTGAAGCCCAGGCCCTCTGAAAGGGCCTCTTCATTAAGCTCCTCGGTGCCCACGCCCGGCTCCCTCCTCTTCCTTCATCTGGGGTTTATCATAATATTTTGGTTCCTAGGCAGGTGTTCTGAGGGCATTTTCCCTCAAGGATCCTACGGGGAGTTTAAAACCAGGTTTTCTGTTTTGAGAGAGGTGATCTCGTCACTGAGGCTGGCCTTGAAGTCTGTGTGATAGAGGTGATTTGGGACTTCCAGTCTTTCAGCTGTCACCTCAAAAGCACTGGAACTACAGGCTTGTGTGACCTCACCCAGCTCAAAACTAAATTTTTCTGAAACATATGGAGAACATTTTTTTTAGGAGTAGGGTTCTCAGACATTCCTCCTGCCTCTGTGAAGGGTTGCTTAGTTTTGGCCATCGGAGCTTGGCTGAACCCTGATCTTCCCCAGCCTACACCATGACTAACTTGAGAGAGGCGTGTATCGGTGTTTCCTCAGCAGGCACAAGAGTGGGAGGGTTGTGAACAGCCAATGTCGTGGGTAAAGGTAGTCTAGAATGTCAGGGATAGGGAAGCCTGTGGAGGGTGCTTTGAACTGTGGCCTGGTGTGCCTGTCACTCACCCATTTTAATCACAAGCCGTGAGTATATCATACATATGTGTGTATGTGTGCGTGTGCACGTGTGTGTGCACAGGAAGGCAGAAGCCGGAGTCAGGTGTCTTCCCCTATAACTCTCTGATCCTTTGAGACAAGGTCCACGTAGTGGTTTGAATAAGTCACATCCCCTAATCTTGGGCATTTGAATACTTGGTCCCACTGGATTTCTGCTGTTCAGGGCATTTGGGTGGGCATGGAGGATGTAGTGGGTGGGCCTGATTCTGCTTGTATTCTAATGCTAATACTGGTTCCTCAAGAGGTGGTTGCCCCAGAGGAGCAGACCCTCAGGTACTCAAGAAATGGCAAGTGCTGGGCAGTGGTGGCGCATGCTTTTAATCCCAGCACTTGGGAGGCAGAGGCAGGCGAATTTCTGAGTTTGAGGCCAGCCTGGTCTACAGAGTGAGTTCCAGGACAGCCAGGGCTACACAGAGAAACCCTGTCTCGAAAAACCAAAAAAAGAAAAAAAAAAAAAAAAAGAAAAGAAAAAAAGAAAAAGAAAAAAAAAGAGATGGCAAGTGAAACCTTTTCCAAATTTTAACTGGACAATAAAAGGCTAGAGCCTGTGATTGGGCAGTGGAGGGGAGAGGCGGGACTGGAGGCTTGAGAGTGGGTGGCAGGTAGAGAGGGAGAGGGAGGAAGGAGACTGGTGGAGAGCAAGCCACCATGGACCAGAACTACGTGGCCAGGAGAAAGAGCAAGTGGCCTTATAGCCAGGGAATAAGTTAGTATAGTCCTAGATCCGCCCAATCTGGGCATATGACTTACAATGAAAATATCTGGATTGTGTGTCATTTACATGGGCTTATTAGGATTGTAAAATCCAGTGACAGAAGGAAGTATGTCGTGGCGGGGAGGAGTGGAGGCCATCGAGGTTTCAAAAGCCATGTGCCTTTCCCGGCCCACGATCTCTGCTCCCAGCCTGCTGTTCTAGCTGGCTGTGCTCACCTAGGCCAGGCCTCATCAGCAGGGACTCTAACCGCCTGGACCGTGAGCCTGATTAAGTGCTCCCTTTTGTAAGCTGCCTTGGCTATGGAGCTCCACCGATCTGCCCCGCCCCACGCTGCTGATGTATAGCCATCCCTGCCTTTATACTTATGTAATTAGGATTCAAACTACTACGGACCTATGCTTCTGAGGCAGGCACTCTGCTGGCTGAGACACCTTGCCCCTACTGAGCATTTTTAGCCTACTAACCGTTTTTGAATTAGCATTAGGTTTGGATCCATCCAGCCGATCATAATCATATTGACCTCACAAAATTTCTTTCAGTGCTCCTGTTCAGGGTGGTGGATAATACACATGGGTTCTTGTTAATAATAAACAGAGAGCAACGCCTATCCTTAATCCTTAGCCTGTGAGGTCATGTGGGATCCAAGGTACCAATTACTCAGCCTTGGTGGTTTGAATAAGAATGACTCCCGTAGGAGGCCTGGAGTGGTACACTTCTTTAATCCCAGCACTCTGGAGGCAGAGGCAAGAAGATCCTGAGTTCAAGGCCAGCCTGGGCTACAAAGCAAGTTCCAGGACAGTCAAGGCTACACAGAGAAACCCTGTCTCGAAAAACAAACAAATGAAAAGCAAAATAAAAAGAATGGTTCCTTGGTCCTCTGTTGGTGGAACTATTTGAGAAAAATTAGGTGACGTGTGGCCTTTGTGGAGGAGGTGTGTCGCTGGGGGTGGGCTTTGAAGTTTTAGAAGCCCATGCCAGGTCCAGCCTCCCTTTGTTTAAAATTTACAGATGAGACATGGTCTCTCAGCTACTGCTCCAGCACTGTGCCTGCAAGCCACTGGGCTCCCCACTGTGACGTTGATGACCTAAGCCTCTGAGTCTGTAAACCGCTAATTAAATGCTCTTCCTTTATTAGTTTTGTTGGTCTTGGTGTCTTCTCACATCAACAGAGCAGAACTAAGACAAGGGCCTTCGGCTGCCCCCGAAGCAACCCAATCTTCTCAGACTCTCAGACTTTGGAGTTACATCTACCCACTCGGGTACCCTGATCTTCTTAGACTCCTAGACCTCAGCCTTACATCTACCCACTCGCGCATGGGTATCCACTGGCTTCCCTCCTACCATGACCAGTTTTATTTTAGGGAATGTTGAGCCTGTGGACTTAAAAAAATAACTCAAAAATAGTTCTGAAATGTTCACATTTAAAATAAAGTAACATAAGAAGAAAGAGCTGGGTGTGGTGACTTGTGCTTACCCTCCCAGTGCTTAGGGAGGGAAGGCAGGTAGATCCCTGAGCCTCTCTCGACTAGTGTGTGTGTGTGTGTGTGTGTGTGTGTGTGTGAGAGAGAGAGAGAGAGAGAGAGAGAGAGAGAGAGAGAGAGAGAGAGAGAATTTCAGTCCAGTGGGAGCCATTCTGTCTTAAAAAAGAAGGCGAAGAGCTCCCAAGGATACTTGGAGTTGGCCTCTGTCTTCCACATGCACACGCCTGCCCCGCCCCACACATGCACCTGCACACCATTGAACTTCCAGCAGAGAAGTCCTTTTAAAGCCTTGATTTATTGAACCAGCAGGGACCGAGGGCTTCTAGTTCATACCATTAGCACTCATGTAATTCATTCAATGAAGGGCCAATCTGAACCAACCCAGAGATGAACAATTTAATCTGCCACCCAACTTTTCAAAAAAGACTCTTTGTGGGCAAAGATCTGAACAGACAGTCCTCTAAAGAACATGTACAGTTAGCCAGTAAGTGGATGGAAGGTGTTGAGCATTAGTCATGAGGGAAATGCAAATCAAAGACACAATGAGATGCCACTTCACACCCACCAAAATGTCTAGAGTGTGGGAATTTAGAATCCACTTACATTGTTGGGATGTAAAAAAGTGCTGTGGCAGGATGGAAAGTAATTCAGGAGTTAGTCTTAAGAAGTTAAACAGAGGCCAAAAAATGGTTTCTCATCTATATCTATGTCTAAATGTCTATGTCTATATCTATCTATGAAACCATCTATATATGGTTTCACTCCATAGCCTCAAATTCACTGCGTGGCCCAGCCTAGTCTCAGACTTACAGAGATCATCTTGCCTCTGCTTTCAGAGTCTTGGGATTTTAGATATGAGACACTACACCTATCTAAAAAGTAACAGTTTCTGATACATGCTATAATGCTGGATTAACTTTAGGAACAATGTGTCAGGGGACAGAAGCAACCACAAAGGACGACACTGAGTATTTATACAAAATAGCCAGAAGAGGCAAGTCTATAGAGAGCAGGTAGTTTGTCGATGTGCAGGGTTAGGGGAGGATGGGAGATGAGAACCTAGAACAAGTTTTCTTAAATAAATAGACGAACACGTAGCAGGATTGCTTTTGCGATTGCATAACTGTGCACATACTAAGAACCATTGAATTGTGTACTTTAAACTACAGGATATAGGATAATGTCTCAAGAAAGAAAGAAAACTTAATGATAGAGTTCTTCTCTTGAATGCATGAGGTTAGGTTCTGTTTCCAACATATCACACACACACACAGGCACACAGGCACACACACACGCACATGCATGCACAGACCCAAGTAGAACAAGAGAGATATAAGACTTTCTTGTCTCAAATCACAATTCTCCCAGCTCTTAAAAAGCATGGTAATTAAGTTAGCCTTTGTTGCAACTGTCTTAGTGCCATTAGCCATTTTTCATAGGATCATGGTCTTGGGCTGTGTGGTGGTTTAAACGAGAACAGCCCTTATGTGCTCATATATTTGAATACTTGGTTCCCCGTTGATGGGACTGCTAGGAAAGGATTAGGTGTGGCCGTGTTGGAGGAAGGTATGTCACTGGGATTCGGCTTTGAGGTTTCAAACCCCCACATCATTCCCAGCCAGTGCTCTCTCTCTCTCTCTGCCTCATGCTCATGGATCAAGATGTAAGTTCTTAGCTGTTAATCTAGCGCTATGCCTGCCTGCCTGCCTGCTGCCATGCTCTCTGCCATGATGGTCATGGGCTCACCCTTTGAAAACTGTAAGCCCCATTAAATGCTTCTTTCTATAAGTTGCTGGGAACATAGGTGCTGGGAACTGGGTCCTCTGCAGCAAGTGCTACTGTTGAGCCATTTCTCCAGTCCTGAGGCAGTCAAGGTTTGCAGGTCAGTGAACATAGCCTCAGGCGGGTACTGTAGTTGTTAAGAGTGGGAAGGCTGGAGAAGTCACATGACTCCTCCTTACAACGTGGACATCACGTAACTTGCTAGCCTCTCTCTAAGACATGTCCCTGCGGACTGATTAAATGGTTATTTGCAATGCAAAAATTAAATTATGACAATATTGCCTCCACCGTTCAAAACCAAGTATTAGATGAACATGGTAGCTCACATCTGTATTCCTAGTACTTGGAAGGTAGAGACCAGAGGTTCCGTTTAAGGTTATCCTCAGCTACATAGCCTGCCTGGGCCACATGAGACCATGCTTTCAAAAAAAGAAAGAAAGAAAGAAAACAACTATAACAACAGCAACAACAAACCCACTAAAAATGTCCACAGATCTACACAGAGAGACCCTGTCTCTAAACAAACAGACAAATAAAACTTCTTTATATTACATTTTCTTTCTTTCTTTCTTTCTTTCTTTCTTTCTTTCTTTCTTTCTTTCTTTCTTTCTTTGTGTGTGTATGTGTGTGTGTGTGTGTGTGTGTGTGTGTGTGTCTTTGTGCAAGCGTGTGCATGTGTGTATGCTCCAGACAGAGGTTCGCTGTGTAGCCTTGGCTCTCCTGGAACTTGCCCTGTAGACCAGGCTGGCCTCAAACTCAGAGATCTTCCTGCCTCTGCCTCTTGAGTGCTGGGACTAAAGGAGTGTACTACCACGCCCAGCTGAAAATGGAAGATTTTTACTTGTTTATCTTTGGTTTTTTTTTCTCTCTCTCTCTCTCTCTTTTTTTTTTTTTTTTTTGAGACAGGGTTTCTCTGTGTAGCCCTGACTGTCTTGGAACTCACTCTGTCTCTACAGAGCCTAGTGCCGAGTTCATAGGCACCCAGCCCCTGCTGTTTATGTCCTGGAAGTCTGATCTCAGGTCCTCGCTCCTACAGCAGGTGTTCCTCCATCTGAGCCACTTCCCAGACCACCATCAATCTACCTTCTTCTGTGTCTCTGAATTTGACTCTTAAAAGTGACAGGGTGGGGCTGGAGAGATGGCTCAGCGGTTAAGAGCGCCGACTGATCTTCCGAAGGTCATGAGTTCAAATCCCAGCAACCACATGATGGCTCACAACCATCCATAATGAGATCTGATGCCCTCTTCTGGGGTGTCTGAAGACAGCTACAGTGTACTTACATATAATAAATAAATAAATAATTAAAAAAAAAAAGTGACAGGGTTTCTCTATGTATCCCTGGCTATCCTGTAACTCACTCTGTAGATCAGGCTAGCCTTGAACTCAGAGGATCCACCTGCCTCTCTGCCTTCTGAGTGCTGGGATTAAGGGTGTGCACTAACATACACACACACACACACACACACACACACACACACACACACTATATTTGACTTCTTGTATGCACTTTGCAAAGTTTCAAGGTAAACAATTCACTTCAATCTTGACATAGGACTGTCTGTTCAGAACCGACTTTGAACTCATCTCAAGAATGATCAGACTTTGACCATGGAAAGTCAGCTTGTGTACTACCAAAGGTAACGAACGAGCAGGAGTGTGCCCTACACAAATGACTCTCATCCACTGCCCCACCACCCTGCTGACCCTGATGGCAAGGCTCACACAGCTAGAGGTGACTCCCGACAGGCACCGGGTGTTTGTGCTGGTGACTCTGATGAGTCAATTTTGAATTCAAGTATTAAGGACATGTTCTTTTGGAGGTACTTTACAGACATCTTAAAATGTGCTAAGTTGCCAGACTGTTAACTGCATTAAATATGCAAGGACACCCATTCTGTGCATCTCTGCATCATCCTCGGCAGCTCTGGCTCTGAGGTGCATTTTCTCCAAATCCGTTTGCTCACTGAGAGAAAGGCAGAATGAAGAGGCTGCTAGCACATCCTGCCTGAGCCTAACATCCACGGAGAAGTGGCTCACGGGTATGGGCTGGTTGCTGCCATCTTCTAGAAAAACGTGTCGTTCACTGAAGGACACACATGTCCTCTGTCCCCCACACAGGCTTGGCCTGCATCGTAGGACGTTAGGCTCCTGCACCATGGCAGCAGTGCTGGGTTCCAGGGCCCAGGCTGTTTTCTTGATTACTGAGGCTCCTCAATCGCTGGCTGGGAGCAGCTCTTCCTACCCTCTGATAAAGTCTTTTCTCTTTTAAACCTAGATCCGGTTTTTACTTCCACATAGTCTCACATATGGTATCCTTTAATGATTTTATGAATTTCAGGAGGAAACACATGTGCTAGCAATGATTCTGTGCAGATTGATGTAAAAGGGACGATCTTGTATAAAAGCACCTCGAAGCCAGAGCAAGCATGATGGGAAGAATCTGTATGAGATGAAGACAGATTGATTCATTTTTACACACAGTAGAAACTGTTTTCTACAAATATAATGAGATATCTGCATTTAAGATACCACAATATAAGGCTCAGTGGTTTAAAGCTCTGGCTGCTCTTCTAGAGGACTCAGGTTCAATTCTCCAGCACCCAAATGGTAGCTCACAATCATCTGTAACTCTAGTTCCAGGGGACCTAATGCCCATTTTGGACTTTGCAGACACCGGGCACTCACAGGGTGTACTGACATACATGCAGGCAAGCACTTAAACACATTGAAAAAAAAAAAAAGTGGCACAATATTAACAGAGTCCCCTGGTCTTCTCGCTAGAAACGGCTCTAAGCAAGAGTGAATATCACACATCTCTGTGCTTCAGTAAACGAGGGGCAAGTGCAGTGCAGAGCTGCAGCTCGCAGGGAGCAGTCGAGGGCAGCGCTGACGGGCGTGAGCTGGGGCCTCAGTGGAGCTCTGAGAGCAAATTTCTCACGTGTCAGCAAAGCAAAACCAGCTGTTCCTGATTCAGAACAAAGGGAACACAGAGAACCACTGTGTTCCCTCGGAGCAATTTGCCAGCGAGGAGGCACTGGGGCAGAGAAATGCATCTTATGCATCACCAAATTACGGGTCTGAAGTGTGTGTGTGTGTGTGTGTGTGTGTGTGTGTGTGTGTGTAGGTAAACACTATAACATAATAATTTAAAAAAAAAAAAAAAAAAGCCCAGAGTTTACTAACAGGAGGCACAGTTTTTGTTTTTTGTTTTTTGTTTTTTTTTTTGTTGTTTTTTTTTTGTTTGTTTTTCAAGACAGGGTTTCTCTGTGTAGCTCTGGCTGTCCTGGAACGCACTCTGTAGACCAGGCTGGTCTCGAACTCAGAAATCCACCTGCCTCTGCCTCCCAAGTGCTGGGATTAAAGGCATGCGCCACCACTGCCCGGCTGAAGCACAGATTTTAAGGATTTAATTTCCTGACCCTCTGGAAATCTCCCATAATGTCTCTATAGTTACATAGTATGTGAGGAACTGAAGGGCTAGAGATGGTCCTCAGTGTGAGACCCTATATTTAATATCTAGACCTGGAAGGAATGAGGGGTAGGGGAGGAGAGCAACAATATGCAACTATAAAAAAGTAATTTATAGCTTCTCAGATAAGACACATTATAACAAAGAATCATTGTGATTATATAAAGATAGCAGAAGAAGAATGGGGGAAAGTAGATGGAAAAATTCTCATCAGAAAAAAAATGTTTCTCCTATTTATCATGGCGGTACCCTAGCCCTAACCTTTACCCAGCACTCAAGAGGCTGAGGCAGGAGGATGACTCGAGTTCAAGTTTCAGGCTAGCCATGTCTAGACAGCGAGAGCGTAATAAACTAACAAACGAAGATATCACAATGTTAAGTTGACTGTATCGTCAAAAGCTATAAAAGGTCTAAACAGAATACTCAGTCAATAAAGTGCCCGCCAGCCAAGTGAGCACGGGGACCTGAGTTCTGACCCCCACCACCCGTGTAGAAATCTGTGCAGCAGGAGTCACAACCTCAATACTAGAGAACCTGAGGGAGAAAAGATGGCACTCTGGAGCCTCTTGGACAGTTGGCCCCTCCCTAGGTGATTGACTGTAAGCCACATAAACCCTTCCTCCCCATGCCGTTTTTGGTCAGTATTTTATATCACAACAGAGAAGCCAACTGAGAAGAGCTGCCCCCATTGTCTATATGATTACTGCACATCTATACAATTCCATTGTATAGATATGCAATTATTTTTTCTCTCATGTCGATGGGCACTAGAATAATTTCAAGGTGGTTTTTTTTTTTTTTTTGAGACAGGGTTTCTCTGTATAGCTCTGGCTGTCCTGGAACTCACTCCATAGACTAGGCTGGCCTCGAACTCAGAAATCTGCCTGCCTCTGCCTCCCAAGTGCTGGGATTAAAGGCGTGCGCCACCACTGCCCGGCTTTTTCTTTTCTTTTTTAAGATGGGCTTGGTGGCATATGCCTGTCAACCCAGCTATTCAGAAGGCTGAGGCAGAAGGACCACAAGTTCAAGGCCAGACTGGGCTATATAGTGAGATCCAGGGCAGCCTGGGCAACTTAATGAGACCTTGTCTAAATAAAAAGTAAAAAGAAGACTGAGAGTATTGGTAGAAAGTAAGGTACTTTTCCTGACATGTGTAAGTCCCCTGTTTCAGTCCCCAGCACTGCGAGGAAAAATAATGACCATGTCAGAGAATGTGACTAACAGGTACCCAGTGTGAGCTTCAGCTGCCCGGCATCAGAGGGCATCTCACATGCTGTCACTCAGGAGCAGGTGACCTGGTGCTGATTCCTTATCTCTGGTTTCTCATAGGGAACATGAGGTTTAAAAGTCACACCGACTTCATGAAGTTTTCCCAAGCTGAGTGGAATAACACATGCACAATCCTCCCTCCTGCATGGCTTAACACACACAGGAGCTAAAATTATCAGTTGTTAAAATGACCGCAATGCACCATCACACAACAAGAGCCTGGCGAATGCAGTACTCATACCCCATTTCCCAGAGCAGAAGCTTCATCCTAACTCAAGAGCGGGGTTCAAACTTTGGTCTGCCTTGAACTTGTCAGTTCTGACCCACAAGATGGCTTGTCTTTGTCTTTCATGGGGTATATGACCTAATCTGTATAGCAATCCCATTGGATGTTTTGTGATGATATTAAAAACATAGAAAGGCTCTGAAGGAAAGCAGAATAACCAACCAGAAAAGAAAGTGGCACAAGATGAGGTCTCAGAAGAACTTAATGTGGTTTTGCTTTTGTATTGTTTAATTTTTAGGTAGAGTCTCACTACGTCACCTACATGGTCTGGAACTTGGTGTGTAGACCACATTGTCCGGATCTTTCTCTGTTCACCCCAGGGTGCTGTGGTTGCAGGCACAGGTTGCAAGGCCTGAGTTCAGATCCATAACACAACCCTACCTGGCTTTTTGGGTGGGTGCTAGGGACTTGAACTCAGCCCCGCATGCTTGCCAGGGAAGCTCCTCTACCCACTGAGCCATCTTCCTAGCCCCTTATGGAAGACTTTTAAGAAAGAAATGCTTTATATGAAGTTTGCTTATCTGTTTTCCTCTCCTCTTTTTCTTTCTTAGGGGTCTTGGGGATAAAAGTTAAACAAATAGAGAAATGTCCTACCGCTGTGCTTCATCCTCAGCCTGGTCTTTTGTGACAAGGTCTTACTTATATGTGTGGCCAACGTTGGCCTTGGACCTCTGATCTTTCTGCCCCTGCCGCTGGGATGCTGGGAATACAGGCATGCTCACCACCCTAGCAACAGAAGGGTTGTTTATAAGCATGCAGGTAGGATGAAGGCCCAAAGCATTGTGGGAACTAGAAACAGCAGGAGTGACCCTGCCTTTGGAGCAGCCAGGGGTGTGTGTGTGTGTGTGTGTGTGTGTGTGTGTGTCCTGTGCAATGCAGAGAAAACCTGTCGGGGAGGGTTGTCAATGGGAATGGGTCCCTCCCTTGGTGGAGAGACTTGAGACTTTTGATGACCTGGCAGGGACAGGCAAAGGGACAGGGAAACACATTCCCTCGTTGGAGAACCCTGCTATTATGGTCTCAGTCCACCATGTCCAGATGGCTCTCTGAGCTCAGCACAAAATGGAGGACTGCCTTTCTCCGTGGGGCTTCCCTTTCTCTACTGGACCTTGTTTGGAGTGTCTCTGAGCACAGATGCCTGACGTGCTTGGAGGATGACTCTGCACGGAGCTTCCTGCAAGTGCAGCATGATTCAGCAGATGAGACTCTCTCTCTCTCTCTCTCTCCTGCCCATATGATAATTACGTACCGTTTATGACTAATTGACCCTTCCTGCCTTTATGATAATCAGGTACTGTGTTATGACCAATCAATCCTTACCGCCCATAACCCCCAAAGCCCTTACGTACTGTACCCCTGAGATAATAAAGTAGAGCTGTCTCACAGAAGCGGACTCCCACAAGTCCTTGCATCATACTCATGGCCATCCAATCCCTCGTGGGCCCAGGGCCTTGGGACCCCCAAGGAAAGGGAGACCCACATTCCTTGACCTCCCTCTGTTATGCTGAGTTGTGAAGGAGCTACAGCTGGGGTAAGGACCGTAGATCACCATGGCTCTCTGGGTAGCTGGCAATGGGGTGAGGCACTATGCTGCACTCACTGGCTGTTGGACTTTTAAGCCTGTATCTGGTAGATGTGGAAAGAGACTTGGAGGTTCAGCTACTTCCCAAGGCCATAGGTGTGCTTGAGATTTAAAGCTAGGATTAGAGTTTTTGTGGTGTTGGGGTAGTACTCAGGACCTTATGTAGGCAAGGTAACCATTCCACCACTATTGCCGGCCCAGTTTGGTGACTCTTAGTCCTGGGTGATCGTAACTTTATACAATACTGGTGTTGGAGTTTCTATTCTGAGATCTGCCTATCTATCTAGATTGTAAAGCGCATTTGTTTGGAAATATGGTTTGTTTGCTCTCTGTGGTGGTTTGAATAAGGACGACCCCCCTAGGCTCGTGTATCTGAATGATTAGACACCAGGGAGTGACACTGTTTGAGAGGATCAGAAGGATTAGAGGCGTGGCCTTGTTGGAGTAGACCATGGAGCCTTGATGGAGAAAGTCTGTCACTGGGGGGGGGGGGGTTGTTTAAAAGCCCATGGCAGGCCCAGTCTCTCTCTCCCTCTCTCTCTGCCTTCAGATCAGAATGTAGCTCTCTCTCAATTACTGCTGCAGTACCTGCCTGTGTGCCACCATGCTCCCTGCCATGATGATAATAGACTAAACTTCTGAAACTGTAAGCAAGTCCCCAGTGAAATGTTTTCTTATATAAGAATTGCTACAGAGCAGCGACTAAGACACTCTCTAGTATCCATGCTGAATTTACTGTAATGCAAGCTGTCAGGGGTATATAGCTGGCCCCGACAGAGCAGATCTGAGGGCTACAGAATAACCCTAGGCTCTTCTTTGGGTTCTTAGTCTTGTTAATAAAAGAACTTAAAACAGACTCAGGAGGAAACCCACAGATGGTTTCACCAGAGTGTGAGAAGTAAAAACAATGCAGACAGACTGCAAGTCCTTTTGAGCTAGGCCAGCACTCGGCGTTCAGCATGGGAGTTTAGCAAGCAAGCAGCCACATAGTGAAAAGGGGGGAGGGGCGGCTTCAGAGAAAGAAAAAGAAAGCCCAAAGTTGCCCAAGAACATATTCTTGGGCTCTGGCCAGCATCTGACAAAGATAGGAGCACCATCTCTAAAGCAGACAGAGCCTCTATTGTGGAGGGAACACCTTGTCCATGAAGCCCCCTCCCTAGCTTAGGAAGGGTGATTCACTAAGATTGTCGGGCAGTGTGTTAGAGAAGGCCCACAGCCCTAAGGAATGTCATCCACTTGCTTATTGGGGGTTGGGGGTGGGGCCGAAGACCTAAACAGGCCCTTTAGCTTTGCTCATTGATTTGGGGCCCACATAGCTGAGTAATGATATTGGTTTAGCTCTGCCCTGGTCAGCACTTCTGACTGAGCATTACATTTTGGAACCCTGATGGCTGCTAACTCTTTGCATTGGCCCACAGGTGGCCGATGGGTGACCAGAGCAGAACGAGGTTTGGTTCCTCCGTCTTCATGTTGTGACTGTCTCCTTTGCTACTTTGACCTTTGGGTGAAACTCAAGTCAGCTCTGCATGCAGACACATTAATCATCTGAGAAATGCTTCCTCCAAAGCTATAATCTGGGGTTATCTTGATTTTCAGTCTTCCTCTCTTCTCTTCTTTAAGGCTAAATACACTCACCAGCCACGGCCATCACACCAGGCCACAAGGGGAATGACACCCAAGGTTCTGGAAGTAACACCTACTTCTGAAATATCACAAACATTCCCAGCTGTTAGCTCATCTCTCCTCTCCTATATCTGTTATTCTTCAACCCCTGGTGCAAGGAGCTAGTCTGTGAGCCCAGCTCCCTCCTCTCCGGTCTTTGGTCACTGAATATAGACGCTCTCTCTTCCCTAGCAGTAATCTCTAGACTTTGGTTTTCCTATGGGACGAGCTTCTGGGAACAGCCTCAACAGACACTAAGTCTCTTAGCACTTTAACCACTTCCTATCTTCTGGGACCACATGAAGCATTTCTGTTGTTTACAGGTTGTCTAGTCTAAAGGACTGAAGGAACTAAGAAAGGTGGTAATGCAGATTCCGTCCTGGAAGCAGGCATGTGATGGCCTTTTCTTTTCTTTTCTTTTCTTTTCTTTTCTTTTCTTTTCTTTTCTTTTCTTTTCTTTTCTTTTCTTTTCTTTTCTTTTCTTT
>CM052708.1:3500078-3516189 GCA_028551405.1 Uromys caudimaculatus
TTTTTTTTTTTTTTTTTTTTTTTTTTTTTTTTTTCGAGACAGGGTTTCCCTGTGTAGCTCTGGCTGTTCTGGAACTCACTCTGTAGACCAGGCTGGCCTCGAACTCAGAAATCCACCTGTCTCTGCCTCCCAAGTGCTGGGATTAAAGGCGTGCACCACCACTGCCCGGCTCTCTGAAAGGGTTAAACAAGTGTTTGAACTTAGTGGGTCAAGGGGAGAAAGGGCCACTATAAGGCTCCATGATTTGCTGAAGAATGATACCCCAGACTCAAATAATATATAAGCACAGAATGTTTATTCTGCAGAAGTCCAGCATGCTGGGCTCTCCCATTACCAAGATGGGAGACAACCAAGCGAGCTCACAGGCCTGCTTTAAAGCACATTAGGGAATTTTGGGGTAGGTGACCTCTATCTGTTGGGTCCAACTCTATGGACATTCCATTACCAGGGTGTGGGGGCTGGAAACTTGCTGGGGAGGTTTGGAAACTGCTGCTGACCCATTGTCCCTCCCTCAAACCAGATGGCAGGCAGCTTCTGAGGCCGGGACTTGCCTGGAATTGCCCAGTTCTTGGAAGCAGAGATTTAGGCCAGTCTTCTTAACTGCCAGTTTGAAGCTTATCATGGAATCAGCCTAGCCTTCTCACCACATCTTTCCCAAGTCTATCCCGATGAGGTGATGTCGTGGATCATGTTTGCAGAGGTCCACCTCACATGTGCGCACTGAGGGATTTCCATCCTTCCTCCCCACCCTGTGATTCTGTGATAGCCCTTGACGGGAATGTACTGGTTGGGGTGTTCTATGCTCCCACAGCCTTGCTTAGAGGGATCACTTTGTAAGTCACCCACATACCCACCCAATACCACTGCTGATCCTGGATCCCAGCTCTGGAAACCTTCCTGCCAAACCATCGTTGCCTAAAGAACCTTCGCCCTAGTCCTCAGTCACCTTCCTAACTGACGACATCCGTTTCTTCCTTCTGAAGTTGGCATCTCCACCACTGTCCCAGCTCTCCAGGTGACTGCGGTCAGCCAGCCTCTTTCTGGACCTAGTCTGTTGTGCAGTATTGCTCTCTTGATGTCACCGTGAGTGCCTAGGATTTGTGTTTTATTCTGATATTTGACAAATAGTAAGTTGTCAGCAGAGATTTGTTGATGAGTGGCAGGAGGAAATGGGTCCCTAGTACAGTTCCTCAAGGTCAGCAGGACGGAACAGAAGAGCAATTTCCAGTCTTCTCTTTACAAATCATTTCTTGTGGGTATTTGTGGGTAGGGAGAAAGGATTTATTGTGGCTTCAAGCTCATGGGGATACAACCCACAATGGCAGTGAAGGCACACTGGTAGAAACAGGAAGCAGCTAGTCACATTGTTATCTGACCAAGGCCTGTCCCCTGCAATGCACTCCCTCTGTCAAATATTTATTATATACGTATATAATATTATTACATATATACACACATACACACATATATATACACACATACATATATGCATATATGCACATATGCATATATACATATATTCATATATACATATATACACCTATACATATATTCATATATACATATATACACCTATACATATATACACATATACATATACACACATACATATATACATATATGCATATATGCACATATGCATATATACATATATGCACATATGCACATATACATATATTCATATATTCATATATACATATATACATCTATACATATATTCATATATACACCTATACATATATACACATATGCACATATGTATATATATATGATTCATAACCTTAAGCAGAGCCACCAGCTGGTGGCCAAACTTTCAAAAACTTAAACCTTCCCATTTCACATCCCAGCCACCTCAACAGCCTGCCTTTTGGGCATCTCTGCCCACTGGGGAGAAGAAAAAAGAAGCCGCAGGAAGCCCTCTTGTAGGGGAATGATACAATATCCTCCACAGTCAGAGATGTATCCACCACAACACCAGTATCAGAGCAACCCTCAATTTTGTGACCCCATCCTAGTCCCATGAAAAGTCATGATTAATTTGAGCGAGACCTCTTTGAAGGTTTTGGGACAGATTTTTTTTTTTTTTTTTTTTTTTTTTTTCGAGATAGGGTTTCTCTGTGTAGCCCTGGCTGTCCTGGGACTCACTCTGTAGACCAGGCTGGCCTCGAACTCAGAAATCCGCCTGCCTCTGCCTCCCAAGTGCTGGGATTAAAGGCGTGCGCCACCACTGCCCGGTTTGGGAAAGATTTTTGACTCATACTGAAACATTGCACATATCAGCTCCTAAGGAATGGAGAAGGCCAGGGAGAGGGAGCAAGAGTCATGCCAAAGGCCTGCCTTGTCACCGAGCCAAGGCTGCTCTGAGTGTGGGGTGGGGCCATCTGTGAACTGCATGCCATCCTGCAATGACATACACGCAGAAGCTGAGAGTAAATACCTGGACATCGCTGTCACAACTAAGCGTGTGACCAGTGGATTTGTCTCGACAAATAGACTGCGGGCCAGTTTGGGTGTTTCCCAAGAAGTGTTTAAGTTACAGGCAGAGCAGCCCATACAAAGGTTGTGCTTTAGGGTGACATAACAGTCTGCACTGGATTGAAGAAAACTCGGAAACAGCCGCAGAGCAATGATCCTCAGCTGATATTTTCAGAGACACTATTTAACTACACGAGTCAATTAATTTAGCCACCACTTAAGACAATCTGGGCTCTGTATTTTACAAGGCAGGATGATATAAAATATTGAAACCCAAAAGCATATTTCTTTTTTGTCAGTTGAAGGCTGAAAGCATCGTAACTGACACAGAGTGGATCCCTTAAAAAGACAAGACACTTAGTAGATTCTTTTTATAGGATATACATGTTGTTAAGTGTCTGTATGGACATATCGTGTATATGGGGTGTGTGCGTGTGTGTGTGTTCAGTATGCAAGTACGTGCAGATGCCTGCAGAGGCTAAAAGAGGGCTTCCTGTCCCTGGAGCTGGAGTCCCAGGTGACTGTGAGTCACACTGTATGGGTGCTGGGAACTGAACCTGGGTGGTCTGCAAAAGCTGAGTGCACTCCTACTGGGCCACTTCTCCAGCTCCTGTATCTTGGTGTCAGTGACTGTAAACCTTTGTGGAATAGAGGACCTTGGGTTTGATGCCTTTGCAGCTGCTGGCACTCTCCTGTTGTAGTTCTTAGATTTGAATATAATGCCATCATGAACACAAGAGAAAATTCTAGAAAAACTCTAGGAATAGCTCATAAGGAAGCTCATGCTTTTTTTTTTTTTCTTAAAATTATGTCTTTTCATTTGTATTTCCATTTTTTTTCTGATACTGAGATATTGAATGTTTGACTTCCATAATTTTTCTAGTCATAGCATTTAAGGAATTATCAAAACTATAAACACATTACTTACAAGTTGCAAAATTAGACTTTTGTATAATAGTAAGGTGTTTGTTTTGTGCATATGAACAGAAAGGATACTTTTTAAAAATAGATGTAATCTTATTTTTATGATTTTTTTTTTCTTAGACATGATCCGGACCCTGTGGAACACTTTTAGAGTGCCAGATTATTTCATATGGGGAAGAACTATTTTTGTTTGCCATCTGAAAGACAGTCTTGGAGCTAGAAATCTGGGAGTAATTGCGATATGGAATAAAAAAAAAATCTTGTAGGAGCAGTGAAATGGACACATCTCTTCAGCCATGTGACAGCTGATTTATCATGTGCACTGCCTCAGACATCAGGAGCCTTGGAAGGACTCCCGGTGTTGAAGGATGAGGCAGAGGTGTGTTCTAGAAGACTAGAGTTTATTTTGGCTTCAAAGCTGGTTACTATTCTAAGAGACAGAAAACTGGGCAGTAGCAAGCTGTAGCAGAAGGACCGCTCTAACAAATGAGCTTGGTACATTATTTTAAGAATCCCTTCCAGGGCCATGTCACAGTGCCTCGTTGCTTTGCCTGAGGTACAAATCGCACCTTATTTACGAGACCTGCTTTCCTTGAAAATGTTGAGAACCAGCCTCATTGACACATCTTATTATTTCAACTCGAGGAGCTCTTTGTTCAATCACCCAGTAAAATGTTTCACCGCTGTCATGCACCTCGATGGTCCAACTGCCTTCCTGAACAAGTGACCTCCTGTAACTGGTTCTCTGGTGCCGCAATCTGAAGGTTTGATTTACTTCGCATGGCTATTCCATGGGCTCCGACAGTTCTCAGCATTCCTTGCAGTTGAACTGTGGACAGGTATCGTCGTGACCAGGCTTTCGGGCCATGAGCAAAGGATTCTCTTGTCATTTGTGGTGTGAAGCAGTTAAAAAAATAAACAGGATTCCCATAACTGACTTCCTTTTGGTGGTGACCATTGTGACAAGGGGGAGCCACTAGGGTGAAAGCAGCTGCTGTCTTTGTGTGGACACACCATGGAGTAAGTATGTCCCTAGAGAGTTCTTAAGCTTACAATAGTCATTTTGTGATCAGGAAAGAAACTTTCACTCTGCTACACCATTGGGATTTGGTATTTATTTGTAGCAAAAGTGAACGTTATACTGACTCTCATTGGCAGTCCTTAGTCTGCTTGTGCTACTATAACTAAATACTAGCAACTGGATCATTTATAAAAAACAGAAACTTGCTTTCTTAAAGTTCTGGAGGCTGGGAAATCTAAGATGTCAACAGGCTTGGTGGCTGTTGAAGGCTGCTCTCTCTGCGGCTAAAATGATTTTTAAAAAACATGTCTTTGGGCTGGAGAGATGGCTCAGTGGTTAAGAGCACTGACTGCTCTTCCAGAGGTCTCAAGTTCAATTCCCAGCAACCACGTGGTGGCTCACAACCATCTGTAATGGAATCTGATGCTCTCTTCTCGTGTGCCTGAAAACAGCTATAGTGTATTCACATACATAAAATAAATAAAAACCTTTAAAAACAAAACAAAACATGTCTTCACATGGAGGAAAGAAGAACAAAAGGAACCAAACCAGCAGGAGCTGGAAAGATGGCTCAGTGATTAAGAGCACTGACTGTTCTTTCAAAGGACCTGGGTTCAATTCCCAGTACTCACATGGCAGCCCAAGGCCATGTATATCCAGGGGGCCTGATGCCCTCTCTTGACCTCTTCAGGAAGTGCATGCACATGGCACACAGTCATACATGCATTTAATATATCTTAAAAAACAAAACAACAACAAAATACAAAAAACTAACCACATTGTCTTAGTCAGTGTTCTATTGCTGTGAAGAAACAGAATAACCAAGACAACTCTATTATGTATCTTTATATTTTTCTCAACACTCTTTTTAATAATGGTTCTTAAATGCTTTAACCTCCCTTCTAGCCCAGCAGCCACCAGAGGTAGTAGAGAAGAAAGGTCATCAGGATTTGGAGGAAGTAGACCTGTTTAGAAATTGTTCTTTGGAGCAACTCCCATCTGCGCTGTCAGAAAATCAGCACTTCAGTTCACAGGACTCAGCAATGGCAACTCGGTCAACTCACAGATACTTCAGGAATACACCAGCAGTGCAGTTCAGTAGAGTTGGGACAGCAAACACGAATCAGCATTGGTGGCACCACCTAGCAGAAACAGCCAGGCCTCAGCCGAATTGCCAAGACCACCAGGGACGCCAGAAGTTCTCCGTCATGCTTCTCTCAATGAAGCACCAAGAAGGACCAAGAAGTGTTCCAAAGCTAGCTAACTAAGCAAGCCCTCTCTCTCACAGTCTTATTTTGTGCTCCCTCCAAACATCATGGATCCTTGCACAGGTCTTGCCTCCCACGGGTCTTACCTCACCTCATGAGTCTGTCTTAGCAAAACTCCATTTGAGTCTGTATCAGCTGACATAACTCTGCCACTTGGCCGGAGTCCTTGGAAGCAGCAAGAAGCCACCAGACCACCACCAGTTGTTTTTTTTTTGTTGTTTTTTTTTGTTTTTTTTTGGTGCGTTTTTGCTGGGAGCCTCCCGGCCTGGAGAGGGTAGTAGTGGAGTGCACAGAGTAGGACTCTGGTGATGGCTTTAAAGTCTGAGGGTCTCTGGACTTTCTAACTCTCTAACTGTACTGAAATGCTAATAATAACTAGTAAAAAATCCTAAAATCTTTCTTGCTTTTTCCGAGGGTAAAAGGCTGCAGGTTTAGGAGATTGACACCTGTAGCCTAAGCAGTGGGGGATTAAGTAATGTGGCCTTTGTTTTATCTCAGCAGGAATTGCTGGGCTAGAACTTTCAGCCTGCTAGTCCGAACTCGCAGGAAGAATAAAGGACACTTAGAAAATCATTATAATATTTATTACTAAGTTGTAAAAAGTTCCTATGAAAGCTATCTAAGGGGAGAAGCGGAAAGATCCTAAGTGGGGAAAGGGAAAACTTCTAAGTGGGGGAAGGCAAAAAAAATTTTAGTAAGGGAAAAATTCTTCCAGGAGGGTAAAAAGAAAGGATTCTACTCTAAGGGGAAAAAAGAAAGGATTCCACTACCCAATCCTCTTTGTCTTCAGTACTTATACGTCTTTCAGAATACATGATCACGTGTTACAAATTCATCACAAGTTCACACAAAAAAATCAAATCATGAATTGAAATAGAAGTTTACAACACAGAATGTTTACATGCATATACATTAGGAGTAATTATCTGGCTAAACATCCATCACCTGTCTCAGCTCCACAGGTTCACTGAAGGTTTAAAACCATAACTAAGTTATTAGTGAAGCTTTGTATAGTTAAATCCAGTCAATATTTTATCTACTGTCCTAGCACCTATAGTAAATCTTTAGTTCCCTTTTTATGACCTTTGGTTAATTATTTTACAGCCTCTTGGAATGTGCTCTGGGTAGGAGAAAGTCTGGTTACGATCTAAGAGAAATTTTTTTTTTCAAGACAGGGTTTCTCTGTGTAGCCCTGGCTGTCCTGGAACTCACTCAGTAGACCAGGCTGGCCTCAAACTCAGAAATGCGCCTGCCTCTGCCTCCCAAGTGCTGGGATTAAAGGTGTGCGCCACCACTGCCCAGCATATCTAAGAGCAATTAACTGGTGACACTTGGAAGACTGACAGAGTTCTCACTGCAGTTTTGACTATCAGAAAAGGACCTAATAGCAGTCCCACTATAAAAGAGTTTAATAATCACTGATATAATCTTAGGAATTCTTATAGGATCATCATTAAGATTTAAGAAGTCATCTAATAGTCTATATAGCATCACTACAAGACAGTACATCTTCGTGGATCTGCAGAGATCTGCTCCAAAGGGGTAGGCTAATACCTCGTGATTGTTATATATGTTTAATAATAACAGGAAAAGCATATTAATAGCAGGAATCTTTCCTAAAATGAATCCCTTACAGCCTTGCTTAATAAGGGTGAACCTGTCACAGATTATACAATAATTCAAAGCAGGCCATCTCAGGATGATCACCAGCTAGTTATTAGCTTGTCCCATTATGGCTCCTGACACATTTCTCTCCATAGAGACATGGCAAATGGCGCTCAGCTTTGCAGTGTAAGGTGAACCAATACATGCGTGTAGTTAGCAAAGAATCCTTCATCACATGTCCTTTTCACATGCTTGCTTTAGCAAAACATCCTTTCACCTGTGTCTGCTTCAGGAAAACACTCCTTCACATGTTTGCCCCAGCAAAACACCATCCGACACAACTGACTTTTCAAAGAAACCATACGTGAACTTCACATTTAACTGGGGCTTGCTTATCCATTTAGTTATAGTCCATTATCATGTTGGGGAACATGGCAGCATGCAGGTAAATATGGTGCTGGAGAAGTAGCCAAGAATTCTACATCAGGGTCTTCAGGCAGGAAGGAGAGAGAGAGAGAGAGAGAGAGAGAGAGAGAGAGAGAGAGAGAGAGAGACTGGGCCTGGCTTGGGCTTCTGAAACCTTAAAGCCCAGTGATGCACTTCCTCCAACAAAGCTACACCTACTTCAACAAGGTCACATCTCTTAATTCACTTGAGTAGTGCCACTCCCTGATGACTAACTGTGGAGGAGGCCATTGTTATTCAACTACCATACAAACCAAGTCAGTTGTAGGCATGCCTGTGATCCTAGCAATAGGCAGGTAGAGACAGTATATCTGAGACAAGGTCAAGACCAGCCTAGTGTGCACAACAGGTGGTTCCTTCCTGGCCAGCCAGTGTTACATAGTTGAGACCCTGTCTCAAAAACCTAACCAAACCAAGGAAAATAACTGAGCCGAGCCCCACATGACGGTTAGGATATTCATTCTGTCTGTTCTGTTCCTCCAGAGAACACTGACTAGCACACCTTGTGTATGGAGGCCTTATTTATGAGCGTTTGGAGAGTCCTAATGAATCAACCTTCTCGTCCATACCTTGCCTCTTAATCATGTGGCCCTGAAGCTTAAATTTCAACATGACTTTGGGAGGGGACACACACACGCATTTCTCTGCGGCAGTCTTGGGAGCTACTAACCGACTAACCACTTTTCATACCAAGAGAAGTTCAGAAGCTGAGAGACCACAGACTGCTGTAAGCTAGGTCCATGATGGTGTCTTGAGGAGCTCTGTTGTCTTCAGAGGTTACAGTCTGAGCAGGACTGTGCTAACAGCTGTGGGATCTCTCCACAGCAATAAAACCTGATGACAGGGTTCCACATACCCCATTAAAACATTAAAATAAAGAACAAGCATCCAAAGATGAGTTTGTGTGTTCTGGATCGAGTAATGTGCAAATTTGGAATATGGAGCCATTATTATGAGATCTTTTAAAAAAAATAAATAAAAGAGTATTATTGTGTTCAGAGAAAGATAGATTCTTTATCCCAGGGTGGTGGCAAGTCCTTTAGACTTTGATTTTGAACCTCCGGTTCTGAATTTGATGGCCAATTCAATCTGCCATCTGGTCTTATTCTGGTATTATTCTTGGTCCTGATGGCTTTCACCAGCTTACTCAGACTCTGCTTCCCTGGTTAACACATGTAAAGACAGCGCGGTATTGGTTTCTTTGAGAACCAGGTGTCCCGGTCCGAGGCCCCTTCCCTTGGTAATTGTGGGCTTTGAATTTGGTCCCTGTTGGTGACACCATTTTAGAAGACTCTGCAACCATTAGTAGGCAGAGCTTCACTGGAGGAAGTAAATCACAGTGGGGTGGGCCTCGAGATTTAGTGACCAGTCCCTACTTCCTGCCCTCATTCTGGTCCCTGACCGTAGATACAGTGTGGCCAGATACCTTCCCTGTCAGGGTGGAATGTTTCTCCTTGAACGATCGGCCAAGACATATTCTTCCTCTCTTCAGTTGCCCCTCTTTAGGAACTTGGTTACAGCGATGAGGAAAATATCCTACACAGTGATGGAGGCAACTTCTGTTTGCCAGCACCACATAGTCAGGGAAGACACCAAGCTCAGCGTATGCACCAACCCCTAGTGAGACTCCCTGTTGGCTGTCACAGAAGTGGCAGTGTTCCTGTCTGCTCTAAGGCAGGTGGCCTCAGTGGGATGTCCCTGCTTAGGAGCAGCTTGCACTGTGTCTGGCTACACTCGGGGACACCAAGTTACCACCAAGCATCTGAGTAGCTGACTGCCTGTGTCTTGGGTGAGCTGTCAATCTCAACATAAAGAAGAAGACCCTTAGCTGCCACAGCTGGATGTAGCTGGGGTGTGTGACAAGCAGAGAGGGTGGCTACTGCACCCCAGTTTTAGTCTAACCAGTCAATGTGGCACAACCTTATATCATCTGTAAAGAAACTCTTAATGAAGTACTGTGTAGACCAGATTGGCCAGTGGGGATGCCTGGTGGTTCTGTCTTGATTGTTAATCTGTGTAGGGAGGCCCAGCCCACTGTGGGCAGAACCATTCCCTAGGCTGGGCCCTGAGTTGTGTAAACGTGAAGAAAGCCAGGGAAGAAACTCAAAATTATAAGCGAAGAAAACTTTCTCCCCTGTGCTTTTGGTGAGGGTATTTGTCACAGAAACAGAAATGAAGCTAGGGCACATTGAAATCACTTTATTTTATTTTATGCTTTTGGTTTTTCGAGACAGGGTTTCTCTGTGTAGCCCTGACTGTCCTGGAACTCACTCTGTAGACCAGGCTGGCCTTGAACTCAGAAATCCACCTGCTTCTGCCTCCCAAGTGCTGGGATTAAAGGCGTGCGCCACCACTGCCTGGCCAGAACATAAGTTTTAGTGTAACTACAGAATCATGAGACTAAAGCCATCCAAACCTTGCAGTATATTCACTGTCACTGGGTGCCCACAGAATTTAAAAAATCCTTTCAACTTGTAGATCAGGAAAATATCTCCTATATGTTGTGTGCCATTGCGCTGACAGTGAAATAGGCCAGTGGCCCAGGGAGAGGCTCCGTGTCTGTCATCAGCTGTGTGAGCCCTGCCTGGGGCTGTGAGTCACACACACTGTTCCTTTGACACTTCCTTCATCTGGTGCTCTGACTTTTATAGCTGTGGTCATTGTCATCGTCACTCATCAAACTCTGGGGATTGATTCCACATCAGCCCAGGATTGGCAGATCCATTGGAACCACAAACAGCCATTCCTGCTTTTAGTGGCTGAGGCTTGTGTCCCTTCCTATACAGAACCAGCCTGGATTCAAAGGCTCCACAGAGAAGCTTTAATTCAGAGATGATATCTCCTCCTCTTCCTCCTTCTCCTCCTCCTCCTCCTCCTCCTCCTCCTCTTTCTCTCTTTCTCTCTCTCTCTCTCTCTCTCTCTCTCTCTCTCTCTCTCTTCTTTCTCTCTCTCTCTCTCTCTCTCTCCCCCTCTGTGTGTGTGTGTGTGTGTGTGTGTGTGTGTGTGTGTGCAGGAGCACATATGTGCTATGTGTACACATGTGGAGGCCAGAGGGCAACACTGTCCATCCCCAATTGTTCTCTGCCTTGTTTTTCTAAAATGTTTTTTCTACATTTATTTTTGTATTTTTTTTTAAATTTTATTTATTTGTTAATTTATTTATTATATGTAAGTACACTGTAGCTGTCTTCAGACACCCCAGAAGAGGGCATCAGATCTCATTACGGATGGTTGTGAGTCACCATGTGGTTGCTGGGATTTGAACTCATGACCTTCGGAAGAGCAGTCGGAGCTCTTAACCACTGAGCCATCTCTCCAGCCCCTTATTTTTGTATTTTTATAATACAAAATCATCTTTACATGCTTTTTTTTCTTTACCATGTATTTATATTGTCCCACTAAATGCAATCAGTGATCTAGAAGGCGAGTCTGTATCTGGAAAGGAAGCACATGAACGTGTCTGTGGATTAGATGCGTGATCAAAACCTGAGGAGACATTACCAGTTGTCCCTGGGGAGAAGCACTCTTGACAATTCATTCTGGGTGCAGCGTGACCTCACAGGAATGGGTTCCATGTCAGAAAAGTAAAAAATTTGAAAAGAAAGAGAAGACAGCTTGGAATTTGGAAGGCTGCTCTTCTGACTCTACAGTGTTTGGTAACCAGTGCAACAAAACACATCCAGACCGTACACATCCGGACCGCAGCGTCTAGTTGCTCAGAGCCGGGCACTTCTGGGCTTCTAGGACTGGGGGCTGTCCAGGAGGGCAGGAGGAGGCTGGAGAGCCTGAGTCCACTGAGGCCCAGAGCCGCTGCCTTGGTCTGCCGTTCCCAGATGTGGTGTTTCCCTGTGGGTCGTGGTGAAGACATGGAGAGGATGCTTTGTGAACTGTTCTATCTAGTAAGCAGCAGCCACCCATCAGCGCATTTGTGTATGAGCCTCTGTGGCCAGAAGGTGCCAACCCTCTCGAGTCTCTCCAGACTACACTCCCGAAGCAAAGTCCCTTCCCTCTTTCCCTTTTCTGAGGTGTTAGAGTGAGTTCCAAATAGGGTTCTTAGAGCCTAGAACTTTTCGTCAACCTGAAGGAGTATGTCCACATTACACAGGACGTCTGCAGCCAAGATTATCACTTCCACAAAGTATCTAAAGTGCAAGAATTAGCTAAACATCGACAGCCCTCTCTCTCTCTCTCTCTCTCTCTCTCTCTCTCTCTCTCTCTCTCTGCACATGAGTATACCACAGCTCATGCATGGAAATCAGAGGGCAGCTTGTAGGGATGGGTTCTCTCCTTGAACTGTGTACATTCACTGAGCCATCTTGCCAATCTTTTGTTTTGATTTTCGAGGCAAGAGGGTCCTCTTACCTCAGCTCCCAGAGTGCTTGGGGTATAGGTGTGGGCCACCCTACCTCATTGGCTTCCCAATCTGGAGTCTGATCTGTGTCTTTATTACAGTCTGAATGCTTATGTCCATGCAAAATTTATATGTTGGAATAGTAACCTTCTCAAAGTGATGGTGTCAGGAGGTGGGACCTTCGGCCATAGGGTATATCCTCAAGAAGGGCTTGGTGGCCTCCTTATATAGCAGACTTATTGCTCATCTATCTATCTATCTATCAATCATCCATCTATCATCTATTCACCTATCTATCTATCTATCTATCTATCTATCTATCTATCTATCTATCTATCTATCTATCATCTATCTATCATCTATCTATCATCTATCATCTATCTATCTATCTATCTATCTATCTATCCATCTATCTATCATCTATTCTATCTATCTATCTATCTATCTATCTATCTATCTATCAATCTATCCATCTCTCTCTATATATATCAGACCTTTGCTCTTTCATGTGGACACGGCAAGAAGGCATGACCTATGTGGCCAGGAAACAGTTTCACCAGACAGAGAATCTGTCAGTGCCTTGATCCAACACTGCACACACTCCCAGGAATATGAGGGAGGCCTTTTTATTGCTTAAAAGACACCCGACTCATGGCATTTTGTGTTAGCAGTCTGAGTATGATGTCACTCAACATGAACTTCAAGAATGAGGTTCAAGGAACCACTGAAGACATTGGTGACTTAAGTTGCTAGGAAGTCCTCCCTCCCATTCCTTCCTCCCTCTTCCCCATTTTCCTCCTTTGGACCTCTCTCTCCCTCCCCCTCCCTCCCCTCCCTCCATTTCTTCCCCTCCCCCATTTCCCTCCTTTGGCCCTCCATCCGTCCCCCTCCTTTCCCTCCCCCTCCCCCATTACCCTCCTTTGGCCCTCCCTCCCTCCCTCCCCCTCCTTCCCTTCCCTCCATTTCCTTCTCCTCCCCCATTTCCCTCCTTTGGCCCTCCATCCCTCCCCTTCCCTTCCTTCCCTCCTCCTCTGCCCCTCCCTCCCCTTTTGCACTGGGGCTTTTATATGCTAAGCACCTATTTTATTTCCAATCATCAATTTTTAAGGAGTTTATATTACAGAATAAAGTGTAGATTGTACTATAAAATGCTTAGGGCCTGAAGGTCTTAGATTTTGGCTATTTTTGTGGGCTTGGAATGCTATCACATGCAACGAGCTATCTTGGAGGTAGTAACTGATTCAATGATGGCATTTGCATTTCATGTCATATGGGAAATAATTCTGCAAAATATTTTTCATAATTTTCCCCAAAAGACAAAGGTTTCATAGTGGTGTATTTTCTACCTGTGATGTCATACTAACACCTGGAAACTTTTAGCTTTTGGGGTGGGGTTTAGTTCTGTCCTAGCACACAGAGAAGAGTTCAGTATTTGTTTTTGTTTGTTGTTGTTGTTTTCTTTTAGCATTTGGGGGTTTGGATTGGGGATGCTCATACAATATCTATTCAAAAGATAGAGGTTAAATAAAAGGGAACTATCTTCAAGAAGATTCTGGTTAAATATAAAAACACCATGGCCATGGCCATGCACCGGCTTTCCCAGGGTGATGCTCACATGCGCCCTCAGCATTCCTGAGAGCATCTAAAACTGTTATCGCCAGGAGGGTTTCCCTCATAGGCTGTCATGGTCTAAGGGAGGCAGCAGATTTCTCTGTCTTTTTATAAACCGGACAAGCTCAGAGGGAGAGGAAAAGATTGCCCCATGTCATAAAACGAAAAGGTTACATAAAACACCTCGCTACATTGTGCCTTGCATGATATAAGCGAGCAACTATTTTTATTTCAGAAATGCATCCCCTCTCCGTGTGATAGCTAGGTGTGTGGATTAAGAATTTGAGAATGCATGGGCCAGAAAGCCAGGTCAGGTTTTTGTTTTTTTTTTTTTTTTTTTTTTTTTTGCCTGATTTTCGTTTCCTAGAACGGTTAATGAGACACATCAGCAGGAAAGACTTGCTGTGGGGGCTGAGGACCTGGGTTCTATCTCCAGGTTCCACTCAGTGGAGGGAGAGAAGCGACTCCTGAGTTGTCTCTGACCACACAGTGCCCTCTCCAGCCCAGTGAACTGTACCCCAAGATCAGTGAGTAGAAGAAACCCATTCTTCCTTGTTTCTCTGGGGTGTTCCGTCACAGCATGAGAAAGAAAGTGAAACAGAGTGTCTACAACTTCAAAACCTTTTAAAAGCAATCAGTCTAAGGATGTTTGTGGCCTTACTATTTACCTTTAAAATGGTTTTGTGATACTCCACTGATTTCATCTGTGTTAATTAGTGTTAATTAGTGAGTCTCTTTTGTTGGTCATTAGATTGGCTTAGTATTTCCCTCCAGCTTGTCCTTGTCCACAGAGAGATAGGCTAGTACATCCTAGGGAGTGTTTGCTTTGTTTGTTCGTTGGTTGGTTGGTTACTGTTTTTGTTTTTTGTTTTTGTTTGAGTCAGGGTCTCACTACACAGCCAAGGCTGGCCTTGGATTTCTGGTGAGTCTCCTGACTCATCGTCCCAATTGTCAGGTGTGTGTCTGGTAATCCTTGGAAATGGTTTTTTTTGTTTGTTTGTTTGTTTTTTAAAGATTTATTTATTTATTTTATGTGAGTACAGTGTTGCTGTCTTCAGACACCCCAGAAGAGGGCATCAGATCCCATTACAGATGGTCACGAGCCACCATGTGGTTGCTGGGAATTGAACTTAGGATCTCTGGAAGAGCAGTCAGTGCTCTTAACCACTGAGCCATCTCTCCAGCCCCTTGAAATGTTTTAATTCATGAAGCTCCTACCTACAGGGTGTAATGTTCCAGATGGCTCTGGGAGGCACTTTGTGGTTTTTATTTCCGTCCCAGTACAATCTGAGGAAGTGTTTCCTCTTGGATACTGGATTTTGTAGCATGATCGTTATGAAATTCTTGACGGGTGATAGGGCAGAATAGTTCAGGTGAAGGGATCCACAGTTTTCCCAGACCTGGTCCTGGTTCTCCTTGCGCGCGCGCGCACGCACGCACACACACACACACACACACACACACACACACACACACACACACACACACACATACACCATGTTCCAGATTGATGTCCCCAGACTGTCCTTGGCTTCTCTGTGTTTTCTCAGGGTGGGCAGGCCAGGTGTGGCCTTTAGCTTAGTGGCCTTGGAAGTCCAGAACCGGCCAGAAAAAGCCCAGAAGCCAAGCCTTTCTTGACGGGAGATTTAAGACCCAGGGCAGAATAATTATTTCTGTTGCTTTGGCTTTTGGGTAAACTTCAGAGAGTCCCATAGCGTCGGGATAAGACGTGGGCACACGGAGGGCTAAGTGGAGAGGATGGCGTATGGTTTGCCTCACGGGACCCCAGAAAGCCTGCCTTGAGCATGGATAGGCCGGCCAACGCTTTCTGCTCCTTGAGATGGGATGATTAGCCGAAATCACCTGTGTGGTGGGGCGCTAGGGTGCAGGCCTTGCCAAGAGCCCCTGGGATGTTCTCATCCACGTGAGGAAGAGAGTCAATGAGCCGGCTTCGAGCACACTTTGGAGCTGCAGAGTGTAACGCAAGCGCGTGTAGGGATGGTGAGGATGATTTGTATGCGCCATCTGCCACCACATTCTGCTTCCTCGGAAGGCTGGCCCTGGATTCCTAGTACGTCCTAGCGTTTTCTCTCCTCATTTGAATGAAGGAGCTGCTACTGTGGAGTTCTGGCAACAGATCTGCCTTGGTGGAATCTAAGTTCCACAAATGGTTGCTGTACGACTCTGAGCAAGTTCTGACCTACAGTGGTCTTCCAGTATCTACAGGGATTGCTTCCAGGAAGCCCAAATCTGTGGATGTTCAAGTCCTGTGTATAAAACAGTGCAGGATTCCCATTTGACCTATGCACATTCTCCCATATATTTTAAAGACTTATTTTGTGTGTGTGTGTGTGTGTGTGTGTGTGTGTGCGTGCGCGCGCGCGCGCGCGC
>CM052708.1:3521993-3558357 GCA_028551405.1 Uromys caudimaculatus
CAGGGCGTGAAGTCTCAGCAATGCTCCGTGATTCAGCCGCTAAGCCTCAGCCTGACACTTCGGCAGAGAGGGCAGTGTCCCTTTAGAGAAAACCTGAATCACTGTTAAGGACAGAGAGCGGCATGCTGGGGGAGAAAGATCCTGGAATTAAACCAGTGCGGCAGGGAAGCCTAGGGACAGGTTAGCCTGGGACTCTGCGTGGCTTGAGATAGACACATCCCTTAACTACCAAAGCAACACCCTCATGGAGCTGCACACACCCTCTCCAAAGAAAGAAGTCAGGTCACATGACCTAGCAATGCCAATTCTTCTCCTGTGGCATCTTCTCAGAGCTATCTAGGGCCCGCGGTGGCTGAGTGCTGATCCAGCCTGCGCTGATGGAGTGCACTTTCAGTAGGTTATACTGTGTTCTCCAATTGAACTTTTAGGGGAAATTCCCTGCTTACCATCTCATGTCTATGCATGATTGGGCACACATACGATTAAAGTCAGATGCATTAGGGGAAAAGACACGGACTGTGAACAACGGCTTACGTCATGGAAGCCAGTCAGTTAAAACAGAAGTCCAGCTATCTAACCTTAGCAGCAAGTCCTCCTAGGTCACGGAAGGTGGCTCCTGGCCACAACCAGGTGCTTCGAAATCCTCTATCTCAGCTTGTCCTGCTCCCTTGCAAAGTATGAAGAATTCTGTACTTGTTACACTTTACCCTGACTAAACCCCTTCCATACCTTATTATTTGTGGACATGTCTTTGCCAAGATCCTGGAAACACCATTCACCAGACAGAGACCACTGACAGCACACTGGGGCAGAATGCAGGGACCATGGGTGGAGGAAGCCATCCTCCGCATTGAGTGAAGAGTGAGCCAGGTGACTCTTTGCTACTGAAGGGCAGTGCTGTTTGTCAGGACAGACCCTTCCTGAACGCAGGCTTTGGGTCTTAGAAGAAGCTGCTGAGATACATTCACTGAAAAGTTTCCTATGACGTTTGAGGCCACCATCTTTGGCTGGGTTTCTGTATAAGAAGGCTGAATTGAAAGCGGCTGTTTGGAACAACCCTATCCCCACCCTCCAGTGATTGATAATCCACTAGACGGAGGGTCAAGAATGGCTGGCATTTTCCTAATGAAGAGGGGCTTGGCCCACCAGGGAATGGCACTATTAGTAGGTGTGGCCTTGTTGGATGAATTATGTCACTGTGGGGTTGGACTTTGAGGCGTCTTTGCTCAGGATCCTCCTAGCATGGAAGGGACTCTCCTCTTGTTTTCCTTAAGAAGTGAGTCTCTTGCTGGCTGCCTCCCAGGCTTGATGTAAAACTCTCCTTCTCCAGGGCCATGCCTGTCTGATGTTGCCCTGCTTCCTGCTTTGATGATAAGGGACAGAACCTCTGAACCCATAAGCCAGGACCAATCAATGTTGTCCTTATAAGAGTTGCCTTGGTCATGGTGTCTCTTCACAGCAACAGAAACCCCATACATAGCTGGCAAGAGTAGTTGGGTTGACAACGTTGTAACTGGAAAAACTATGGTAGTCAGTCACTATTTATATAGAGAAAACATTAAACACAGTGCTTCTCACATGATACATTGTCAAGAAATGTCAGGTGTGGATGGAGACATGCCTCAGTGGTTAAACTCTTACCAGCAAGATGGCTCAGGACCAATATGGAACCATAATTTACATCCTCAGAACTGGCAGAAATGCCAGGTTGGTGTGGTAACCTGCCTGTAATTCCAACACTCAGAAGGCAGAGATAGGAACTGTAGAGCAAGCTAGTTAGCCGGCCTAGCTGAATTAGTGAGCCGTGGGATTAGTGAGACCCAGCCTCGAATAATAACGTGGAGAGTCATCAAAGATATCTTTGTTACTTTTCTTGTTGCTGTAACAAGACACCGTGACCAAGGCAACTTAGAGAAGAAAAGGTTCATTGGGGGCTTAGCAGTTTCAGAGGGTAAGTCAGTGAGCATCATGGCAGGAAACATGGCAGCAGGCAGGTAGGTACTGGAGCAGTAGCAGAGAGATTCCATTTTGAGACACGTCTATGAGGCAGAGGGCTAACCGAGAATGGTATGTGCTTTTGAGATCTCAAAGCTCAATGCCAGTGACATGCCTCCTTCCAATGAGGCCCATTGCTCCTGATCCTTCCCAAACAGTTCCACCAATGGGGAATCAAACACTCAGACTTGTGGAGGTCAGAAGACAATCTTCTACCTTCTCATGGGTTTCAGGAATCGAACTCAGGGCATCAGGCTTGTGTGGCAAGCACTTTACCCCTGAGCCTTCTTCTTGGCCCCAAGACAGGGTAACCGTGGCTGGCCTGAAACTTAGAGTGATTTTCCTGCCTCTGCCGCTTACATACTGGGATTACAGACACATTCCACTATGACCACCTGATACATAAACCAAATACTGTGATATGTTATGTCTCAGTCAGGGTGCCCATTGCTGTGAAGAGACACCATGGCCAAGGCAACTCTTATAAGGGACAACATTTAATTGGGGCTGTCTTACAGGTTCAGAGGTTCAGTCCACTATCATCAAGGCAGGAAGCATGGCAGTGTTCAGGCAGGCATGGTACAGGAAAAGGAGCTGAGGATTCTACATTCTGTGTTTTTATGGAGTGTGTGTGTGTGTATGCATGCGTGCATGTGTGTTTCTAAGGGAACCAGGAGAAGACTGACATGCTCTGCAAGCTGCCAGGAGGAGGGCCTCAAAGCCCACCTCACAGTGACACACTTCCTCCAACAAGGCCACACCTCCTAATAGTACCACCCCCTGGACCAAGCATATTCAAACTACCACACATTACAAGTAAAACATTGTTATTATTATTAATTGAGAGTAAAGTTTGTTTCATATAATATGTTCTGATCAGTTTCCCTTCCCTCACATCCTCCCAAGTCCTCTTCAGTTCCCCACCCTTACAAATCTACACTTTTTCTCTCTCAAGAAAGCAGACAAAAAACCCCAATAAAACAATGACAAACAATAAAAGAAAATGAACAAAATGAAAGAAAAGCACAAGAAATAAATGCGCATGTGCATGCACACACACAAACACAATGCATGCACACACATTCACACATGCATACACACGAGCACATACAGGCACACGCATACACATGTGTATGCATACACAAGCACAAACAGACAATGTACATACATGCACACATATGCACAGACACTCACACACACATACACATGAGCACACACAGGTACAGGCACACACACGCACACACAGACACACATTCACTCACACATGCACGCACACACACAGGCACACACACACACACACTCCATGAAAACACAGAATCAGAAACCATAACATACAAGTAAAAGACCAGTAAGGTTAGAAATGTCCAAACAAAGCATTATGAGACAAGAATGCTTCCAAAATACTTTTGTGATGGCCTCCATGTCCATCTTATGTGAGACATGGGGCTTGCCCCTTCAATATGGTCTGTATACCCAGTGAGACTCCATTAGAGAAGCAAACTTTTCCTTCTGAGTACTCATCAATTGGAGATTCCCTCTTGATTGGCAATGGACACTTGTGTCTACTACCCCATGTCAGCTCTGGGAACCTGTCTGGTTTGGACCTGTGCAGGCTGGTGCACGCTGCTGCCTCAGGCTCTGTGATGCACATGTGCTCAGTCCCATTGTGTCCGGAAGGCCTCTTTTCCTTGGTGTGATCCATTGCTGTGGACCTTACAATCCTCCCACCTCCTCTTCCGTACGGTTCTCCTACGCCCTGAGGGAAGGGGTTTAAGGAGGACACTGCATTGAGATCTGAACGTTCCTAGCTTTGTCACAGTGTACAGCTATGGGCCTCTGGATTAGTGGCCATCTTCTGCAGGAGGAGGCCTCTCTGATAAAGGGTAGGGTAGGACATCATGGGAATAATTTCATTGCTACATTCCTTTAACAGAATGATATTTGATCCATGACCTACTAGTCTCAGAGTCTTGGCTATCTGAACAGTGTCAGACATGGGTTTCGTTTCCTGGACTGAGCCTTAAATCCAATCAGATAGTGGTTGGTTCCTGCCACAATGTTTGCACCTCTCCAATAAAACATTATCAGATAGAAATGTATTCTAGAGACTCACGCTATTGTCGCTCATTGAGACCAGTAAAGCTCTTTTGAAAATAATCCCCAAACTAATAATTGCATCTGTAGAAGCAGGTTTTCTACTGGCTCCAGCATCTATAAATCCCCAAACCAAAGTGCAAATGGATTACCCCAAAACACTTTGTGGTGCTTGGTGTGCTCCGTGTCGATCCGTGTCTCAGCGGGAAATGGTTTGCACTCTCAAGTTACCTCCAGGGAGATGAAAAAGTTTAAAGCCATTTGTAGAATCATAGGTAGACAAGGAAACTGGATCATGGGTGGAATGCCCCAGGCTAGCACAGGAGGGTTGGTTGACATCTATGGAGCTGGAGGCTAGGTGAGGGAGAGGTTATCAGAAGCCAGAGGGTGACTGCAGACATGGCTGCCTCGAGGGAGCAGAGACCACAGGAGAGGGACCTCTTTACTTCCTGGAAGAGGGCAGAGCGATGGGAACACAGTCTCTCTGTGACTTTCTAGCTTTTTCTTGGAACCCTGAAGGAAGGTCTCATGTGGACACCACAAGGCAAAGAGTCCTATGATGTAATTCTTTCATATGGGCTCCCAGGAGAGAATGGGCCAGAGAAGTAGAGACAGAAGCCCAAGGAACCAGCAGACACACCCCACACAAGAATGTCCAGCAAGCTAGGATGACTTGCGCAGAGTCTCATGGTTAGTCAAGCCCTTCTGTCTGGTTTCTACCTCTTTTCCTGTTTTCCTCCTCTAGATAAGGAAATGCTCCTGTCACCTTGCTTTAGATCTGGAGTTGAGGAGACAGGTTGAGCCTCTTCCAGGAATTTCCGGTGTCAGGGTCAGCTGCGGACCCAGGATGAGTCTTCAGGTCTAAAGAGAAAGTGCAGCTGTTCAGGAGAATAGCAGAGCCAAGAGCCCTTTGGCTTTGAGCCATATTCTCAGTTCAAACATTTTCTCAGCTGGGACAGAAAGAGACAGTGTGTGGACGCACCAGGAACAGGGGTACTAATTCCGGCCCATGAATATCCAGGAGGATTCCTGCCTGGGAAAGCCACACAGCTGCAGAGAGCGGTCTTGGATCTCAGGTAACTTGAGTGTTGTATTCATCTTGCTTCTCAAACATGCTCCCTTGACCTGCCTCTCCTAGGGTGTTTTGCTTAAGAGGATCTCTCTCTTAAAAAGATTTATCTATTTTGTGTGTATGGATGTTTTTCATGTATGTATGTATGTATGTATGTGTATGTATGTGTATCATGTGCATGCATCACCCTCGGAGGTCAGAAGAGGGCACCAGATCCCCTAACACTGCAGTTAACAGATGTCTGTGAGCTGCCATGTATGTGCTGGGAGCAAAGCCCAGGTCCTCTGCAAGAGCAGCTAGTGCTCTTAACTGCTGAGCCATCTCTCAATTCCCAAGAAGTTCTCTTAGGAGAACACACCCACCAATGGAGGAGGTGTGGTTACTCTGGCTGTGGTGTAGGGGTGTTAGTGGTTAGGATGCCTGCCACCTAGGGCTCAGAGACACCTCAGTTTGAATCGAGTTGTAAGTGGTTGTGTCAGGGTCTCAGTTTATTTTGTTTAGCTAGAAATTACAGGCAAACAAGCTTTGGTGTGAGGTGAAAAGTATTTGTTTAACCATAATTTAAGACCTAACAGTTATCTCACAGACCACATGAATCAGAGTCTCTGAAAAGTTTAAGCATCTTGGGCAACCCTTTACCACAGATAATTACTACCTGGCTATGCTCAGCCACCTTTCCTGCATTTCTCTATGAGGCTGTCCCACCTTGAGCACCAGTGAGTGACAGTGCTACAGTGCCTGTCTGTGCTCACCACCCTCCCTCCCTGCAGCATTGATTAACTCTCTGGGTTTGCTGATGTCTCAACACCACCACCACCACCACCACCAACACCTGTTTACGCAGGATTGTGGTTGATGGGGCTCTTTGGGAGTGAACTCTGTGCATTTTCCTCCATGAGCTGTTAGAACACTTGATATCCTTGGTATCCTAGGCAACCAGGGTCACCCTGTGCTCCTCTTTGTCTCCGGTCTGCTACATCAGCAGATCGGCTCCTTGTTCATAGGTTTTCAAGTCAAACAGCACCAGTCAGTGCTTGGTATGAAGGAGGTTGGCTGTCATTGGGTAGCCCACAAGGTCAAGTACCAGTGGCCTCTGTGGATTTGGGGCTCTCTGATAGGACGGCACCACCAGAGACCTTGTTTCAACCCAAATTGCCTAGACCAGAACAGCACCTCAGCAAAGAATTTCAATTTAAATGTATTTGACTGCTAGTCTATGTATACTCTGTTAGGGCAGTCTCCCAGCTGCAATTCAGAAAGCATTAAAAAACAAACAAACACAAAGGAACCTGTGTCTCACCTGTGGAGTATCCTACAGGATTAATTTCTAAGAACAGTGTCATTCAGTCCCATAGTAAACTCACACAGTGGGGCCAGAAGGATCACTCAGTAGGAAAAGGAGTTTTTGTGAAAGTCCGGCAACTTGACATTAACCCGTCAAAAATCCAACAGCGGAAGGGGAGAACTGACCTCCAAAAATTGTCCTCTGACCTCCACATGTCCAACATAGCACACATGTGATCTCTCTCTCTCAGAAACAAAAGAAAAACAAAGAAACAAAGCCTCAAAAAACCGAAAATCAGAACGGAAAAGCAAAAGACCAGTATGGGGTGGAGGGAGTCAAAACAAAGCACAATCAAACCGAAAGCCCACAAAATTCCCAACTGAGTTCGTTTTATGTTGGCCGACCATTCCACTACACTTTCAAAGTAACCCAGCCCCCTTCTCGGGAAGCTGGCCTGGCTTCCCTCTTCTTTTTACAACTGCTTCGAAGTCTCACTGGGATCATGTTCCTTCACACATCCCTGGCCCTCAGTCATGACCTTGTCCTCTCTTGACAACACTCACTGTTCAAACGTTGCAAGCACGCTTCCAGCAGCGGTCCACGGTCCACCGTAAGACATTACGGATACTACAGAAACCGGAGGGCAGTGACGTCAGGGTGGGCTTCCCTGGACCGCAGCATCTGCAGCGCCAGTCTCTCAGGATCGACTCCATAGCCCCTAAGTCTTGCGAGTGGGCCCGACCCCTCTGGGATTTTTAACAAGTTCTTCGTGTGATTCTGATACATGATGAATTAGTCTTAAAATAAGACGCCTTCCTCGCCTCCTTCTTTACCCTTCTGTCTGGCTGACGTCGCCAACACATTTCCACTCTGCTCTGCTCTCCCACCGTGCCACAGTGCTCGCCACTGTTTGCCAAGCAGCGAATCTGACCAGGTTTTCCTAGGCTCTGGAATTTGGAAAAGCCGCCTGGATGTCCGTGCTGCTGTTTCTTGTCAAGATAAACCCTTGTCTCCCAGCAAATGCCGGGAACTTGGAATCCTAGTAAAGTCTGGACAGAATACCAGAGTGGGCACTCACTCCAACATCTCCAGCAGGTGCTCTGTGCCAGTGTGTGTGTGTCTCTAGATATCCCATCCTGTCTCTCCTGAGGGAGGAGGCTCCCTGGAAAGGTTTGTACGTCACAACAAGCTGTGTTTTCATTGTTGGTTTGGAATAAAAGAAAGTTGGATTAGAACCTAGGCAGCCTCGAATGTCTCTTTCATGAATCAGCCCCCATGAACTCTTTTTTTTTTTTTTTTTTTTAAGACTAGTCAAGGCAGTAGTGAGAAGGGGGAAAGTGTAGAACAGGGGTTCAATCTGTAACTGACTGTGAACAATCAATTGAGATAACTCACTACCTTTGGACCAGCCTCCCATGAACTCGTATGGATTGAGTTATTAGCTTGTTTAGAGGTGGAGATTTCGATAGGCTGGGGTGGCTCACATCTTTAATCCTAGCACTTCGGAGGCAGATCTCTGAGTTTGAGGGCAGCCTGGTCTACAGAGTGAGTTCCAGAACAGCCAGGGCTCCAAAAATAACAAAACAAAAACGGCAACAGACCAGCTATGTTACACCGTGTTCCTCCACTCTTGACCCTTCCCAGGACTTGTGATTGCTCTGGGTCTCCATGGATAATCCAGGGTGAGCCTACTATGTGCTAGTCAGGAGAATAGCAACCCAGGCAACCTTGCTACCCTTTGCCACAGATGTCCTCACAGGTCACGGAGACTAGGACGTGGAACTCCTTGGCAGGCCATCCCGTCTACCTCGGCTTAGAAGCCTTTTCTTTTTTGTTAGTGTTTGAACAATAAGATATTTCCTTTAAATCATTCCAAATCCCAAGTCTCTTGAAACACATATGCAAAGTTGAAAATTTGAATTTAAAGAAGAAAACACACAAACTTTGGCAAGCCTTCAATTAAGAACATCCTCTGCTAACTAAAGACATAGTTGTGGGCCTCATATGGACTCTAGATCAATAGCTGGCAATCCCTACTTAGGGTTAGCATCTAGTACACACCCAGGTGCTGACATTTTCTTCATGGCTACCACTCTCCCTCTGGACCAGTTGTTCTTAACCCGTGGGTTGCCATCCCTTTGGGGCCGAATGACCCTTTCATAGATATTTATATTACGGTCCAAAACAGTAGCCAAATTACGTTTATGAAGTAGAAACAAAAATGATTTTCTGGTCGGGGGTCACGCACATGAGGAACTTGTTAACAGGCTGCATGCAGCCTTGGGAAGGGTGAGAACCACTTCAGCTGTCGGTCGATACAAAGTCTCCCTTTCCAAATCCTGTGCTCTCGCTGTCTCAGGGAACCCCTGACGGCCGGGTTTGCACACTTCCTCACTGATATACAAAAGACTGCCAGGTCGCTCTTCCTGATGCACCCTGGCAGCGGCACCTGACAGTGCTTTGCACGCATAACTGACACAGGCAGTGTGACATGCAAGGTTTTGTGCCAGATCACAACAAGCTTTACCACTAAGCCACACCATAGCTCTGTTTAAGTGTAATTTAATCTTGTCATATATGCGGTACGTATAGAATACAGGAATTCTTCAGCTGCGTGAGCCCTTGGAAATTACATGTCAACTCACTCCCTCCACCGCATAGTTTTTGTAGAAAAGAGCGAATTTTGGCTCAGAAGATTAGCTGAAGATCTCAGAAAGCAGAGCTGGGAAGTCGCTCTCACGGCTTGTCATGATAGATTTGGCTAGGCTTTCTCTTAGCTCATCATGGGACAGTATGAATGAATCTTTTTAAAGATTTTTTTAAAAAAGATTTATTTTAATTAATACATATGCGAACACTCATGCCTCTGTGTGTGTGGTATGTGAGTGAGGGGTGTGTGTATGGTATGTGTGAAGGGATGTGGGTGTGTGTAGGGTAAGCATGTGTGTGTGTATGTGTGTGTGTGTGTGTGTGTGTGTGTGTGTGTGTGTGTGTGTGTTGGGCATGTTAATGCAGTGCTCATAGAGGCCAGAAGGTGTTGGATCCCTGAACCTGGAGCTGTAGGATGATGTCAGTCATCTAAAGTGGGTGCTGGGATCTGAACTTGGGTCCTTTACAAAAGCAGCATATGCTCTGCTGAGCTGTCTCTCCAGAGCTTTATTTTTATTTTTACTCAAATGTATGTGTGCATGTCTGCATGAGGATAATGGCGTGTGTGTGTGTGTGTGTGCATGTGTGTGTGTGCATGTGCATGTATGTATGCATATTTGTGTGTGAATGCATGTTTGTGCGTGTGTTTCCAAGGAGGCCAGAAAATATTTATTTTATATATGTGAGCACACTGTAGCTGTCTTCAGACATTCCAGAAGAGGGCATCAGATCCCATTACAGATGGCTGTGAGCCATCATGTGGTTGCTGGGAATTGAACTCAGGATCTCTGGAAGAGCAGTCAGTGCTCTCAACCGCTGAGCCATCTCTCCAGTCACCAAGAATGTATTTTTAGAGCAGGACTATTGCTCTCAAACCAGATGGGTGAGAGTACAGGAGGAGAGACTTGGGGATTTGCAGGTCTTTTATTCATTATGTATCCCTGAGGTTTAAGGCTTACCTTGGCATCAGAATAGAGACCTAGCTCCATCTGCTGTGCAGGCTGAGTGTCTTTCTGGCTGTTCTTAATTCCCAAAGCTGAATCACAACCATCATTTCATGTCTTGAAATTTAAAACTGAGCCAACATCATATGTTCCTGACTAGGAGAAAGGCCAGTATCTCCTTCTATGGGCCACCCTTCTCTGAGTGTTTAAGACCCAGAGGGTTATAGAGTCCTGTGGTTGGGGACAGGCAGGTGACGGGGCAAAAAGCCAAGGTTCAATCGGTACTACGGCTCCTTCTGGCTGTCATGAGGCTGTCAGAGCTAACTTTAACCTCTTCTGAGAGGAGAGAAAGGCAGCTCCTCTGGGCAGACTTGTCAGTTGGTGGGGCCAGTGGCACCTGGGCTAGACCCCAGTAACCAGTGGCTTGTTTGAACTAAGGGCTCCCCACATGAGAAGGTTCCCCTGACTAATGAGGTCCTCTAGTTCCTCCCACCCCCATCTGACAAGAGGGAGTCTGGCTTCAATACTGACTGTCCTCTGTGGAGCACCGTGGTCCCTGAGGGAGGATGAGGACCCCTGCTTTCTCCTGATTCCTAGGTTCACAAATTCTACAGCTCAGTCTTTTCTGTTCTCAGCAGCCATATTAGTCAGGATTTCTGTCACTGTGAGAAAACACTATGGCCAAAAAGCAAGTTGGGGAGAAGGGGGTTTATTTGGCTCATACTTCCACATCCATATTCAGGACAGGAACTCCAATAGAATAGGACCCTGGGGACAGGAGCTGATGAAGAGGCCATGGAAGAGTGCTGCTTAGTTGTTCAGCCTACTTTCTTGTAGAACCCAGGTCCACCAGCCTAGGGATGGCACCGCCCATAATGGGCTGGACTCTCCCCCATCAACCACTGTGGTGGTTTGAATATGCTTGGCCCAAGGGAAACAGCACTGTTAGGAGGTGTGGCCTTATTGGAGGAGGTGTGGCCTTGTGAGAGGAAGTGTGTCACTGAGGAGGAGGGGCTTTGAGGATATATATATATATATATATATATATATATATGCTCAAGTCTGGCCAGTGTGAGACTGTCTCCTGCTGCCTTCTAATCAAGATGTAGAGTTCTCAGCTCCTTCTCCAGCACCATGTCTGCCTGCACGCTGCCATAGACTGAACCTCTGAAACTGTAAGCCAGCTCCAATGAAATGTTTTCTGAGTCGCCTTGGTCATGTTGTCCCTTCAGAGCAATGAAACCCTAACTAAAACAACCACTGCAGAGAGAGGCTTCCTCCTCTCAGGTGATTTTAGCTTGTGCCAAGTTGACATAAAGCTGTCCAGCACAACTGACCCCTTGTCAAACTGACACAAACATCACTTTCCTTCCTCATTCATCCCCAAGATCTCACATTAAAAATATAAATAACTCAAAAAAAATCCCACAGTCTTTACAAACTCAAACACATTAAAAGTTTAAAGTCCCTCAACTATGTGCTCCTGTAAAATAAAATAAATATTTTCTTACTTCAAGAGGGAAGAACCAGAGAACAGTCATAATGAAATCAAAGCAAAACCAAACCCCAAAAGTATAAATAACTGAGCATTCAATATCTGAGATTCACTCATGGTCTTCTGGGCTTCTCCAAGGGGCATGGGTCATTCTCTGGGTCCGATTCTGAAGCACGCACAGCTTGCTGTCCAGGCCCTGGCTGGCTTCACTGCACAGCAGCTGCAGTTCTTGGTGGCCATTCCAGGGTACTGCCATTCCCAAAATGCTGGGGCTTTCTGCTTTCACCAACAGCCTCTCATTGGCTCTCTTCATGATGTCGAGCTTCTCTGCCTGGCCCCTTCAGTCCTGGAGGGACTGCCACTGAGGTTTGCACCTTCCCCACTGGCCTCTCCTGGCCTCTCACAGCGCCAAGCCTCAGTTGCTGTCCATGACCCCTTCATGACTTCAAAACTAGTACCACCTGGATGACTCCTATACCACCGAGTTCAGATGCCAGCGTGAGGTACAACCTTGGCTGCCTCTGGAACACAGCGTCTGTGTGGACTCTCAGGAAACACTTCCCCTACGATCTAACCTCAACAGTGCTCATCTCTTCTTAATCACTGATAATTTCTCAGCTCCAGCTGACCAGTATGGAGTATCCCAGCAAAGCAAAGGTTTCACTTTAGTAGTTCCAATATCGTGGTAATCACAGCCGATTCTTCAGCCCCAGCTAACCAGAATCACAAAATCTTAAATCAAAATAGCAAATGGCCCTGAGAGTCTTTAAACTTCCCTCTGAAACTTCACAAGCCAGGCCCCATCTTCTGCACTGCTTTTAACATTCGTATCTTCCAAGTCCCTGCAGTATAGCTCACCAGGTACTGAGCACTCATGGCTTTTCTAGCCTAAAGTTCCAAAGTCCTTCTACAATCCCCCCAGAACAACATGGTCAGGGCTGTCACAGCAGTACCATGACCTTAAGCAAGTTGGGGAAGAAAGGATTATTTGACTTAATACTTCCACATCACCGAAGGAAGTCAGGACAGGAACTTCAGCAGGGCAGGAACCTGGAGGCAGGAACTGACACAGAGGCCATAGAGGGGTGCTGCTTACTGACTTGCTCCTCATGGCTTACTTCCCCTGGCTTGCTCACCCCCACCAATCTCTAATTAAATGCCTTACAGTGTGCAGGCATTTAATTTCTTAATTGAAGTTCCCTCCTCTCAGATGACTATAGCTTGTGTCAAGTTGACATAAAGCTAACCAGAAGAGTGGCCATTGCAGGAGATAAGAAGGTCCTGGAGTTGGCTTCGTGGTCTCCTCTTCTCCCTGGAGAACATCATGCTTCAGGCTTCGAACAGAAGTAGTCTGAGTTCTGCTCCTTTGCTAACCACAGGGAACAATTCCTTCTCCTAAGGACTGGAGCATCTGCAGTGAGATCCACCCCTTTTCTTATTTTGATGTCTCACTTGGGACTTTACTCTTCTGAAACAGAGCAACTTCTATCATGGGCCAAAAAGGCACAAAACCAGATGCAGGTAAAATTTCCCAGAGACCTCTTGACACGCCCGTAGCACACTGCATTATGGCCTTTCCTGGTCTCCAGGGTGCAAATGATTCCAGGAGTCAGATCACATGTGCAGAAGTGAACTGGCGACTTCAAACGGTCAGTGGGAACTGCCAAGCATTCCGATCTTTCTGGGACTCATCCAGGCGTCTGGGGGATGGCTCTGTTTTTATTTGCATATGGAATTCTGGGGGCTGACTCATTCTCTGAGCAGCTCTGCTCTTGAGCCCTCAGCTGGCCTCACTTGTGGCTTGTGCAAACCCACACAGATAAGTTGGGGCCAGTTTGGGGTCACGGGCTGGGTCTGCTGCAGCCCTAGGGCAGCTGGGTCGCTTTGTATCTCTCCTGTCTTCCTGCTTTCTTCTCATTGAAATAAACAGCTGGGGGCAGGTCCTCAGTCAGCATCAACAAAGCCACTGCATACATGGAGGATTCCAACGCACAAGGAAGGCTTAGTTTTCTGTTTAGAATTCTAGCAACCAACTACAAACGTTTAAAAAGCTCTCCCCCCAGCTCAGTGAAAGCAAAAACCAGGCAGCAGAATCAATAAATCATTAACTTAAAGAAAGGCCTTTCGAGGCTCGCTGCCTGGCTAGATTTGCCAAGTGACAGAAGGGCCACTGACTTCACCGTGGAAAGGAAGTTGGTAAGGATTTCCCGACGCACCGGAGCACACTTGCTGCGCTTGCGCTGACGGCGTAGGGCTTAAAAGCGAGGCTACATCGCCCTCTCGTGGACGTGGTGTACATAACCTATGATGCCCAAAGCTTTGTGCTACAAATCGCAAATATCGACCAATAAGGTACAGAAGTCAGGGAGTGTCTTGGAATAACCCTGTTTTATTTTTATCTTAAAACGTTATTGAGATATATCTGCTTGCTACAGAGAAATTCAGTAACACTATGTACAGCGCGAACAACAGACGAGAGTAAAATTATTGCCAGTCACATCGAAAGGGACAGATGCTGACTGAATTGTTGTAATGTACTATACTATTCATGAATAAGTGGTACGCCATAGGACTCATTCTAGAAAAGCATATCTAAGTGGCTTTATCAAATATTAGTACTATGAATACCCCTTTTAGTATAGCTCATTTCCTCAAGCTTTATTACAAAGTCCCTGACAAACTGCATGTTGCGAAATGATGAGATTAAGTTAGTTAGCGTATTTGTCACCTCACATACTTCTTTTTTTCATAAGAACACTTAGTCTCTTAGCAATTTTTTGCATATGCAGTGGAGTGAAGTTTGCCTGTGAGCAAGACCAGCCTTGAGAAGTTTCCTTCTGAGAGCCAGGGAACGGAGCAGCAGGTCCCCAGGCCATGCGCTGAGCTTGGGGGTTTATTGTCTGAGCTAAAGGTCCTCCCCCTACCCCACCTGATCTTTACAGCTGTTATGGGAATCTCAATTACTTCTGTTTTGATCAAGACAATTTAATTGGGTGTCTGTCAATCCTACCTGAGGGAGAACGACCTAGAATCGATTAGTATTGTAGCAAAGCCACCTCAGTGGCTAATTAGTGAACTTGCCCTTGGGTTAGTATTTCGGAGAGAAAGCTGCCCTCTCGGAACTCCACAAGCAAGTCCCATGTGCTGTCTGCTGTTGATGATCAACACTGTCATTGTTACCTAGAAGAACGGCACATTCTAGAGAGAAATATCGGTAGTTCATTTAAAATACTATGTCCTGATTTGCACTGAAATAATCGATGTAATAAAACTTCTGGGAATGCCTATAACTCGGTCCAATTATAAATGCCAAGTGGGGGTAGCTGAGTAGGGGACAATGAGATAGTTCAGTGGGGGAGTGAGATGGCTCAGTGAGGGGGAGTGAGATGTCTCAGTGGGCAAAAGTGTTGGTTGTGCAGGCATGGCACCATGGTTCCTTTCCCAGAATGCATGTAAAGGCAAGAGAACCAGCTCCATAACCTTGTCCTGTGCCTTCCACATGCATGCAGTAGCGACCCCACCCCACCCAACTACAGCCCCAAGAACAGTACAGGGATGAGTCATTTCTGCACAAAGTGATTTTTTTAAAATGGGCACGCACAGGCCCTGAGTAAACATCAATCTGGTTTCAGAATTTTGTTATTTCAGAACAATTTACGGCAGAGCTTCAGCTGTGCGTTTGCAACATCATGGAATCAGAAGCATAATAAACGCGGCAGAGGAGGTGCGAACTGTGTTCTATGAATAAATTTGAAATTAGTCTGCTTGATTGAAAGGCATATTGGACCATGTACCGGCGGTGGGAGGCAGCGATTTCTCCCTAATTAAATAAAAGTCCGGAATTGATCTCTTCAGGTGGTGAGGAGGCCATCAATCCCGGCAGGCTTTTAAAGATTAGTATTTTGAATGGACTGCTGTGATTCTGTTGCTGAGTTTTTGTTAATCAGTAGGATTGTTGTCATGTTAAAGATAGTGTATGATATAACATAAGCCTGTTTGTGAGCAAGACTAAACTTATGCATAAAATACTCCCAGGTACCAAAGTGCCACTGAGTCACAGCTCATGAATAATCCCGATTTTACCTCAGTAGTCTGTTGTATTTTCGACATACTAGTAATTTATTTTTTTTTAGATTTATTTTATTTTATGTATATGAGTGTTTTTCCTGCATGTGTGCGTCATGTGCATGTCTGGTGCCCATGTAGTCCAGAAAAGGGCATTGGACCCCCCGGACTGGATTACAGATGATTGTGAGGCAGTTTGGTGCTGGGACTCAAGCCTGGGTGTTCTGGAGGAACAGACAGTGCCCTTGACCACTGAGTCGGCTCTCCAGCCCTCACACTATCATGTTGTCGCCATGGAGACCAACCCTCACTGGAAAATTAACCCACAAGACCTTCCAGGAAGTGAATGGTAGGGACACATAGAGCTTATACGCTTAGAGGCCATATTTAAAACAGAGATAATGACAGCACGAGACTCCTGACTTTGTTTTGTAATGTGCCACTTGTTTTGGGGTCAGGAGGAGAGGGATGGGCCTATCTGTTACGTGTTTGCCCTGCAAGACTAAGAGCACATATAGAAACTTGTCATGGCAGCACAGTCATGTAATCCTTGCTCTGGAGGCAGAGACAGGTGGATCCCTAGGATTCACTGGCTAGCCATCCCACCTATGTGGCACACTCCAGGCCAGCAAGAGATTGTCTTCAAAAACAAGGTGGCCAGCACTTAGGGAATGACATCCGAGGTTGGTGTCTGGGTCACACATGTACACACACACACACACACACACACACACACACACACACACACACACACACCCCGTAGTAGATAGTTGAGCAAACACATGTCTGGTTGTAGGTTTCATTAATTAGTAAAGTAGAAATCAGTCTGCATTTTTTATTGAGTCAATAATTTATCACCACTGTTTGTTTATCACAGATATTAGCAGCATGCTTATTTGAATGTAAGGTCCCATGGACTTGTTTGTGTGTGTGTGTTCATGTGTGTGTAGGGGGTTGGGTAAAGGGGTACTTATGGAAGTCAGGTCAACAACAAGCATCCTTTACCTACTGAGCCACTCCCAAGCCTCCATGATTTTGTTTCCAATGAACACTCACATACATATAAAACATGTAATGTCAGAAGCACGGGTAAGCACTAAGCCAAATATTGACAGTGCCCGCACTGTCAAACTACTGAGAACCGAGCGTAGGCCTGGGGGATTGACACAAAAGACACAGACACGGGTCATTCATCCAAGCAGAATGCGAATGTCGAAGCTTGTTTATTCCTTTGGCCTTAAATACTCCCCCCCCCCCCCATGGGAAACCATCAAGGGGGAAGTAAACAAATCATAAGACAAGGCTGAACATGTGGCCGGAGATCACTCATTGTTTACCGTGCTCTGGGCCAAACTGCAAGGTAATAGTAAACAGACTAGGCAGGAAGAGCGTCCCTGAGACAGGGGTCTGTTCCCAACAAAATTTCAGCAAAGCACTCTTCTGCCGTGCAAGATGGCCATTTCTTGCTTATATTCCATATGTTCTCTCTCTGTGTGTATGTTTGTGAACATGTTTATACATATATTTATGAGTTTATATCTGTCAGCTTGTTGACCTGTTTACAGATTTAAAAACTGGGACAAATGTGTATTTTGATACACAGTATTGCATCTCATTAATGTCCTTTACTTTGAGATAAGGTCTCACTGTGTAGCCCCGGCTGGCCTTGAACTCACCAGGATTCAGCTGCCTCTGTCTCCCAAGTGCTGGAATCAAAGGCATGAACCTCTATACATGGTCCTCATTCACATTCATGTAAGCGGTAGAAATAATTATTAGCATCACTCTGCAGATGGGGAAAACCAAGACACAGACTAGAGAAGTTAGGGTCACCCCCATAATCAAGTATGGCTGCTGATACTAACTTGGTATTGGTAATATGATATGGGATTCATATGTACTGACAAGGTCAGGATTTGAACAACAGTGAGATCCAGAGACCTCCTACTACCTTTAAAGCAGAAGGAGGAAGAAGAGAGACAGAGACCAAACAGGAGGAAGGGGACCAGAGAAGCAAGTGAGGCCAAGAAGGGAGCATGTCACTCAGTGGAGACCTTGGCATGAGATGCTAACGCGGAGAGCTTCCAGATGACAATTGCCTGCAGAGAACAATCTCGAGACTTGGTATTTACACCAACTCCTTTGCGCCTTAGATTCTTCATGATGTGTTTTGATGTCAAGAGGACACAGGAACATGGTCTTACCCATGGAGACCGTGGCTATGGGAGTCTTGCCAAAGCGTTTCCAAGACTCCAGTTCTCTTCTGTCCAGGCAGATGGAAGCGTGGGAGTGGAGATAAACATGGTAAGAGACAGAATCTTTCTATTTGTTTAGCCTCTGCAAATTTCTACTTTATTGCCAAAGATTTTTGTTTTTAAATTTAAAAATTTCCCAATGAATGAACAATTGTGGAGATGTTTGGTAAAACAAAACAAAACAACAACAACAAACAAACAAACAAACAAACAAAACCAAAACCAAATTTTGTGATTTTTGCCTTTGACATTATAAATTTGAGATTGTCTCTGAGAAAAATAACAGGCCTGGTGACGTTACTTATGTCTGAGCAGTGTGAACAACAGACACATTCAGTGGGCTGCTTATTTAGCCAGTGAGGTAACAGCAAGGGCTGTGCTGCCTCAAGGGCTGTGCTGCCTTTGGGAATCAGCTCTTTCCCAAGCCAACCAATTACATCCACAGTGAAGCTAGGACCTCTCCTCATTTGCTAGCTCTTACGGTTTTGAACTCAGAGGTGGCTGGCTGAAGTGTTCAGTCTTTTGAATCGGGGAGTCTGTGGAAAAGCTCCAGTCAGTTTGTTAGAAGCTACAATCCCCACACATGAGAGCAGAGAGGGGAGCTTTTACCCACCCAGCCATTTTATCCCAGACATTTAAATCCAGCCAGGCCAATGAGCACATTCACAGAAACAGTTAAAACACAAAAGCTGGGGGCAGGGGAAGAAGCTGCTCTTCCAGAGGACCCAAGTTCGAATTCCAGCTCCCACACCATAGATCAACACTGTCTGAACCTCAGTTTTGTCATTGATTTTTGTCAGGAGTGTAAGGGAGAAATAATGCATAGTGTAAACAAATTTACCAGCAGGACAGGTGATGTTCAGCTGCACTCTTAATCTTGTAGAACAGGTGATGCTCCGCTACTATCTTTTTTTTTTTTTTGTTTTTTGAGTAGCCTTGGCTGTCCTGGAACTCACTCTGTAGACCAGGCTGGCCTTGAACTCAGAAATCCGCCTGCCTCTGCCTCCCAAGTGCTGGGATTAAAGGCGTGTGCCACCACTGCCTGGCTTCCGCTACTATCTTAATCCCATAGAATAGGTAATGCTCAGCTGAATCCTCTCTTATAGAAGAACCCCAAGGCATTATAAGAGAACTATAGAGCAACATTTTCCACAATTTTACACAAATACTCTGAAAACAAAGGAACAGAATTAGCCGTTCAATCCCAGTGATACATAAAAGGGACTCTGCACCCTGACAAGGAGTTCATCTTAAGAATGCAAGGTTGGCTTAACATTTAAAAAGCAATTAATCATGCTACCTTGGAGGCCAGAGGCATTGGATATCCCTGCAGCTTGAGTTTCAGGCACTTGTGAGCTGCATAATGTGGATGCTGGTAACTGAACTCAGGTCCTTTCCAGGAGCATGCTCTTAATCGCTGAGCCGTCTCTCCAGCTAGTCTCTGTTCCCACTGTAATTTCATGTACTAGCAATGCACAACCAAACATTTAAGAAGTCCCAGTTTTAAATAGCACAGAAGAAGACTATTTATCGATAGAGATGACAAAGGCATATGCAAGGATTGTGCACGAGAGTGACAGAGGTGGAAGCTTGTGGCCAACCATCGGACTGAGCGCGGGGTCCCCAATGGAAGAGTTGGGGGAAGGACTGAAGGAGCTGAAGGGATTTGCAACCCCATAGGAAGAACAACAATATCAACCAACCAGACCCCCCAGAGCTCCCGGGGACTAAACCACCAACCAAAGAGTACACACAGAGGGATCCATGGCTCCAGCTGCATATGTAGCAGAGGACTGCCTTATCTGGCATCAATGGGAGGGGAGACCCTTGATCTTGTGGAGGCTCGATGACCCAGGGTAGGGTAATGCCAGGGCGGTGAGGTGGGAATGGGTGGGTGGGTAAGCATGCTCATAGAAGCAGGGGGTGGGGGGGGATGAAATAGGGGTCTGCAGAGGGGAAACCAGAAAGAGGGATAACATTCGAAATGAAGATAAATAAAAATAACCAATAAAAATATATATTAAAACAAACAAACAGACAAACAAATGATGACCAATACCAAGACAAACAGAAGCCAAATTTAAGGCATCTGTGTTCAAGGACCAGAGGAATGTTTTTGTTCCAAACTGGTCAATGCAAAAGCAGCCAAAACCCCTCAGACCTTCTCATGGAAACTGACAAGAGGACTATAAAGTTCATGTGGGAATAAGAAGGACCTTGAGTAGCTTAAACATGTTCGCAAAGAAAGTCGGAAGAGCCAGGCCGATGGTGGCGTCTGTAGGGTCCTGCAGTAGCGGGGAACCACGTCCAGTGAGGAATAGAGTTTTGATGAAGCCATAAAAACAATTTATTGGGAGAGGGAATCTAATTTTTTTATAGGAGGGTGATAGGACATGGATGCATACTCAGTCATAGGGCAGAGAGCGACATTTCATCAACGATGAACAGAATATGGCAGTGGTCTCATAAGATAAAAATAAAACTTAGAGCAATATGACTCATATATTTACTGTGTTTCCTAGGTGCACCAGGAGGCCACACTGAGCGATTCACCTGGGCCAGTGAGCTGACAAATAGACCCTCAGGATGTTTGCAGAACAAGTCAGGGAGTGGAGAATGTCTCAGAGTACATCCCGTAGTTAAGCAGACTGTGGCTTCACGTGCAGAAAACCCAAGCTCAACCAAACAAAACCCTCAACTCCTGTGCCACGTTTAAGATAGCTGAGATCTGACTGTTGGCAATGGGTTAGAACATGACTGTGTGGTGTACTCTTACTTTTGGTTTTGATTTATTTATATACTTAGTTTAGGTTGTGGTTCTTTATTGTCTTAGTGTGGGTTTCATTGCAAAGCAACTCTTTTTTTTTTTTGGTTTTTCGAGACAGGGTTTCTCTGTGTAGCCCTGTCTGTCCTGGAACTCACTCTGTAGAACAGGCTGGCCTTGAACTCAGAAATCCGCCTGCCTCTGCCTCCCAAGTGCTGGGATTAAAGGCATGCACCACCACTGCCTGGCCCATTCTCTGTTAACAGCTGTCCTCAGCAGGTATCCTATGGCTTTGACATCTCTAATATTTTGGAGTACCCAAGGCAACTTCAACTTTATACCTTCTGTTCCAGTGTCTGGGATCTACACAAGATCTTCTGGGCTCCTCTGAAAGGCTTGGGTTTTTTCTCTATCTCTGTCCTCTGTAGCATTCTAGGCTCTGGTTGACTCTACTCCACTGCTGCTGCTGTTCTTGGTGATCATCTCATGGTACTGGCATCTCTAATACACTGGGGTCTTCTGTTGCAACTAGGCTTCACCAATAGCTTCTCATAGGTTCTCTTCATGGTGCCAAGCCTCAACTTCTTTGCATGACCCCTTCAGTCCTGGGCCCTCAATGGCAACCGAGGCTGCACTTTCACCAATGGCCTTCCATGGCCAAGCCTCAGCTGCTCTCCATGATCCCTTCATGCCTTCAAAACCAGTACCATCTGGGTGACTCCTACACATTACCAAATACAGCTGCAGCACAAGGTACAATCTTGTCTCTCTTTGGAGCACAGCTTCTTTGTGCTCCCAGAAAATACTTCCCACAAGATTTACCTCAGTGATGCTGGTCTCTTCTTAACCTCCACTAATTTTTTAGCTCCAGCTAACCAGCATAAATTGTCCCAGTATTCCTTTCTATTCTGTTTTTTTGTTTTTTAATGTTAAAGCAATATTTTAATATATGCAGTATTTTTAGAGTATGATATTAAATTTTTAAAACTTATTTTAATTTTCTTTTTATTTATTCACTTTACATCCTACCCACTGTCTTCCTCCTGGTCACCCCTCCCACAGTCATTCCTCCATCTCCCCTCCCCTTTTTCTTTTAGTGGGTGGGGCATCCTTGAGTATCCACCCACCCTGGCACTTCAAGTCTCTGTGAGGCTAGGCACTTCTTTTCCCACTGAGGCCAGACAAGGCAGCCTAGTTAGTAGAATATATTCCATGTACAGGCAACAGTTTTTGGGATAGCCCCCATTCTAGTTGTTCAGGACCCACATGAAGACAAGCTGTACATATGTGCAGGGAGACCTAGGTCCAGCCCATGTATTCTCTTCAGTTGGTGGTTCAGACTCTGAGATCCCCTAGGGTCCAGGTTTGTTGACTCTGTTAGTCTTCCTGTGGAGTTTCTTTGGGACTGCAACCCTTCCTCCTGTTGTTCCATTCAGAGTCCCCAAGCTCCATCCACTGTTTGACTGTGGGTGTCAGTATCTGTTTGAGTCAGCTGCTGGGTAAGAGCCTCTCAGATGACAAAATGCTCCTGTCTGCAAGCATAACAGAGTATCATTAATAGTGTCAGGGATTGGTGTTTGCCCATGGGATGGGTCTCAAGTTGGGGTGGTTATTGGTTGTCCATTCCTTCAGTCTCTGCTCCTTCCCCTGTGCCTACATTACTTGCAGGCAGGATAAATTTGGGGTTGAAAGTTTTGTGGGTGGGTTAGTGTCTCTATTGCTCCACTGGGGTTCCTGTCTGGCTACAGGAGGTGGCCTCCTCAGGCTCCATATCCCCAATGTAGTGAGTCACAGCTAAGGTCACCCCCATTGATTCTTGGGCACCTCCCTTATCCCAGGTCTCTGTCTTGTCATGGAGATGCCCTCCCCCTCCTCACCAATGTTAGCTGCAGATTTCCATTCATTTTTCATGGCCATCTACCCATTTCTTCTGGCCTTCCCCCACCTGATTCTGAACCCCTCCCCATTCCTCTCCTCCTCCCTCCTCCCTTCCAGTTTCCCCCCTTCCATTTGACTCTTATGACTATTTTATTCCCCCTTCTAAGTGAGATTCAAACTTTCTTGCTTGAGCCTTCCTTTTTGTTTAGCTTCTTTGGGTCTGTGGAGTGTAACTTGGTACCTGTATTTTATGGCTAATATTCACTTATAAGTGAGTATATACCATGGATGTCCTTTTAGGACTGGGTTACCTCACTCAGAATGATATTCTCAAGATCCATCCATTTCCCTGAAAAATTCATGATGTCTTGGTTTTTCATAGCTGAATAGTATTCCATTGTAGATGTACCACATTTTCTTTATCCATTCTTCAGTTTAGGGACATCTAGGTTGTTTCTAGTTTCTGACTATTATGAATAAAGCTACGATGAACAGAGTTGAGCAAGTGTATTTGTGAAATGGAGGAATCATCATCCCTGACCTCAAGCTACACTACAGAGCAATAGTAACAAAAACTGCATGGTATTGGTACAAAGACAGACACATTGGTCAATGGAATCTAATCGAAGACCCAGAAATAAACCTACACACCTATGGATACTTTATTTTTGATAAAGAAGCGCAAACCATACAATGGAAAAATGAAAGCTTCTTCAACAAATGGCACTGAACTAACTGGATATTTACATGTAGAATGAATATAGATCCATATTTATCACCCTGCACAAAACTCAAGTCCAAGTGGATCAAGGACCTCAACATAAAACCAGGTACACTAAATCTCAAAAGGAGAAAGTGGGAAATACCCTTGAATGCATCAGTACAGAAGAGAAGTTTCTGAACAGAGCACCTATGACTCAGGCTCTAAGATCAACAATTGATAAATGGGACCTCATGAAGCTGCAATGCCAATAAGGCAAAAGACATTGTCAATAGGACAAATCAGCACCCCACAGATTTGGAAAGGATCTTCACCAACCCTATATCTGCCAGAGGGTTAATATCCAAAATTTACAAAGAACTCAAGAAGTTAGACACCAACAAACCAAATAACCCAATTAAAAAATGGGGTACAGAGCTAAACAGAGAATTCACAACAGAGAAATCTCGAATGGCTGAGAAGCACTTAAAGAAATGTTCAAAGTCCTTAGTCATCAGGGAAATACAAATCAAACAACTATGAGATTCCATATTATACTTATCAGTTTGGCTAAGAATAAAAACTCAAGGGATAGCACATATTTGCAAAGATGTGGAGCAAGGGGAACACTCCTCCATTGTTGGTGGGAGTGCAAATTTGTACAACCCCGTTGGAAATTAATTTGAATAGTTCTACCTTGAGACCCAGCTATACCACTCCTGGGCATATATTCAAAAGATGTCCTTTCTATTCTTGACTCTAAAGCCAGAGCCACAAGGCTGAAGCTGCTGAGTTCTGTTGCTTGCTGGGGCTGGAACATGGCCCCATTGTTCTATTACATCATCACCAGCTTTCTGTTTTCCAACTCCTATACTGCCTAAGCTTGGCTGTCCTGGAACTTGCTCTGTAAACTGACCTTGAACTCAGAGATCTACATGCCTCTTTCTCCTGTGTGCTGGGATTAAAGGTATGTATGCCTGGGCATAAACTTTTCTCTACTTGGAAGTTACTGTGTACCAGGCTGGTCTTGAACTCAACAATCTGCTTGCCTCTGTCTTCTGGGATTAAAGGCATGTACCAGCACACCTGGACCTCAGCCTTTCTTTATGTTTTCACAAGATCTTTATAAGTTCTGGATTGTAGTTCATTCCAAATATAGACAAACTGACAACTGAGAATAGCTATTACAATCTACCCCTTGTCTATTAGATCCACAATCGTATCTCCTTATATCCAAATGAAAAGAATAACCAGATCATAATAACACCTAACATGATATAACCGTCCTTTGTCCAACTGCAAACACATAAACAATGAGTTTAGCTGGGTGGGATCTTGCTCCAAAGTCACCACTCCTGAAATTCCATTTAATATCCTTGAATGCAGGATTTAGCTTCTGTACTGGCTGGTTTTGTGTCAACAACACAAGCTGGAGTTATCACAGAGAAAGGAGTTTCAGTTGAGAAAATGCCTCCATGAGATCCAGCTGCAAGGCATTTTCTCAATTAGTGATCAAGGGGGGAGGGCCCCTTGTGAGTGGTACCATCTGTGGGCTGGTAGTCTTGGGTTCTATAAGAAAGCAGGTTGAGCAAGCCAGGAGGAGCAAGCAAGCCAGCCAGTAAGCAGCATTCCTCCATGGCCTCTGCACCAGCTCCTGCTTCCTGACCTGCTTGAGTTCCAGTCCTGACTTCCTTTGGTGATGAACAGCAGCGTGGAAGTATAAGCTCAATAAACCCTTTCCTCCCCAGCTTGCCTCTTGGTCATGGTGTCTGTGCGGGAATAGAACCCTGACTAAGACAGCTCCATTCCACTTCCTGGTGTGCCTTTAATCTTTGAATCTTACATTTTGTATTTTTCCTTTCTGTGCTTGCTATGCTTGATCAAAGTGTTCCTCATGAGAGTAAATCACCAGACAAAGTCTAAGCTAGGCTTTTTTCTTTTTTTTTTTTTTTTTTTGTGAGACTTTCTTTGTCAATGCACTTAATCTAAATCTCTTTACCTTATCCTCAGGCAGACTTTTCAGACAAGGGCAAAAGCAGCCACAGTCTTCACCAAAATATCACAAGAACGATCTCTAGGCAACATAACCAAAATTCGATTCCTCTGAAACCTCTTGAGCCAGGTTCCTCTGAAACCTCTTGAGCCAGGTTCCTACAGTTCAAATCACCCTTGGCACCACTGTCTTCCATGCTTCTACTAGGATGGCCCATTAAGCCACACTTAAAGTATTCTAGGGCTGTCCTAATCCAAAGGCCCAAAATCTACATTCCTCCAAACAAAAGCATGGTCAGGCCTATCACAGCCATACCCCAGTCCCTGGGACCAACTTTTGTCTTAGGGTTTCATTGCTGGGAAGAGACACTGTGACTAAGGCAGCTCAATTTAATTTAACTTAATTGGGGCTAACTTACAGTTTCAGAGGTTCAGTCCATTATCATTATGGTAGGAAGTGTGGCAGCGTCCAGGTAGATATGTTATTGGAGAAGGAGGTAAGATTTCTACATCTTGATCTGAACGTAACCAGAAGGAAACTGCCGTCTGCATTGGGTGGAGCTTGAGCACTAGTAAACCACAGAGCCCACCTACACAGTGACACATTTCTTCCAACAAGGTCACACTTATTTCAACAAGGCCACTCTCCTAATAGTGCCACTTCCCATGGGCCAAGTGTATTCAAACCACCACACTCACATAGAAACTCAAAAGTATGGAGACAGCTTAAAACTTAAAACTAACGGGTTCCTGCCTGGTGATCAAGCTAAGACCATTGAAGTTCTAGAAGAAGACAAGAGAAAATGTTCATGGCCTTGGTAGAATTCATTCATTCTCTCTCTCTCTCTCTCTCTCTCTCTCTCTCTCTCTCTCTCTCTCCTCCTTCTTTTCTTTCTTTCTTTCTTTCCAGTTTCATTTACAATTTGTAGATTTTCTTTTTTGAGACAGGATTTTATTCCATAGCTCAAGATGGCTTCAAACTGGAAATGCTCCTGCCTCAGACTCCAGAGGACTGGTCTTATAGACATGCCCTATCATGCTCAGTTCTTATTTGACAGCAAGATGAAAATCATTTGCTCTTCAAAAGGTTCTATCAGTAACACAAAAAGACAAGCGACAGGCTGGGAGAATATATTTGTAACCCATTTCTGACAAAAGACTTGCATCTTGGGTATATAAAAAACATTCATGATTCAACAATATGGAGATTTTAAAGCATCCAATAAAAATGGCCAATGATTTAAACAGGTGCTTCATCAGCAGACTAAGCACATGAGAATATGCCAATCTTCAGGCATACAAGTAAGTTAAAAGGACAACATGGCACTAACACACACTTACTAGATTGGTCATAGAAAGGTGGTTAGGCTCTGGGTCTACTGGAATGCTCTCACATCACTGGTGGCATGCGAAACCGTACAACCATTCTAGAAAGCAGGGTCCCCTTCTAGGAATTTACCTAAGGGAAGTTAAAGTGTCTATGCCTGGGTATTCACATAGTGGCTTCCATTGTGATCATAAAATATGGAAACAGCATAAATGCCTATCAAAAGGTGAGCAAATTATGGTATACCTCTCCAATGGAGTTTTACTTACCAATCAAGTGTCACAGAACAATGACAACTACAACAATGTGAAGCAATTTAAAAATCATGATGCTGAATGAAGAAAGCCAGATACCCCTCCTCCCAAAACCCAAGCATGTATCACATGGCTTCATTTTTTTAAAATAAAATTTCAGACACGCGGGGTAATCTAATTTTTTGTATCATTGGTACTAGGAACCAAACCTAGGACTTTGGGCATGCTAGGAAAGCACTCTGATGGAGCCATGTTCCAATCTGTCAGGTGAGCCACAGTGATAACAGAACAAAAGTTCTTTCAGAGATAGTGGAGGGAAGTAGGAGAAAGGTCACCCAGGGCCTTGATGAAGCCTTTGTGGACGATGAAATAGATGTTCATTATCATCCTAAAATGTGTGTGCGTGTGCGTGTATGTGTGTGTGTGTGTGTGTGTGTGTGTGTGTGAGAGAGAGAGAGAGCAAGAGAGAGAGAGAGAGATATGCCCTTCTGAGTACACCAGTGAGTGTTTGCCACAGTGTGTGTGCATAGGGCGGTCAGAGGACAACCTTGGGTCACTTTCTACCTTGTGTGAGAAAGGGTCACCTTTTGTTCACCACTGGATGCCAGGCTAGCCACATGCTTCCAAACAGGGCCACAGAGACATCATCCAGCTCTATGTGGTTCCTGGAGATCCAAAGTCAGGTACACACACACACACACACACACACACACACACACACACACACACACACACTTCTGAATAATTGTGGGCGTGGTTTCTTGTTTATGCAAAAGCCAGAATGTAACGGAATCACAGTTCATTAAGCGTTTTATGCCAGTCTATTCTACATTGGTTACACCTCAGCTGAGCTCGTAGGAAGTCGGTGAACATGAACCAGGAGGTGGAGAATACGTTCTGTGACCCTTTCTAAAGCTCCTGAGATTTCACATCAGCTGCCACTTGTGCTGCTAATAGCCAGATTTTGGTGTCAGAAAAATAGCAACTTATTAAAGGATTCTTGTTCAGGAAGCTTTGAACAAACAAGCACACCAACCACGTCCATGTGGTTATCATGCTACGCCCAATATCAAAGAGGAGGTTGTTGTAACCATGGATCCAAATTCCTTGTCCCAAATACTAGGAAACCAACAGCCCAATGAGCTCTGATTTTTGAAAACTTATTCCCCCCCCCAAATGAAATATATACCCTGTTGATGCTTCAGAATACAGAAAATGAACACAGATGGTAAATCAAATTTAGGGAGCACAGTGCCTAGCTGCCAACTTCAAAAACTCTAGATGGCTCCCTTAAAGTATTTTAGATTGAGTTAAAAATAGGGCTTCTCATCAGAGTTATTGAGAAAGATGACAATCATCTCTCAAGCGGCGGTGCGTTCTTACGAGCTCTTGCTTATGAAGAGAGGAAGCTGCAGGGCAGGCCCAGATAGATGGCGCAGGAGTGGCACCACAGGTTCTTCCTCATAATGACGCCTCAGCAGCAGTGGGAAGTTGTCATGTATCATTTCAGAGAAGAAACAGCAAATGGGTAGTTTTTCATTTACCTTGAAAGATTTACCTTATCTCGCGTGTGTTTGTGCATGTGAGGTGTGTACACATACACACACAGGTGCCTGAGCATATGTTGTTGTGTGATACACATGCAGGAGCTTGTGGAGACCACAAGAGGGCGTCAGATTCCCTTGCAGCTGGGGTTACAGGCAGTTGTGAGCTACCCACTATGGTTGCTGAGATCTGAATCCAGGGCAAGAGTAGCAAGTGCTCTTAACCACCAAACCATCTCTTCAGCCCATAAATTAAAAAATAAAAATAAAAGAAATTTGTTTGTTTGTTTATTATTATATTTGCAAGTGTGGACATGGAGGTCAAGGGTCACCTTCTACCATGTCGATCCCAGGGGCTAAACTCAGGTTATCAGTCTTGTCGGTGGGTGCCTTTGCCAGCTAGGTGCCCCCGACACCAGCTAGTGGTTCTTACTTTTATTTTTTAGATTTTGTTTATTTTTATGTGTATGTGTGTTTTGCCTGATGTAAGTCTATGTACCACATGTTTGGTTCCCATGGAGGGCAGAAGAGGGCAGTAGATTCCCTGGAAACTAGAGTTACAGATGGTGGTGAGCTACCATGGAGGTGCTGGGAATCGAACCTGGGTCCTCTGGAAGAGCAACAAGTATTCATAACTGCTGAGCCATTTCTCTAGCCTCCAGCAATTTTTATTTTTATTTTAATTATTCGGCCAGGAAGATGGCTTAGTGGAAAAATGCTTTCCACTCAGATATGAGGATGGGGGCTCAGTTTCCAGCATTCACATAAAAGATCAGTCAGTGGTAGCAGCACACACCTGTAATCCCAGTGCTAAGGATGTGTGGACCCAGGAATCCTTGAAGCTTGCTAGTCAGCCGGTCTAGACTAATCAATGAGAGACCCTGTCTCAAAAATAATGAGGTGGAAAGTGTCTGTGGGAGACGCTTAGGGTCAACTCTGGCCTCCGCATGTGTGTGTGTGCACACATGTACATGTCCACATGCACACAAAGCAAGTATTTGACAGACGTTCTTGATCTTGGAGCTTGGCCTTCTACTTCATCCCTGAGTGTTTTGTCAGCAGGGTAGAGGTCTTAATTCTCTGAGGGGTCAGTCAAGCTCAGGTAGACAGGCAGACCCTACCTAACAGAGTAAAGCTCTGGGTTAGAGCTTCTGCACTGATTGTGGACTGCCGACCCTGGCAACTTACCCAGTTTTTAATCATCAGTAAAGAGGGTATTTGAGAAATATCAGCATTCAGTATTGTAAATGATTATAATACACTGTGGGTGGACGGAGTAAGTAGGAAACTCTTTGTATTTGCAGGATGCCTTCTATTTTGTAAAACTTTTTCATATTTATGAGTGATTTGTGAATTTTTGTTAAGAGGACTGTGCTTTTTGATGCAGCATTACCCAGAAGCTTGGTGTCTAGGGAACATAAAAACAGATTTACTCTGATTGATCAAGGTATAGAGTTTCTACCCAGACCCAAACCTCCTTCACTACTGTGTGGTCTGATTCCTACCAAGCACAGCTGAATCCTCCACCAGGGAGATAGGTGTGTGCTTTGCTTAAACACCAGGACAAAGTGGACTTTTGGACGGCACAGAATCTTAGAGACCAAAGGTCATGTCTACTCTGAAGTCATACACAGATTTACTTCGCCATAGCTTTAATCTAACAATATGCTGGGATTGCACAGAGGTGCCGGAGTAGGTTTTGAGATATTTTTACAGCTGTTTTTTTTTGCTCATCGAGGAATTGAATTCTGTCTTTAAAACGCCTATATTACTGAATAGCAACCTGCCCTGTGTTTTGAAGGATACCAAGAAAGCAATTCAAGTTCGCTGCTTGAATCATTATGCAAAGCTGAAGAGCAATAATGAACCTCATTTGAACACTGGATGCAGGTAAAACATTCCCCTTCCTCTTAGACAATTAAATTCCTTGATGTAAATTTTTATAATAAATCTTGACTTAGTGACTAATAATGGCATTATTCTATTTTTTTTAATTAAAGGGATTTTTTTGGCCTAACAGCTCACAGTAGTTTATGATTTTGTTTTATTTTGAGACACGATCTTATGTAGCCCAGGCTGTCCTTGAACTATATTCCTAAGGATGACCCAATCAAGGATGGCCTTGAACTTTCCACTCTTAATGGCTTGACTTGTCAAGTGCCAGAATTGCAAGGGTGGACCGTCACATCTGGTTTGACGCAGTTCTGAGAATGGAACCCAAGGTTCATGCCTGCTAGGCAACTGAGCTACACCCCCACATTCCCACAGAATGTGGAAATGTCTTTCAGGTGGAAGCAACCTTCATCCCTGTTCTGGCTAGTTTTATGTCAACTCTAAACAAACTAGGGTCATCTGAAAGGAGGGAACCACAATTAAGAAAATGTCACCATAAATCCGACTGCATTAGTGATCAGTGCTGGAGGGCCCAGCCCATTGTAGGTGATGCCATCCCTGGACTGGTGGTCCTGGAAAGAAAGCAAGCTGAGCAAGCCACGAGAAGCAAGGCAGTAAGCAAAACTCTTCCATGGGCTCTGTATCAGCTCCTACCTCCAGGTTCCTGCCCTGTGCGAGTTCCTGTCCTGGTTTCCTTCCTACCAGGTGATATCCATGGGGATCTGTGGGGCTCTGGCCCAGCTGGGGAGTGGCCAAAGAGTTGCAGCTCTCCGTGAGGGAGCAGGAGCAAGGCAGGCTGCTGGGCCTCTTCCAGGGCTGCCGCTGCCCGCTGCCCGAGTCAGTGGCTGGAGGTGGGAGGAGTCAGGCAGCTAGGAGCCAAGGTCAGGGCCACCCAGCAAGAATTGGCTGCAATAGGCTCAAGCAACTTCCAGCAAGGAAAGCTTCAGGAGAGAAAACCCTTCCCTGGAATGTTACAGCTCAATAAGACAGGCACTCTTAGATGATCTTTGGTGAAATAAATCATGCACTTTATTTCTTGTGGATAGGACCTCATCAACATTTGGGGGTGGGTTGGGATCTAGAGGCCGATGCTTTCTGTTGGCTTGGTCTGAGAGGTTAGGGATGCTTCATTTGCATGTGGAAGGGCTTCAGGTGTTGTCCCTAAGTGACTGCTTGTCAAGGTCCTCTCAATGGGGTGTCCTGGTCACATGTTACAGGACAGGAACCTGGTTGGTAGTAGATTTAAGTACTGTTTACGTTTATGAGAATTACCAGGGTTTCTGAATCCGCTTGACCTTACTGAGTTTTCTGTCTGGTGGCATGGTCCACTGCCCCACAATGGAGTACAATGTGGAAATGTAAGCCAAATAAACCCTTTCCTCCCCCACATTGCTTTGGTCATGGTATTTCATCTCAGTAGTAGCGACTGTAACTAGGACAATCCACTTAAACCATGTAGAATGCTTCTTCTACACATACCCTCTTAGTTCCTGCTTCAGTTTTAAGCTGCAGAGGCCCGTATGAATTCTGTGAAGCTGTAATCTTCAAAGCCTGTGGGTTGCTGCTTTTGTCTCTGATATCATTTGCAGCCAATTCAGGCATGGTGTGTGAGGCTCTGACTGGGCACGGGGCCAGCTGTGGGATGGGTGGTACAAACCCTTGTTTTCCAGGCTCTGATTCTCTGGGAAGGGATCTCCAGTCATATGGGCCTCCGCCTCCTGCCTCCTGTCTATGAAGTTTAGTCAGCAATTTGAGGAAGAAGAGACGAAGCAGAAAGCATATGGGTTGTCAGCCCTAGCAGGTGATTTGAAGCTAGAAGGTTAGCCTGGGGCTTATTTTGGGGTTAGGTAGTTATTTTATTTTATTTTATTTTATTTTATTTTATTTTATTTTATTTTATTTTATTTTATTTTATTTTATTTTATTTTATTTTATTTTATGTGTATGAGTGTTTGGCCTGCATGCATATCTGGGAACCATGAGCATGTCCTGTACCCTCAGAGGCCAGGAGAGTGTCTTGGATTCCCTGGAACTGGAGTTACAGGTGAGCTGTCATGTGGGTGCCTGGAATCAAACCTGGATATGCTGGCTGCTCTGGAAGAACAACAAATGCTGTTAATCATTAAGCCATCTCTCTAGCCCCAGTTGGTGGTTTTAAATGTTATTTTTTGAATGTGTGTTGTTGTGGGTATCCATTAGAGAAGACTTCTTGGAAATGGATTTAAGTCAATAAAAAGTCTTCCCAGTGTTACCCACAGCTTTTCCCAGGGTGAGCTTTTAAGGTCTCCCATGCACACCATGTTCTGTGTTGAGATTCTTCAGTAACAAGAACAGTTAGAACATGTAGAGACTTTCCTAGAGTCATGGACTTTAATGGATTAGGTCTTTGTTTTTGTTTTGGCTGACGGTACTATCTACGTGCTGGGTTTTAATGGAGTCAGTTGTGCTAAGGTCTGGGGGCCTATTACAGTATGGAAGTTTGCCTGCAAGTATGTGTATGCACCATGTGCATATCGGGTGCCAGAAGAGGCACTGAATCCCTTGGAATTGGACATAGGGTGGGTTGGGAGCTGCCTTGTGGATGCTGGGAAATGTACCTTCACCCTCTGCAAAAGCCCTTAATCACTGAGCCACGTCTCTAGGGATGTTATGTTAGAATAAAAAGATGAAAAATATCAGGGGCGTGGGAAGAAAAAGAAGCCCTTTCCCCAGGATCTAGCTTGAGTTTCTTACTGACAGTCAAGAACTTCAACCTAGCTGACAAATAGTGAAGACTGCCTACTGCCGTAGCTTGCCTCCTGTGTCAGCATGACATGCTTGGAAAGACAGAAACTTCATGGAGGGGTTGCTTCAGTTGGATTGGCTCCTCACCGTGTCTATGGGCATTTTCTTGACTGCTAATTGGTGTGGAAGGCCCCACCCAACTGTGGGCAGTGTCATCGCTGGTGGGTAGGCCTGGGGTGTATAAGGGCAGCTGAGAAAGCCAGAGTGAGCAGCCATTAAGCACCATTGTTCCTCTGTGATTTCTTCTCTGGTTCCTGTCTTAAGCTCCTGTCCTGGCTTCCCTGGATGAAGGATGGTGACCTTTGAGGGGAAACCAGCTCTTGGGAGACAGAGGCAAGATCTCTGTGAGTTCCAGGCCAGCCTGGTCTACACAGTAAATTACAGGACATCCAGAGCTACATAGTGAGACTCTGTCTGAAAAGGGGGTGTGTGGGACTCAGCCGGTTTTAAGGAGACAGGTTGCTTCAGGAGAAAGGCTGTGAGCCACAGCAGCCTGGGAGTTAGAGTATCTGGAATTGTAATTTCTGACATCCTTAGCAGCACTGCCATTTTAGGGTCCGTTTTGGACCTAACATTCCAGACTTTTGTTGATATTAGGCGTGATGGTTGTCATGTGGCTGCTTTCAGCTGAGTAGGGATATCATGGGAGTCGCCTTAGAAAAGCTGAACTGGAGGTCAAAGGTGGGGAGCCAGGCCTAATGGTAGGAGAGTTGGGGAAATTTCATCAGAAGCATCTGGTTTACTGACCATCGGGTAATTTCACCAACTGTCTCCTGAGAGAATCTGAAGAGACTGAGAACCATCGTTGTTACAAGAAATACAGATATCTGCGGGCCGAGGAGATGGATGAGCCAGGGGCCCAAGGAAGACACAAAGGAGAGCCACCATAGGTTCCCCTGGAAGCTTTAGTTTGAGAGGCAGCTCGCATAAGCCTTTAATCCTCGTTTCCGCTTGGCTGCACCGGTTCGCACACTAGCAGCATTTTTCATTGATGAAGAGGCAAGTGGCTCCCTTTTCAGCTGTCAGCAAATTCAGGGCTTGCTGACTTTGTAGGACCATAGAGGCTAGGGAGGGGAACTGGTTTTGGAGTCGCTGTAGAGCTGAGGTTGATTCCTGGGTGGAATCTCCCTGCTGAATGGAAATCTGCTAAGGTAGATCTAGATGTGGGCAGACGGTAAAGTTAAGGTGCCCAGGGGATCTTTATCTTCCGTGTCTATTTGAAACTTCCAGACCCGTTGTGTGGTCCTAGCGGAAAGAACACCCAATAGGAGGGAGAGGAAAGAGCCCAGGCTCGGGGATAGGAGGGAGAATTTAAGCTTTAGCATCCCATTGGATGGCAGAATTTACTTATCAGGTGAGGGGTCTAGAGTTTGGTTTTTGGGCTGTGGCAAGTGGATCCCAGTTTCAACACCCTGAAACTTAAGGTTTTGAAATTTAAAGGTGTTGACAAAAAGAGGTAACAGTCCAATCTATATCTACCCAGGCGGCAGCATGAGAACAGAAAGGCAGGGTGTGTGCTTCGGTTCCAGAACCATCATTTGGGTCTTCAAGATTTTCTTCCCCTCAGTTCTCTTTCTGTCCTGTAACAGATGAACGTTTACGCTCATCTTGATAACCTACAGGTTTTATTTTTTTACTACGGCTCAAAACACGAGTCTGTTCGAGCAGCTTTCAGACACTTATTAATTGCTTTGTCTACAATAGAGATTTCAATACATATTAAAACAAGCCGTGGTTCTGATGATACCTCTAAAACTCGAAGCTTGTTTTCAGTTACTTGCTTCAGGCTTAGCTTGACAACTTATACAGAACACATAGATAGGTCTCTCCCTCCAAGGTGGTCTCTGTAAATGAATTATATTTGTATTTAGCATGACTACAAATTCAGTTCTGAACACATTAAAGACACATTGATTATTTATAAAGAGACTGACCACGCACTTGTATGTCTTAGTAACTTTTATAAGATTAGGATTTTGTAATTATATCTCTGTTGAGTTTGAGCCTTAAAAATGTGTAATTTTTGAATTGAAGACCCTTTAGTTTCAAAATAAAATTGAAAAGATAAATACAGTTCATGGAGAGACCAGGAACTTTATTTTCCTGATCCTTTTATAGTGTACTTTTACAAAATACCACAGTTTTTTTTTATATGACTCAGTTTCTCCAAATAGCTAAAGTTTAATCAAGTTAGCAAAGACATAGCAGTTAGACAGGCTGTGGTTCTGATGATACCTATAAGACTCGAAGCTTGTTTTCAGTTACTTGCTTCTGGCTTGACTTGACAACGTGTATAGAAGGCTATCTTCCATCAGATTCTGTTAGCCTGAACGGAGCATTATAACCTCAGGAATTTATAAGCTTCAATCCTCTCACAGATGTTGTTCCTAAGTCCTATAGACCTTGTTCATGATTATGTTCTCATTTGGTTTTTTCCTTCACTCTTAGTGTTAATCCCGCCAAATGATAGTAAAGCTCAGTACTCTTTTTTTTTTTTTTTTTTTTGGTCAAATTAAGCAAGCTTTATTTTCTGTCAGACAGAGACTGTCTTCCTGAGGTGGGTTTGAGGAAAATAGCATTGACAAAGGAGAAGACGGGTTTATATCAGCCCCCAAACTGCAAGGCCAGAGGTTATGTAGGAACTTGGCAGAATACCTCAAAATTATTTGCCAGAACATCTTATCAGGGTGGAGGCCAGGGTATAGGGAATGAAACCTCAAATTCCAGAAAACAGGTCAAGATAGGGTCAAACTCAAGTTTTACAGAAAACAGGAATGAAGTTATTTTGACCTTGTAATAAGATGGCTTTCAATCTTAAGATGGAATCAGGTTAGTCCATCCACATCCTTGATAAGTAATGGTTATTTTTTAATCTCTAGGGGCTGGCAGTGCTCTGGTGGGGCACCTTAGTATTTTTTGTTTGGAGAGAGAAACAGTTGTATCATGGATAGGGTCTCTCTAATTACATCTGATTGGTTAGCATAGAAAGAATAATTTTTTTTTTCTTAAAGCTATCCTTTCGTTCTGTATAGAACGGATTGAGTGCCCGGTCACATTGTAAACTGTTTCAGCTAAAAATTTACCTGTTGATAGATCTTGCTCTGTTTGATTTTTCACAGGTATCATTTTGATAATGAGGAAGCCAGGTATGCCAGTAGGTTTTATGTACAGTCATTTTTGTCCCCTTTGCCAGGGAGTTTCCTTTGGATCTAACATTTCTTTTCTTTTTTTTTTTTTAGTTTTTCTTTTTTTTTTTCTTCCTTTTTTATTTTTGATACTTTATATACATTTCCAATGTTTCCCCTTTTCTGAGTCTCCTCTTTGTATACCCCCCATCCCCTCCCCAACCCGCCTCTAGGAGGGAATTCCACCTC
>CM052708.1:3558857-3589348 GCA_028551405.1 Uromys caudimaculatus
GTTCAATTTTCTGAGGGTCCACCAAACTGATTTCCAGAGTGGTTGTACCAGCTTGCAATCCCACCAGCAATGGATGAGTGTTCCACTTTCTCCACATCCTCGCCAGTATCTGTTGTCACCTGAGTTTTTGATCTTAGCCATTCTGACTGGTGTGAAGTGGAATCTCAGACTTGTTTTGATTTGCATTTCCCTGATGACTAAGGATGTTGAACATTTCTTTAGGTGCTTCTTAGCCCTTCGAGTTTCCTCAGTTGAGAATTCTCTGTTTAGTTCTGTTCCCCATTTTTTGATAGGGTTATTTGGTTCTCTGGAGTCTAACTTCTTGAGTTCTTTGTATATATTGGATATTAGCCCTCTATTGGACATAGGATTGGTAAAAATCTTTGCCTAATCTGTTTGTTGCCGTTTTGTCCTATTGACAGTGTCCTTTGCCTTACAGAAGCTTTGCAATCTCATGAGGTCCCATTTGTTGATCCTTGATCTTAGAGCTTAAGCCATTCATGTTCTGTTCAGGAACTTTTCCCCTGTGCCTATATGTTCGAGACTTTTCCCCACTTTCTCTTCTATTAAATTCAGTGTATCTAGTTTTATGTGGAGGTCCTTGATCCACTTGGACTTGAGCTTTGTACAAGGAGATAGGAATGTATCAATCTGCATTCTTCTACATGTCCACTGCCAATTGAACCAGCACTATTTGTTGAAAATGCTGTCTTTTTTCCATTGGATGGTTTTAGCTCCTTTGTCAAAGATCAAGTGACTGTAAGTGTGTGGTTTCATTTCTGGGTCTTCAGTTCTATTCCATTGATCTACCTGCCTGCGGCTGTACCAATACCATGCAGTTTTTATCACTACTGCTCTGTAGTACAGTTTGAGGTCAGGGATGCTGATTCCCCCAGAAGTTCTTTTATTGTTGAGAATAGTTTTTGCTATCCTGGGTTTTTTGTTATTCCAAATGAATTTGAGAATTGCTCTTTCTAAGTCTATGAAGAATTAGGTTGGGATTTTGATGGGGATTGCATTGAATCTGTAGATGCTCTTAGCAGGATAGACATATTTATAATAACCAGAAACTGGAAGCAACCCAGATGTCCCTCAACAGAGAAATGGATACAGAAAATGTGGTACATTTACACAATGGAATACTACTCAGCTATTAAAACAATGACTTCATGAAATTCGCAAGCAAATGGATGGAACTAGAAAATATCATCCTGAGTGAGGTAACTCAGTCACAAAAGAATGAACATTGTATGTACTCACTAATAAGTGGATATTAGCCCAAAAGTTCGGAATACCCAAGATTCAATTCACAGCAACGTTTGGACTGAGCGTGGGGTTCCAGATGGAGGAGTTGGAGAAGGGACTGAAGGAGCTGAGGGAGTTTGCAGCCCCATAGAGGGAGCAACAGTGTCAACTGGCCTGACCCCCTGGTGCTCCCAGAGACTGGACCACCAACCAAAGAATACACAAGGAGGGACCCATGGTGCTGGCCACATATGTGGCAGAGGAGGGCCTTGTTGGCTATCAGTGGGAGGAGAGGCCCTTGGGCCTGAGGGTGTTAGATGCCCCAATATAGGGGAATGACAGGGAGGGAAGACAAAAATGGGTGGGTGGGTGAGTAGGTGAATACCCTCTGTACTGGCTAGGTTTGTGTGTCAACTTGACACAAGCTGAAGTTATCACAGAGAAAGGAATTTGAGTTGAGAAAATGCCTCCATGAGATCTAGCTGTAAGGCATTTTCTCAATTAGTGATCAAGGGGGGAGGGTCCCTGTGAGTAGTATCATCTGTGGGCTGGTAGTCTTGGGTTCTATAAGAAAGCAGGCTGAGCAAGCCAGGAGAAGTAAGCAAGCCAGTAAGCAGCATTCCTCCATGGCCTCTGTATGAGCTCCTGATTCCCAACCTGCTTGAGTTCCAGTCCTGACTTCCTTTTGTGATGAACAGCAGCATGGAAGTGTAAGCCGAATAAACTCTATCCTCCCCAACTTGTTTCTTGGTCATGATGTTTGTGCAGGAATAGAAACCCTAAGACACCCTCATAGAGGCAGGTGGAGGAGGAGAGGGGATAGGGGGTTTCCAAAGGGAAGACCTGGAAAGGGGAAAACATCTGAAATATAAATAAAGTATTAAAAAAAAAAAAGAAGAAGAAAGAAAAGAAAACAGAAGAAGTAACAGTATCCTGCACTGTAAGCAACAAACAGCATTAATGACTTCTTTTCTTATTTGGATGCTAGTGCTAGTCATAAGCCTTATCTTTTGGAGGCTGTTGTTGCAGGAGTTGTATTTGAGGGGATAAAGGCTAGGCTGAAGAGGTGTTGGCCTGAAGCTGACTTCACCTAGGGGTGACAGCGAAATGGGACAGGGCAATACTAAACAGCCTAAAAAAGCTGCTTCAGGCGAGAGGAGCAGGGTTTAACAAAAAGACGTTAGAAAATTTTTTAGTTCAAATAGACTATATTTGTCCATAGTTCCCAGAAGGAGGAACTTTGGATAAGGAAACCTGGGAAAAGTTTGGAGAAGTTCTGAGAACCACCCAGGCAGATCCTACCATCTTCTGCCTCTGGGTGCTTATAAAAGATGCTATTGATAATAAAAACATAGGGAGGGCCGTCGCTGCTGCCTCCGCTACCGCTAGTGGAAGAAGATGGCGGAAGGCAGAGCGGCGGACCTGGACACCCAGCGTTCTGACATCGCTATGCTGCTCAAAACCTCACTCCGGAAAGGGGACACCTGGTATCTAGTTGATAGTCGGTGGTTCAAACAGTGGAAAAAATATGTTGGCTTTGACAGTTGGGATAAATACCAGATGGGAGATCAAAATGTTTATCCTGGACACATCGATAACTCCGGACTTCTCAAAGATGGTGACGCGCAGTCACTTAAGGAGCACCTTATCGTTGAGTTGGATTGCATACTGTTGCCAACAGAGGGCTGGAATAAACTTGTCAGTTGGTACACGCTGATGGAAGGCCAAGAGCCAAAAGCAAGAAAGGTGGTAGAACAGGGTGTTTGTAAAGCACTGCAAAGTCGAAGTCTACCTCACAGAACTGAAGCTCTGTGAGAATGGGAACATGAACAACGTTGTAACGCGGAGGTCTAGCAAGGCTGACACCATAGATACGATTGAAAAGGAAATAAGAAAAATCTTCAATATTCCAGATGAGAAGGAGGCCCGACTGTGGAACAAGTATATGAGTAACACATTTGAGCCACTGAATAAACCAGACAGCACCATCCAGGACGCCGGCCTCTACCAAGGACAGGTGTTAGTGATAGAACAAAAAAATGAAGATGGAACATGGCCCAGGGGTCCCTCTACTCCTAATGTGAAAAACTCAAATTATTGTCTCCCGCCATATACTGCTTATAAGAACTATGATTATTCAGAACCTGGAAGAAACAATGAGCAGCCAGGCCTGTGTGGCTTAAGAAACTTGGGAAATACGTGTTTCATGAACTCAGCCATTCAGTGTTTGAGCAACACACCTCCACTTACTGAATATTTCCTCAATGATAAGTACCAAGAGAAGCTGAATTTTGACAATCCCTTAGGAATGAGAGGTGAAATAGCTAAGTCATACGCTGAACTCATCAAGCAAATGTGGTCTGGAAAGTTCAGCTACGTCACTCCCAGAGCATTTAAGACACAGGTAGGACGTTTTGCACCTCAGTTCTCTGGATATCAACAGCAAGACTGCCACGAACTCCTAGCTTTCCTATTAGATGGATTACATGAGGATTTGAATAGAATTAGGAAAAATGTATATATCCAGTTAAAAGATGCTGATGGGAGGCCAGACAAGGTGGTTGCTGAGGAAGCCTGGGAAAACCATTTAAAAAGAAACGATTCCATCATAGTGGATATATTTCATGGCCTTTTCAAGTCTACTTTAGTGTGTCCTGAGTGTGCTAAGATCTCAGTGACCTTTGACTCTTTCTGTTACTTGACACTTCCATTGCCTGTGAAAAAAGAACGTAGCTTGGAAGTTTATTTAGTTAGAATGGATCCACTTGCTAAACCTATGCAATACAAAGTTATTGTGCCCAAAATTGGAAATATACTAGATCTTTGTGCAGCACTGTCTGCTTTGTCAGGAGTACCTGCAGAGAAGATGATAGTCACTGACATATACAATCATAGATTGCACAGGATATTTGCCATGGATGAAAACCTGAGTAGTATTATGGAGCGGGATGATATTTATGTGTTTGAAATTAACATCAACAGGACAGAAGACACAGAACATGTGGTTATTCCTGTTTGCCTAAGAGAAAAATTCAGACACTCGAGTTACACTCACCATACTGGCTCTTCACTGTTTGGCCAGCATTTTCTTATGGCTGTACCACGAAACAATACTGAAGATAAACTCTATAATCTCCTACTCTTGAGAATGTGCCGGTATGTCAAAATGTCTACTGAAACTGAGGAAACTGATGGACACCTGCGTTGCTGTGAGGACCAGAATATTAATGGGAATGGTCCAAATGTCATACATGAAGAAGGTTCACCAAGTGAGATGGAAACAGATGAACCAGATGATGAGTCCAGCCAGGATCAAGAGCTTCCCTCAGAGACTGAGAACAGTCAGTCTGAAGACTCAGTCGGAGGAGATAATGATTCTGAAAATGGATTGTGCCCTGAAGAAACATGCAAAGGTCAACTTACGGGACACAAAAAGCGGTTGTTTACATTCCAGTTCAACAATTTAGGCAACACTGATATCAACTACATCAAAGAGGACACCAGGCATATAAGATTTGATGATAGGCAACTTCGGCTAGACGAAAGATCTTTTCTCGCTTTGTACTGGGACCCTGACTTGAAGAAGAGATACTTTGATGAGAATGCTGCAGAGGATTCTGAAAAACATGAGAGCGTGGACTATAAATCTCCAAAAAGACCCTTTGTGAAGTTAAAAGACTGCATTGAGCTTTTTACAACAAAAGAGAAACTAGGTGCCGAAGACCCCTGGTATTGTCCAAATTGTAAAGAGCATCAGCAAGCCACAAAGAAATTAGACCTATGGCCCCTGCCTCTGGTTCTTGTGGTGCATCTCAAGAGGTTCTCCTATAGTTGCTACATGAGAGACAAGCTAGACACATTGGTGGACTTTCCCATCAGTGACTTGGATATGTCGGAGTTCCTAGTCAACCCAAGTGCAGGCCCTTGCCGCTATAACCTGATCGCTGTCTCCAACCACTACGGAGGGCTGGGAGGAGGACATTATACTTCTTTTGCAAAAAACAAAGATGGGGCTGGAGAGATGGCTCTGTGGTTAAGAGCGCCGACTGCTTTTCCAAAGGTCATGAGTTCAAATCCCAGCAACCACATGGTGGCTCACAACCATCCGTAATGAGATCTGATGCCCTCTTCTGGTGTGTCTGAAGACAGCTACAGTGTACTTACATATAATAACTAACTAACTAACTAACTAAATATTAAAAACAAAAAAACAAAGATGATGGAAAATGGTACTATTTTGATGACAGTAGTGTCTCCACTGCATCTGAAGACCAAATTGTGTCCAAAGCAGCGTACGTGCTCTTCTACCAGAGACAGGACACTTTCAGTGGAACTGGCTTCTTCCCTCTTGACCGAGAAACTAAAGGTGCTTCAGCTGTCACAGGTATCCCCCTGGAAAGTGATGAAGACAGCAATGATGATGACAATGACCTAGAAAATGAAAACTGTATGCACACTAATTAACGAAAGGCCAAGAAGCCATACGACAGACTTTCCTGCTGGTGGTGTCTATGGAGATGGAGTTATCTACCACATTAAAGAGAAGTCTGAGATGAGGAGTTTCAGATCCCAAATGTAAATCCTTTATCAGATTTTAACTTGTGCAGTACTTGAAGTGAAACACAATGAAAACTTTAACAGAAATTGTCTCTTAATACATTTACAGTCTTGTATCTATAAGCTAAATATATATAGGAAATCACAATAAATTCCTTTTAAGTTTAAAAAAAAAAAAAAAAACATAGGGAGACCTCGAAGGCATTGGCTATTGCCTGGGAACAGCTTGAAGCACTCAAGGAAGAGCGTCTATCAGAGAGGGCTTCCTCAGAAAAAGTCTCTGTCAACTCTAAATTAGAGAAAAAAATAGACCTAACAAGGCATTAAGAGCTGAGATAAAAGAAATTAGAGGCAATGATGATGAATTAGATCCAGAGGAGGAAGCTGATTTAGAAGAGGCTGCCAAATATCGTAATGAGGATTGGCCTCCTTCTGTATCTTCTGCTCTGCCTATGGCATGTCTTGCAATATCAGCAGTATCAAAAGACGCTGCCCAGACGGACATGCAAGTCTATAAATTAGAATTAGAAATTAAGTTGCAAAAATTGACTAATGAGCTACAAGAATTAAAGAGTGCACCAAGTACAGGAAAGAGCAATGGTTCTATGATATGCCAATCACCGCTAGAAAGAGTGGGGATCAGTCTCGCAGGAAGGGACAGGATACATCTGAAGTGTTACCTTTCCCTGCAGTTGAGATAATTGACCAGCAGGGCAATAGAGTCAGACAATACCAGTTATTAGAGTTTAAAGTGATAAAAGAATTAAAAACAGCTGTGGCACAGTATGGGCCTACCGCTCCCTTTACACAAGCTTTGTTGGATACTATGATGGAAGCAAATTTAACTCAAGATTGGAAAACTATATGTAAGGCTACTTTGTCAGGAGATTACTTACTTTGGAGTTCTGAATGGCGTGAAGCAAGTAAAAGAACTGCTATGATGAATGCACAGTCTGGCAATGCAAACTGGAATCTCTCGGGAGAGGGACCTTATGACGGCAATGCTAATCAGATTGGCCTGCCTGCAGGGGTTTATGCACAGATGGCGTAGCTGCCCACCACTGTGCCTGGACTCATCAAACAAGATCCCGATGAACTGTTTCAGGAATTTGTGGATCGACTGCTAAAAGCAGCTGGTAGAATTTTTGGAGATCCTCAGACAGGAGTTCTTTTTGTTACACAACTGGCTTATGAGAATGCTAATGCAGCCTGTCATGCCACCATTCGGCCATACAGAGCAAAGACAGACTTATCTGGATACATTTGTCTTTGTGTAGAAATTGATCATACAATCAGGGTCTGGCTATGGCTGCTGCCTTACAAGGGACCACTGTGCAAGTGATGCTTTCACAGAGACGAGGGAATAAAGGATGCTTTAGATGTGGAAGTCTGGGTCACTTTAAAAATGATTGTCCTAAGAACAGAGGCATGAACGGACAATCACATTGTCCCCTAGGAATTTGTCCTCGGTGCAGGAAGGGTAGTCACTGGGCCAGGGAATGTAAGTCTAAAACAGATAACCGGGGTTGTCCCTTGTTGGGAAATGGGTTAAACTCAAGCCTCCAAACGTCCACAGCAAGCAGCTTATGTGACCATGAAGCTGTTGCCAAGCCAAGGAAATCCATTTTTGAACTTATTAGAGCAACCCCAGGAAGGGCAGGGTTGGGCCTCAGTTCTACCACCTATACAGTACTAACCCCAGAAGTGGGTGTCCAACCCCTGCCTACAGGAGTTTTTGGCTCCTTGCCTCCAAGGACCTGTGGGTTACTTCTGGGCCAAAGCAGCATTTTATAAAAGGACTACAGATCTACCCAGGAGTTAAAGATAATGATTATGCAGGAGAAATTAGAATTATGGCTGCTTCCCCCCATGGCATTATAACTATACCTGCTAACAAAAGAATTGCTCAACTTATTTTAGTTCCTTTGCATCTGCTGCCCTCCAAATATGTTAAAAACAAGAAAGGACAGGTGGCTTTGGTTCCTCTGATGTGTACTGGGTCCAATCTATTACTAATAAGAGACCTAACCTTAAATTAGTAATTGAAGGAAAAAGTTTTGAAGAATTAATAGACACTGGAGTAGATGTAACAATTATTATTATTTTTGTTTGTTTGTTTTTTTCAAGACAGGGTTTCTCTGTGTAGCCCTGGCTGTCCTGGAACTTACTCTGTAGACACGGCTGGTCTCGAACTCAGAAATCCACCTGCCTCTGCCTCCCAAGTGCTGGGATTAAAGGCGTGCGCCAGCACTGCCCGGCAGATGTAACAATTATCAAATGACAGGATTGGTCATCAACTTCACCCCTCTCAGCTACTCACTCATCTCCAAGGGATTGGTTATTCCAATAATCCAAAACAAAGTTCCAGACTTAAGATTTATGAAAGGTTAATGAAATTAGGGACTTATGAAGGCATTAAAACCTGGCTTACCTACTCCAGCTGCCATTCCAAAAAAAATGTATAAAATTATTATAGATTTAAAAGATTGTTTTTATAGTATTCCTTTGCATCTTGATGGTTGTAAAAGGTTTGCATTTAGCATGCCTGCTTGTAATTTTAAAGAACACATGAAGCAATATCATTGGAAAGTTTTGCCTCAAGGAATGGCCAATAGCCCTACATTATGTCAAAAATTTATTTCTGCCTCAATACAAAAGGTTAGGACTTTGGATCCTTTAGTGTATATTATTCATTATATGGATGGTATTTTATTAGCTGATCCCTCCGAAGGAGTTTTACTACAAGCCTTTGTTCTTTGCATACAACAAGCTTTAAAATTTTGGGGAGTAGATGTTGCTCCAGAAAAGATTTGAAGACAACATCCTTTTCAATATTTGGGACATCAGTTATCCTAAACAAATTGTGGCACAGAAAATTCAAATAAGAAATGATAGTTTACTTGCTTTAAATGATTTTCATAAGCTGTTAGGAGATGTTAATTGGCTCTTAAAACTCTGTTTGTTATTTCTCAAGGGGAATGCAAATCCTAATTCCCCTGGACAATTAACTGATGAGGGACAAATAGCTTTGCAGAAAAGTAGAGGAAGCTATTAGCCAACAACAGATACATTATATAGATTATGATCAATTGTTGACTGTTTCACAGCAGTCCTTTGGCAAAAGGACCATTAATGTGAATTCTTCTTTCTTCATCTCCAAGTAAAGTTTGAACATCCTATTATGAGGCTGTTGTTATGTTAATACAGAAGTGTAGGATAGAATCATGAAAGTATTTTGGGAAAGAACTTGATGAAATATTTATTCCTTATTTCAAACAGCAATTAAATTGGTTATTGCAGAATACTGATATTTGGCCTATTGCATGGCAAACTTTTCAGGAAAATTTGATAATCATCCAAAAGACAAGTTGTTAGAATTTGCCTCTATGCACGCTTTTGTATTTACTGTAAATTTATGCATGCAGCCCATACAGAATATGCGTACTGTATTTATAGATAGCTCATCTAAAGGGAAGGCAGCATATGTAATTGGATCACATGTTCATTCTCTTGAGTTTTCCCCCTGCTTCACAAATAATTGAATTATTAGTTGTAGCCACTGTTTTTGAAATGTTAAAAAAATTAAGCTTTTAGTTTGTACACTGATAGTCAATATATAGTGCATGTGTTACAATTGCTTGAAACTGTTCCTTTTTTAGATACTGCTAGTTCTCAAATTTTCAATTTTTTATGCAAATATAGCTTCATTTAAGAGAATGTACTGTTCCTTACTTCATAGGACATTTAAGAGCTCTTACTGGATTGCCTGGACCCCTTTGTGAGGGCAATACCACAGCAGATTTGTATACCAGGCAGATTATAGGCTTTGCACAGAAACAATTAGCCAAACAATCTCATTCTTTACATCATCAAAATAGTAATAGGTTAAGACAACAATTTTGTATTTCTAGAGAATGTGCACATCAAATTGTAAAGACTTGTCCTCAGTGACCTCAATTTCTTCATGTACCACATAATGGTCTTGAGGACTCGTACCTAATCAATTATGACAAATGGATGTTATTCATATTTCTGATCTTGAAAAATTGAATAATGTACATATGACTATTGATACCCTTTCAGGCTTTCTAGTTGCAACAGCTTAATAAGAGAAGCAACTAAAAATGAAATTAGCCATTGCCTACGTTGTTTTTCTATACTGGGTGTTCCAAATAAGATTAAAACAGGAACTGGCTATTGCAGTCAGGCATTTGAGATTTTTTGTTAACAATTTAGTATTAGTCATATTACTGGGATTCCTTATAATCCTCAAGGACACGATATTGTGGAACAGGCCCATGGAACTTTAAAACAGTATCTTTAAAAAATAAAAAAGGGGGAATTATATCCCCATACACTACAAAATTATTTAAATCATGCCTTTTATTTTAAAAATTTAAAATTCGGATGCCAAGGAACTCTCTGAATGTGGGGAAGAGGGCATGTCTGTGTTTTATCTGTAGGATGTTGAAGGAGCATCCTAGCTGCCAGAGTGGTTAATGAGACATACTGATGCTGGGACAAAGACTGATGCTGATCGTGAGCTTGCAGACTGCCCTGACAATGGTGATAGGGAAGCTGTATTTGGCCTATGTCTCTGATCCACCCCTTTTTACATCTCACGGTATGGGAAGGCCCAGAAGTTGTGGTAATGGTAAACACCACTAAGTTGATAAATATGCCTGCTGGAGGAAATTTCACTATCAGTAGAGAAGTGAATTACCAAGGATTGGGAACTGGTGTCTCCATATGCTTTTCAAAGTGGAACACTACTGGATGTCTGAGAGTATCTAGTACTACATTGCAGGGAAAAGATCTTGACTTATGCAAAGATGGTTTAAATGGCATTGGAGTAACTTTACCCATTGACCTAGAGGCTGAGGGATACCAGGCACTGCAGCATTTTCCACATTGTGGGATGAGGGAATGCACAAATATCACAATTTCCTGGAAAAGATGTATGAGGAATTAGCCTGTGCTTTATTAGCCCCATGGGACTGACCTCAAGATTTTGGACTGGTTGGAATATAGAGGAGTGTCTAGTATGACTAATTATGCCACTGGCTCTCCATCTTCACCTATCCTCCCCTCATCAGCTTTGTCTGCTGGACTCTGGTGAACTCACACAGGCTATCAGCAAGGATATGTATGGAAGCTGGGTGCTGCCTTAGATGATGTGAGTGCTCAGCCTGAAAGATCAAGTCCAGCTTGGATGAAAGGGCCTATTGCAACATGTGTTCACAAGCCTTATAACCTAGTAAGAAATATTAGCATTATTCTACATTCTGAAAACAATACTTTTGATGTGTCTTATGTTGGTTATAATTTGACTAATTGTGTTTTAAAAGCCTATTATAAGCATTCTGTAGTGATTTTACAACAAACTGCTTTTGCGATAGTTCCTGTAACTATTACTGAAGATTGGTTTGATGACAAGGGTTTATAGGTAATTGAAGAGTTAACAAAGGCATTGGCCAGGCCTAAATGCATGATTGGTTTATTATAGCAGGTGTTGTAGCTTTGATTACTTTAATGGCCACTGCTACTAAAGCTGCTATTGCCCTATCCCAAAGTGTTCATACAGCTCATTTTGTATATGATTTATCCAGAGATATTTCCATGGCATTGCATACTCAGGAGGATATAGATGATAAGATGCAACAGAAATTAGATGCCTTACTTGAGGTGGTTAATTTCTTGGGGAAAGAAATACAAGGGTTAAAAATGCAAACTAGATTTAGATGTCATGCTAATTATCAATGTATTTGTGTATGCCAAAAATTTTTTAATGTTACTATATATAGTTGGGAGAATATACAATCCCACTTGCAAGGTGTTTGGAGTCATGCCAATTTATCTTTGGACTTATTAAAATTATACCAGGAAGTTATTAACTTAGAAAAAGCAGAGCCTCTACATTTTGAAGCAGCTCAAGCAGCTCGAGATCCAAGAGGACATTGCAGGGTTGGTTTCTTTCTTGGCTTGCACTACTATAACACAGCATTGCTATTGCCACACTTGCTATAGTATTGCTCTTTTATTTACTGCTGCCATGTGTTCTTCAGTACACATTGTCACAATTTTAATATCTGAAGAGTCAGATACATGGCCTCCATCTAAAAACATCCTCCTCTCCAGTTTGACTGAATATGACCAATGACAGGTAAGAGTATTCTTGAACTCCTATCAACCTAAGACAGAACATAAATCAATGCTATGTATGCTTCCACAACAGGTAAGAAGGAGCAATATAGACACCAACCTAAGACAGGTATATTCAGCTGGAGCATCCTTTATTAAATAAAATAAAAAAGGGGAAACTGTGGAGAGCCAAAATACTGTCATGAGAGAAGTGTGTATAGCCAAGGCCGTGAGAACGGTCTGTGTAGCCAAGGTCAGAGAGTAGTGTGTGCAGCCAAGAGGAACTCCTATCTATGTTTAGTCTGTAGAGAAACTTTCTCAAGAAGAGCTTTGTTTTCTGAAGTGCTTACAAGCTGGAGCTGCAGAAACAAACTTTGAGTCTTGATCAGAACCTTGTCTTGGCTTCACGCTTCTTTCGCCCCCTACCCTTTTCATTTCCAGCCCTCCATTCAGGTGAACCCTGTTCGTCCTCTAGCCACTGGATGGCTACAGGATGGCGTGAAGAACTTGGGGAGGGGGACCAGAGGGGGGCAACATTTGGAATGTAAATAAATAAACTAACTTAATAAAAAATGATTTCTACCAGAACATATTTTTCTGCAAATGTTTTGATTTTATTTTTTTTTCCTGGCTGCATAAAATTCCATTGTTCCCAGTAACACAGATGATCTGATTATCAGAACAAAATATGTCCACTTGATCTGGGAGTCAATGATATTTTCTCTATCATTTTATCATCCATCCATCTGTTGATGGACATCTAAGTTGGCTCCATTTCTTGGCTGATTTGATACAGCAGCAACAAGCCTAGGTGTCCAAGAATCTCTGTAGTATTAACTTAGAGTCCTTTGTGTATATGGAAGAATGGCATAGCTGGATCATATGGTAGAAAGCCATGCTGATTTAAATAGTGGTTGCACAAATTTACAGTCTCTGCGGTAAGGTAACGATTCCAACCTTCCATTCCCCACATCCTGGCCAGCATTTGTTGTCCTTTGTTTTCTTGGTGATTGCCATTTTGATCTGAGTGATATGGAATCTTGAGGCAGTTTCAATTTACATTTCCCTGATGGCTAAGAATGTTGAACACTTTTCAAAGTATTGGACACTTGGATTTCTTCTTTTAACAACTGTCTCCCGATTACTAATTGCAAGATGCCGGGTTTTCGTGTGTGTTTTTGTGTGTGTGTGTGTGTGTGTGTGTGTGTGTGTGAATTTGTCATAGCTTCCTGCCCCACCTCATATGTAGCTGACACAGACCTTTCTCTCATGCTGCAGGCTTGCCTTACTCTGGAGATAATTTTCTTTGTTGTGAAGCAGCCTTTTAATTTCACAGAGTCCCACTTGTCAATTTTGGATTATTTCTTGAGCTATCAACAGAGCAGGTTCCCACTCCCAACTGGGTATCCATACTGGAGATTGAGCCCAGGCCCTTGCTCATGTTGGACAAGTGCTGGACCACTCAGCTCCAGCCCCTATTCCACCATCTACTGCACCTCGACAGCTCCTGTGCACTGCTTTCACTAAGGCTACTGACAAGCTGGTTGGCTGCCATATCAATTTTATCTTAAAAATCAGGTCACTGTTTGTCAAATTAGGCATGTGTAATACCTTTAGGCATTATCTTTCTTTCATTCATTATCTCTGTCTATTTCCTCTTGGTGTTTGTGGTGGTTTGAATAAGAATGGTCCCATAGGCTCATATATTTGAATGCTTAGTTGATAGAGTGAAACTGTTCCAGAAGGATCAGAAGGTGTGGCCTTGTTGGAGAAGGTGTGCCACTGGGAGTAGACTTTGAGGTTTCAAAAGCCCATACCAAGTCTCTGTCTCTCTCTGTGTTTCTGTCTCTCAGTCTGTCTCTGTCTCTGTCCCCCCCCCCCCCCCCCATGGTTCAGGATATAAGTCCTTCAGCTACTGCTCTAGTACCATGCCTGTCTGCTTACGGCCATGACGATCATGGACTAGCTCTCTGAAATGGTAAAGTCAGCCCCCAACTAAATGCTTTCATTTATAAGAATTGCCCTGGTCATGGTGTCTCTTCACAGCAATAAAGCAGTATCTAAGACAGTGTTTACAGAATTTTCTTTCTTTCTATTTTTCTTTTTAATGTTAAACATATATGTTGAAATCATCTCTGGGTATGTCGTTTTCACTAGATTATAAATGATTCCAACCTAGATATTTCCCTCTCAAGTTCCCTGTTCTCAGCAAGTCTCCCCACCCCCCGTTTTTATTTTTCCCTCAGAATGTCCAGTTGAATCGACTCTTGTTACAACGATAGACATTTCATTAGTTCTTATTAGATTACCTTTGCCATTAGTAAGCACAACGTCTTAAAATAAGGAGTTCATTTTCCCTCATAACAAACCCAGAGACAGTCTCTGCGTTCTTATCATGAAGTCAGAGTCTTTCTCCTTTGTCTGACTCATGCTCCATTTGCCTTTCATCTTTGCGACTGGCAGATGGCTGTCCTAACTGTCTGCGGGCATCGTGTCTTTATACCTGGAAGGAAGAAGGGCAAGGTGACCAGAAGGGAACCCTTCTCTTGAAGTGCTACCTTTTCATCCTGGAAGTCTGACTCAGGCATTTCCATCTGCACCTCATTGGCTGAGCTGGGCAGATGCGACCCCCATTGGCTGAGCTGAGCTGAGCTAGGCAGATCCCCCCTCCCCGCCCCCATTGGCTGAGCCGAGTTAGGCAGATGGCCATAATGAATAATGCTGGCATTGAGAATGAGGTTGGGAATAGGTGCTGGGAAGGCTGCTGGTGACTTCTCCTTGTCACTGTTTCTTACTAGTGATGCCAAGTAACCGTGTAGCCCACGTTACATTATGATACGCAAGTTTCATATTTCTTCTATCTGTTGTATTTCCATTTCAGACCCATTACTTCAGATTGTCAGCAGCAGCAGGAGATGCTGACAGCCAGGTACCCCGATCATGTCTTTTCAGAGATCTGTGATGGGGAAGCTGGAATCTTGACTTGTGCCACAGAAAAGAATTCTAGGACAAGATGACATGAGGCAAAGGTTAGGGTTTATTAAGTAAAGGAAGAAGTTATTACAGAAAAGAGCTAGTGGTGCAGATGAGCTTCTCAAGAGAGTATCACACTACTGGTGACATGCGTAGTTCAACTTATAAGTAAACTTTGATAGGGAAGGTGTTATTGATGACATGAAGCAGGAGTGGGGGGCAAGGGCTTCCCTAACAGGTCGTGGTATCAGGTGCTTTGAGCAGGCAATGGTGCAAGTCCTATGATATAGACATGTCACAAAATGAAGCGAGGTTGGTTAGCAGCCCTCTGGGTCTGCTATACTGATCCTGGTTGGTTTGGAGCAGTCACATGGTATCACCCTGCAGTTCTGTCTGGCCTATCCTGTATCACCAAGAGTACAGTTAGGATTGATGTCTGAAGTACACTGCTGAAAAATGTTGGTACTTGGCTAACCTCAACTCAGTGAGTTGGTTCTCACACATTTAAAAATCTGGAGTTAATTTTCCCACCCTGTCCCCAGGTTATCAGGAGCTCGGTGCAGCGCAGTCTTCCTTTACTTCTCACAGAGCAGTGTTTTCTCTTTCTAAGCAACACTTTGTTGGAACCATCTGTCACCTGTCAGCGTTTGCACCTCAGCAGACTACCTTGTGTCCAGTGTTGAGAATGTGAATGCTGTTAGCACTCTATTTCTGACACTTGACTAGAATATCTTATGTACACCTATAAGGTCTGTTTAAAGTTCAGTACATGTGTTTAATAAAATTTGATTATGCCAGTAGTTTATCTAACATGTCTACTTTGGTAGCATTTTCTTTTGAAGATACAATTTTGTTGTTGTTGTTGTTAAATTTGTTACTGGGAGAGGGGGCTGCCTTGACATGCATGTAGAGATCAGAGGAAAACTTGTCTGATACTGTTCTTTCCTTCCACTATGTCGATTCCAGAAATTGAATTCAGATTGTCAGGCTTGGTAGTAAGGTCTTTATGAACTGAGCCATCTGGTCAGCCAGCCACTCCTTTTGAGATAAGGTCTCCTGTATATCAGGCTGGCCTGGAGCACACAAAATGGCTGAGGATGGCCTTGAACTCTTGACCCTTCTGCCTCTGGCTCCTAGGTGCTAGAATTACAGTCATGTACCACACTACCACACCTACTGGTACTAACAAACACATTTTTAAATGTTATTTTCTATGCATCAAACACAGTAGTATTATTCACTCTTTAGATGAATGAATGCTATTTGTTTCCTGGAGGGAGAAAAGGGATATGGGTAGAAGCTGCCAGAAGAATCCAGCAATTTAAGCAGGAGAAACTAACTCCCAAAACCTAGTCTTAACAAAGATTTACTGTTATAATCTGAAAGTACTAATAGCATGGTGTATACTAATGCTATGGTGAAAACAGGATTTTGCTTACTGAATAAACAATAAATCCACCAGATGGGGCTCTAATATTCTTTTGGCCCAGTGGCTGAAAAATTAAATATTTCCTGATATCTTTAGAGGAAAAAATGTGTATACAACCACATTAACCTCCATGAGAATCTTCCTGAAATAGGATTAGGGCCTCTAACAAGCATTGTCGTTGTTTTTAATGTCTTCTGAGTCCCAGGGGGAGACTTAGAAAGAAAGTGGCCAATTTGCTGAAAAAATGAGGCATCCAGACAGCGCAGTTCAATTACCTCTGAGCTGAGTCCTTTGTGGGCCCCACTTTAAGGAAATTGAGGCTTATTTATGCACAAATGGCTACCTTATTGCTAGTGTGTTCTTCTGTCTTTGGACTTATGGATGCTATTTAAAATGTGAATTGCTTCAGATGAGGTGGCATCGTTGTTAAACCTGTCACAGCTGCAGAACTCTCTGCCCAGTCCAGTTATTTGCATGAGCTGTGCTTTGAGTATTAAAAAAAAAAAAAAAAAAAAAAAAAAAAAAATCAAGTTTTCTTTTTCTTTTCAGGGTAGGGATATGGGTTCTCCGTGGGATACATTTTGCTTCTGTTTTCCTAGGAGTTAGATTTCTGAAGCTGGGCCCTCTTCTTGGACTCTGTCCTTATGACTCACAACTGCTGTTCAGCCTGGAACAGATGCCAGCTGGGGATTTCAGAGATGAGTTTTAACACAGAGTGGGTGTGCTGGTCAGGTTTTTGTCAACTTGTCACAAGCTAGAGTCATATGGAAAGGGGAACCCTCGATTGAGAACATGCCCTCATCAGAACGGCCCGTAGGCAAGCCTGTAAGGTGTTTTATTGATTACTGATAGATGTGGGAGTATTTAGCCCCCGCTATGAGTGGTGCTGTTCTGGGCAGGTGGTTGGTTCTGGGTTCTATAAGAAATCAAATAGACTGTCTCGAAAAAACCAAAAAGAAAAGAAGAAGAAGAAGAAGAAGAAGAAGAAGAAGAAGAAGAAGAAGAAGAAGAAGAAGAAGAAGAAGAAGAAGAAGAAGAAGAAGAAGAAAGCAAATAGAGCCGGGCAGTGGTGGTTAATGCCTTTAATCCCAGCACTTGGAGGCAGAGGCAGGTGGATTTCTGAGTTCGAGGCCAGCCTGGTCTACAGAGTGAGTTCCAGGACAGCCAGGGCTACACAGAGAAACCGTCTCGAAAAACAAAAAAACCCCAAAAAACAAAACAAAACAAAACAAACAACAACAACAACTACAAAAAACCAAAACAAAACAAATAGAGCAAGCCATGGGGAGCAGGCCAGTAAGCAGCACCATTCCACAGCCTCTGCTTCCGGTCCTTTCTCCAGGTTCCTGCCTTAGCTTCTCCTGATGATAGACCAGCAAGTCAAACAAACTCTTTTCTCCCCAGGTTGCTTGATATGGGGTTTCATCACAGAAACAGAAAGCAACTGAGACAACAGGTTGGGGACTGAGTTAGGTTTCCTAATATGACATTGTCTATTGGGGTCCAGAGCTAGATTAGGCCGTATAGCTCTGCGTCCCAAGATGGCAGTCAAGACACATCACCACCAAAGGCCACAGGATAACTGTTGACTCTCTCACAGAATGCTTTGAAATACTGGCTCACCAACCGAAGAGCATACATGGGCTGGTCCGAGGCCCCTGGCACATATGTAGCAGAGGGCTGCCATGTCTGTCCTCAATTGGAGAGGATGCACCTAATCCTGCAGAGACTTGATGCACCCGCATGCGGGGACACAGTGGGGGCTGTCTTAGAGGTGAAGGGGAGGGGCATGGGGGAAGAACTCTGGGAGGGAGGACCAGGAGAAAAGGCAACATTTGAGATGTAATTAATTAATTAATTAATTAATTAAGAGAAATATTGGCCCGTTTTGTCTTGGAGTCGTCTTTGCTCCAACCACACAAGTTGCTTGAACACATCAGACTTTCTCTGGTTTGAGTAGTTCTCCTATGTAGAAGTCTATCTAGTCCCAGGCCACTGCTTGCTTCTTTCAGGCATTTGCTGAAATTTCAATTCCTCATTGAAGCGTTCCTTTGCCATGTGGTTGAAAGCAGTCATGTGACCAGCTAGTGTGTGCTCTTCCTTCTCACTGGTAGCCAGCAAGCCCCAGCCATCTTGTCTTCACTCCCCACAGCCCTGGGGTTACAGGTGTACGCAGCCACTTCCAGCTTTTTACATGGATGCCGGGATCCAAACCTGACTGTGGCAACTGCTCTTACCCACTGAGCCATCTCTCCAGCCTCCTCACTTCTGATCTCCCAGCAGTTGTTTCTTAACTATCTCAGACCTATCAATGTCATAGTTTTGATGTATTTATTCATGCAGCAGCCATCAGCTGAAAGACTAGAAGCAAGGCATTGTGCTTTTTAATGGAAACAGTACACTTGTTTATTTTCTCAACTGCAAATGCTTTATACACATTTAACAAAGTTGCTTTGTATAACACATAGCAAATGATAGTGACGCGAGACAAAGAATTTGCAGAAAAGACCTGAGGCATTTTACCAGTGTGTCAGCAAAGGCTGGTTTGTTAACTTGGTTTTGTTTTACTTCACCAAAATGCTACGTATTTCTGGACCTCACTGAGTCACAATTGAACAAATGGTGAAGGATACCAGTGGGAAGGCAAAGCCTTTGGCTTATCCAGCCTCCCCTGTTGCTGCAAGGGTACCCACCTGGTTTGGTCAGCTGATGGTAACAGGACATGCCTGTCCAGTCCATGAGCATGTCCCATTGCACTTGTTTTTTTTTTCTAAAATATTGATCTGTTTGAATCTGTTTTCACCATTCGAGCTCCAGGAAGAGAAAGTGGTGTGTGTGTGTGTGTGTGTGTATACATGTGTGTGCACATATGTGTTCATATGTTATATATATGTCTCTCTCTGTGTCTCTGTGTTATGTGTGTGCGTGCATATGTATATATGTATGTATGTACATATGTATGTGTGTGTATACATATGTGTGTACATATGTGTTCATGTGTTTAGGTATATATGCTTCTCTCTGTGTCTCTGTGTATATATGTGTGTGCGTGCATATGTACATATGTATGTATGTACATAGGTGTGTGTGTGCATGTATGTGTGTGTATACATGTGTGTGCACATATGTGTTCATGTGTTTATGCATATGTGTCTCTCTCTGTGTCTCTGTGTATATATGTGTGTGTGTGCATATGTATATATGTATGTATGTACATATGTATGTATGTGTGTGTGCATGTATGTGTTCGTGTGTGTGTGTGTGTGTGTGTGTGTGTGTGTGTGTGTGCACTTGGGGAGGTCAGAGGACAACTTATGGGAGTTGTCCCCCACCCCCCGCTGTGAGTTTTGAGGGTCAACCTCAGGATGTCAGACATGTGCTTTTATTTACTGAGACACCTTGCCAGGCCCTAGAACTAATTTTCTGTTGTTGTTGTTGTTGTTAGTATTTTGAGAAATTATCACACTATTTTCCACAGCAGTCAGACCATTTTATGTTCCTGCTCTCAGTATAAAAGGGCTCCAATTTCTCCTCATCCTCTCTAATAGTTGTTTTATTTATTTTGGACAGAAGTTTTAAAATTTGTTTTGGTTTTAGAGACCCTCCTGATGGGAGTCGTTACTGAGATATACATCCTAAATTGGGTAAAAATACTTACATAAACTAATTTTAATCTAAAGTAATTGTAAAATATATACTTTTATAAATAAAAATATGTGAATAAATATTAAGGTGAGACTAAGGAAGATCTGGTAAGGGAGACCATAGCAAGTGTATTTTCAACTAGTGCATACTGTATTCTTGGTATATGTAGGAGATGGTTTTAAATTTAAGGCTTATGGAAACATGGTATATTTATATTAAAAAAATCAAGCCATTTTGAGAATCACAAAAAAGTAAAAAGAAAATATTTTAGTATGCTCCTAACTTATTATTGCCTTCTACACTCTTTCCAATTAACTCCCCACTCCCTTCCAGTAGCTGTTAAAAATGTTTTTCTGACCACTGAGAGATCTCCTATGTATGCCTCTATATCCATATTACATTGAGAATCAGATTTTGTGAAAGTGTTTTTCATGAAGAATTACAAATATGAATATTTTATGCAGTGGGCATACTTTTTTGGTAAGAAGTGGTTGTTTTTTTATCAGTCCCACTGGACACTGTTGTTGAAGATGCTCTGGTTATTGATGCTTAGGTGTGACTTGGACAATGGGTAGCCCTGCACAAGAGCCATTCCTGCATGTGAGTGGCACTGGAGAAGATATTTTGCCCTTGCTAGTCTAGAACATCCACCCAGGATGATCTCTACAGAGCCAAGGCCAGGCATCTCTTTATGACTTGAGCAGTGGCAGCCAGTTCTGTCTGGCCATGTTTACCTCTTATGTTGGCGAGTGTAATGGTAAAGAACTTGGGTTTTAATACCAAACAATTATTTGGATTCAGGTCTTAGCTCTTTGTAACCTCTCTCATATCATCTACTGCTTGCTAACTCACTCACTCTTCATTCACCCATTCATCCATTTATTCATGCCTGCTGTGTGTCATTAATTTTGTGTTGCTCCCAAGACAGTGAGCAAGGTGGAAGAGGCTCTTTTCCTTCCTTACATCCTACACCGGAGGGCGGACAATAAACAGTGTAAAGGAAAATTCAAATCATGAAGCACTGTTAGACTGTTGAATTTTATATTTACCATATGGCTCTGATGATGGCTGCTGTCTTCCTAGGAGAGAATAGAGACAGTGCCCCCCCTCCCCCATTCGCTCTTGGATTAGCAATGCTTCATTACACAGCAACTAAACTGGCATCTGCTCTAGTTGATTGTGGTGAAAATTATTCTGTTACCATTCAGTTTTCTGATAGGATTGGAAATTGATCATAAGGTGTTAGACTCCTGATAGGGTGTAGATATCTACAGGACTGTGACAGAAAACTGGATTTAAAATTTGCAGAAGATAGTGTTAAATAAAAATACAGAGTGTGTGTGTGTGTGTGTGTGTGTGTGTGTGTGAAAAGTTGACCAAGTCTTCCAGATTGCTCACCTAAGTTGAATCCCTTTAAACTAAGCCTACTGTTAAAACCCACATAATTTTTTGATAATTATAAAATGTAGTATACAAATCCAAACTGTTACTAGTTAAGAATTGTTGGGTGGGGAGAGAGAGAGAGCTCAGCAGCAAGAATGTTAGTTGCGTACGCATGATACACACACATTACACATATGTATAAAATAAAAGCAGGAAATCTTTAAAAAAAAGTTAGAATCAACCTTCTGCAAGTTGTCCTCTGACTACCACACATATGTCATGGTATGGTGGTTTGAATAGGAGTGGCCTCCATAGGCTCATAGATTTGAATGCTTGGTCCCCAGGAAATGGCACTATTAGGAGGGATGGCCTTGTTGGAGGAGGTGTCACTGGGGGTGGGCTTTGAGGTTTTAGAAGCTCACAGGCCCAGGATCTCTCTCTACCTGCTGCACCCCAATCCAGTTATACAACTCTCAGCTACCTCTCCAGCACCATGTCTGCCTGCATGCTGCCATGTTCCCTGCCATGATGACAATGGACTGAACCTCTGAACGGTGAGCCAGCCCCAATTAAATGCTTCTATTCATAAGAGTTGCCATGGTTATAGTTTCTCTTCACAGCAATAGAATACGAAGACCCTCAGCAATGGTATGCCCCTCAGCAAATAAATACAAGATATTTTTAAAAAACATAATACAATATGACTGCATTGTTACTGACTGACAATCTGACAGGTAATTTACTCCTATACAACTAGGGAAGCTGACTAGAAAGTTCAGGCTGACCTCCTTTGGCACTGACACAAGGTCAAACCAGCACAGATTAACCCTGACCCCAGATCCTCCCCAGCTACAGTAAAACAGTGGTGTTGTTTTCTTGCCTTTGTTGTGCCAGGGAAATGTTAGTGAACCCCACGAAAACAGACAGAAGCCGATCTGATGAAACCCACAGCAGGGTCTTTATTCTATTTGAGCAAGCTTGGGGGCCTCCCCAATGCACCACTGTCACGCAGGATGATTTTGGTGGTGGGGGAGCCCCGAATGTATATCAGGGCAAGGCTTTATAGTAAGCAGCAAGCAGGGAGCACGTGTGCAAGCATCTATTTGGAAAGCTACTGTGGCCTTTAACATAATTGACTGGTGCTGGGAGTCACATCATAAACTTAACTTCTGCTCCCCTCTGCATTGGTGGTCGTTAGGCAGGGGGTGGGCTTGTAACCTGGGGTGCATGTTTGTTGGGGGGAATAACCTGGAAACTCTGGCCTTGTTGGGGATTAGCCTTGAGACTGGAGCTAGGCTCAGGTTTTGTTGGGGGACAACTTGGAAACTAATGTTAGGTACTAGCCTTTTAATTTATCTGAGTTCAAACTTAGATCAGGTTCTCTAAAGTGAAGTCTGAACTTAAAAGATTTGGCATCTCACTTCTTAAGCTGTTCTAAGATCTGTTTGGGAGATATCCAGTTCTCCCCAGACAGCATTAGCACCTGAATAACAAACCTTCCCACACTCTCTTGGCATACCTATGACATCATCAGCTTTGACATTCAATCCAATATTGAGTGGACATCCTGTCCCCAGTGTTGAGTAGGTATCCTGTCCCCAGTGTTGAGTGGGTATCCTGTCCCCAGTGTTGAGTGGGTATCCTGTCCCCAGTGTTGAGTGGACATCCTGTCTCCAGTGTTGAGTGGGTATCCTGTCCCCAGTGTTGAGTGGACATCCTGTTCCCAGTGTTGAGTGGGTATCCTGTCCCCAGTGTTGAGTGGGTATCCTGTCCCCAGTGTTGAGTGGGTATCCTATCCCCAGTGTTGAGTGGGTATCCTGTCCCCAGTGTTGAGTGGGTATCCTGTCCCCAGTGTTGAGTGGATATCCTGTCCCCAGTGTTGAGTGGGTATCCTGTCCCCAGTGTTGAGTGGGCATCCTGTCCCCAGTGTTGAGTGGGTATCTTGTTCTCAATGTTGACTGGGCATCCATGCTGTCTCAATGGCGACAATGAGAGTGGCTTTCCAGAAACCTTCAGAGGAAACTCCCTCCCATATTTGGAACAATACCAGTGGAACAATTGTCATCAGCGACATTCAAACTGTCCAACAACCCCTTTCCCCCTCCCCCAGCCAGGGAGCCCGCCATGAACTGCAGAGACAAGGAATTACACCTGGCTCTGTGCCTGATATGCTCAGCTGGGCACACATCTGCTTAGGTATCCTTTTCAATCTGTTGGGAAGATCCAATCCAATGTCTTTTTTTTTTTCCAGAAGAAAAATCTTTACTATTATTATTATTATTGTTGTTGTTGTTGTTGTATAAATGGCTGGAGCTGGTTGAGAGGAGAGAAGTAACTTTCCAGAGTCTCCAGGGTATGTGTAGAGGAGGCTGTTGGTTGTCAGCTCTATGTTCACTCAGCTGCCTCCACTGTCTCATGGCAATCCCTTGTTCAGGTCTTCACCCTCCTCTATGTGCCTGTGTGCTCTGTGACAGCAAAGCTTCTCTTTTCGCAGGGAACCACCTTGTACCACTTGTCATGGAGCACATCCATAAACCCGTGGGCCTTGTATTGACTGATGAGCTCAGATATATTAGACTCTCTCCTATGGTGGTAGGCATAGAGACCTAAGTTCCCCTAACATGGAGCTCTCTGTAGGCTACCTGCTTATCTTCATAGCATGGCAGGTGGCACCAACCTCTGGAGGGGGTGTTCCAAGAGGAAGCATGGCTGAAGCAGCTGCCTCTTACAACTAGCTGTAGAAGTCATGCATTGCAGATTCTGTAAAAGCTGTCAGTAACACAGGCCAGTCACATTTATTATGTGAGAGGATGCCACAAGGATGTGCGTTCCAGGAAGTGGGGATCCTGGGGGACACACGGGAGTGAGCCACCATACCACTCCAGGTACTGAGTGGACCTGGGGGATATACAGGAGTGAGCCACCATGCCACTCCAGGTACTGAGTGGAGCCTTACTCGATGAGGGTGCAGTCTTGTGGTATAAACCTAATTGTTATAGTGATGGTGTGTAGACTGGGCGCTAAGCAGCTGCTCCGCCCTTTCTTAGCCAGACAGGTGGGGCTTCTTCCCCTTCATAGTCATAGATGTCATGAGCACAGCTATGCCTGCGGCCAGCAGGGGGCAAGCTTCCAGGGATCAGAGACTGCAGATTAATTCGGAATACAGGAACGTTGCTGAACCAACTGCCTTCACCAAGAACGTGTTCCATAGCTGATGAGACAGGCCCTGGAAAGGGAAAGAGTCCCAACTCCTTCAAGTGGAGTAGTTAGTGTCTGAATGCCTGGGTCTATCACGTTCACAGTTGCAGACACACACACCCTCTTCTTTCTTGGTTAGCACACGCAGGTCCGGGTTTATTGACATAGCTCACCCCGACTCAGACAAATGGGAAGATATTAGACTTCATTATTTGTCAAATTTGAACAAAAGGACAATACACAATTTGTCACATTTTTATTTAAGACATTTTAGAAACTTTTATCATTTGACCTAAGTGTGAGCAGATATAAAACCAGAGATAACATTCTTATGTTTATACTTCTTACAAAACAGTTCGTTACAGATAACATTCTTAGAGCTAACACAAAGAGTGATTTAAACCATGAGTATTTGGCACCAGTTGGGTGTGGAAGATAACATTATTTTGCTGGAACTAAGCTGCGATTCACCACCTGAGTTTAATAATATGGTTTCTGTGCCTTTACTCCCACGGGCTGTGTGGCTAATCCATTTTTCTCACCACATTCTGCTGTGTAAACCATGACAAACCTGCATTTTGTACAGTGAGTCAGTTCAACACCACATTGTTTTCATTTAGCAATAGCTGCTTCACTTGTGGGTGAGTCTCCCTCCTCTCGAGAACTGATAGTTTTTGCCTCCAGCATAACTACAGACATAAATGCAAATGTGAGCAAAATCTGGAGATACGGTTGCTCACCAGGAGCTCACCCGGAGGGCGTATTTACATTAATGTAAACGGTGTCATGAACACACACTAAAAAATTCAGAGTATTCGCAGCTCTCTGAAGACAGGCTCATAAACCCTTGGGTATACTCAGGGCACCTTGACTGGACCTTGCATAATGCTTGGTAGGATGCTCTGGACAGTGCTGTGTGTTATCTGAACAAGCATTACCTTGATTCCAAATGGAACAAGGAGGGTCCTTGACATTTGTTCAATCGGAGAGGACAATGTTATAACTGAAGAGCTAATGAATAAATATAAGTGGACATGAGCTTATTTGCCTTTTCTTCAGCCATTCAGATTAAAGATTCATCTTGTAGATGGAGAAAGCAGCAGGCTGGGTCCCCTAGGCAGCCCAATGGCAGCTTCTTTGACCTTCAGCTAGGAAACTGAGCACAAGTAAGATATAGTTAAAACCTGATGTTCAGCGTGAGTATTCGTGGGCACAATAAGCCTCAGGTCATAATGGATGTCTTTTGGATTAATCCAGGTGTGAGAGTATCCTGCCCCAATAGTCTTATTTGGCATGGCTGGGACTCTCAGTGGAGATCATCATCTTTCCCTCAGGGAGGCAAATGTGGGGGTCATCACCAAAGCTTTGTTGCTCTTGACCATTGGTCATTGTTTCAGAGTAGACGCAAATCAAAACACCGAGTGAGAGGCCTTGAGAATATCAGCATAAGGCAGTTGTTTAGAAGTGGAGTTTGTGAGTAGCCTTCCAGGATGACCCCTCTGCTCAAGGGCACCATGCACACCTTCACCAACCATCGGGGGGTGGGGTTTCACTGTTCCTGCCCCAGTATGACTTCTACAGAAAGTTGGGTGGCTGGAATTGGGTCATGGCCAATACATCTTAGTGGAAAGTTGAAGGGTGGGAGTGAGTATTTGAGAAATTTAGAGGAACATTGTAGACTCATGACCCATCTTCTTGTTGACCTCTCTCTCTCTCTCTCTCTCTCTCTGGGCATGTATATGTTTATGTGTGTTTATGTGTGTGTGCAGGCATGTGTACATGTGTGTGCATGTGTGCGTGTTTGCATATGTGTGTGCTTGTGTGTGTGTGTGTGTGTGTGTGTGTGTGTGTGTGTGTAGCCGGAGGTTGACATTGGGTATCTTCTTCTGTCATTTTCTACCTTATTGTTTTGAGACAGGTTCTCTCACTTCACTGAACTTAGAGCTCACTGACTGGCTAGGCTGGGTCGCTCGTGGGACCTTCTGGCCCTGTCTCCCAGTGCTGAGAAAATGCCTGGCACCTTCTGTGGGGACCCAGGAGCCACACTCAGATCCTTGAGCGTCAAGCACCTCACTCACTGGCCATCTCCTCAGCTATTTGTTATTCTAGGCTCCGTTCCAAAGCTACTTTCCTCTGGAGCTTTCTGAAATTTCTGCTAAGTGTTCAGCTGCTCCTCAGCCCCTGACCCTTGCTGGGACCTTGGATAAGTCATTACTTTGCCTTGTGGCTCAATGATCAGTTTTCATGCTGACCCACCCAAAGATTATGCAATTATCCCCTGCATTCATGGTTTCCTTTCCCACAGCTTACGTTCTCTAATTTGGTCCAAAAATACTAAATGGAAGTTTTCAGAACTCTGAAAAACTCATGATTTTTATATGTAACTTCTTTTCATTTTTGAAGCTAATATGTACATAACGTTTTGCGATAGTATAATGTTATAATTCTTCTATTTTATCATTAGTTGTTAATCTTTTATTATTCTGAATTGACAAATTAAACTTTATTATAGGTATAGATTGTGCATTCGGGGTTCGAGTACCCTCCATGACTTTTCGCATCCATTGGGTATCTTGGAGGCCTGTCCTTTTTTGGATAAGGGGGCTTCTCTGATTTCATTACACTGAGAGTCTTTGTGGACGTTACTGAACTTGATGGGAATCAACCAGGTTCATATATTGTGACGGATTTATTCTTCCAGGAGTAGTTTTCTCAGTCATGGACACAGAGCAAGTGCGTGCCAGGTGGTGCTGGGTCCAATGGTACAGGGTTGAGTGGAATTTCAGCTGCTGCTTCCTCACAGACACTCAAGTACACAGCTGCCTTCCAGAGTTCCAGGGTTTGCTTAGATTCATGGAGTAGCACTTTGTATGGGGGATGGGCCTGCTTAAGGGGGCATCAGGCCTAGATCTGCCCGAGACTGCCCCTCTGACAGAGGAGTAGGGGATTCCCTTCTGCCTGGTTAGGCCCACTCTCTGCTTGACTTTTTTGTATTGGATCCTCTGTTGGCAAAGTTTTCCCTGTGGAAGCAGGGACCAGTGGTGGCTCACAGCATAGAGGGACGTCTGGCAGCAGAAGAATGAGAGTACCACTGTGCAGTCACGCGGAGGCTGACGACACATGCAGTGGTCACTCTGGATAAGTCATAATGTTCTCAATGACCGCTTTCTCTCATTTCTCTATTCCCCCTGCTTCCTCATTTCTGACCTGACAGGCTTGTGAATAGAGCTAATCAAAGCTCCTGATTGCAGGTGAAGGCTGTGATTAAGATTTAATAACCAGTCATGGCTGGGTAACTTGCCAGCAGGCAGCAGGCAGGCTGAGGGAAGCTCCAATTTTCTCAAGATGTGTGACAAAGGACACATACTCACATCCCAGGCTTATGGGAAGCGCACTGGGTAAGTGAATTTCTTCAGTAGGTTCAGAGAAGTGGAGGAGGAAGAGGGCGAAAGAAATCTCCAGTGCCAAACTTACCAATCATACATAATGCTGGTTTAGATTCTAGAGGTCAGAGTTCAGCTTGACTGGGTAATTCATTCAACTCGTATTTATTGTGTGTCACAGATTAGATCATAGGAGTACAGCTGTGAACGATCACACGAAACACTCAGCTTTCACGGACGTTGCATTCTGCTAGAGGAATATGGACAGACAGCACAAGCTCAGGTAGACTGTGATTGGCTGAAGTGGAATGGGCGTGGAAAGAGCGAAGTAAGACAGGAAGGCAGATGTGGGGATTGCCAGTTGACATAGGTTGGTCTTCATGGACAAGGCAGGAGAGTATCTGTAAAAGACGCTGTGCCAGGGAACTCAACTGCCTTGTGGGGGAACCTCTTTTACGCCAGGCTTGGTACTTTCTTAGAAGTCTTTGTCTCATATTGGATTGAACTGATTTTCTGTAAGAGGCACAGTTTGGTTCCAGGAGAGCAAAACAGTGCCTTCTGTAGATGACTTAGCAGCTGTATGGTGTTGAAGACTCTGGGACCAGATTGCCAAGGGGCCCACTCTGGCCCACCTTCCTGTTGGTGCGGGCAGTCTGTAACTCCTCTATGGTTCGTATCCTCACAGTAACACGGAGAACACTAGACAATGTTGGTGATGACGGCCCTCGCTATCTCACAGCGTAGGGCAGGAGGATGGACTGAGCTTTGAGGTCCATGTCTGGGACATTGTGTGCATGTGGAACATTTACCACCATTCAGAGGATGTTGTGGAAATGAGTGATGCCAACACGAAGCCCCCGGACAGAGCATGTGTTGGAAAGCATTCCATATATGCAGTGTCTGCATCCCCCACTCTCCTGCCTTCTTACTTCCTGTACCCCACTTTCTAACGTTTGTCTTTCCGAAGCCCAGATCATTCCTGGCCTCCATTAGTCATTTACTCAGCAGTAAACGAGTCCGGCCAAAGCCGCTGCTCCTTCTCCGTGCACAGCTCTTCACATGGTCATGAGTTTTTGGCTGATGATTTTTAACCCTCAAATTTGATGAATTAAGATATTTTCATATCTGCAGCAGGTTCTTCCAATTGTCTCAGCATCACATGAGATCTGGATCTGACCCTTTTATTAGGTAATTATTATATTTATTATTTACTTCAATTTACTAAGGAGTGCCAGAAATAGACTTGGTCCAGAATGACATTTCAAAAGACATGACTAACCTTATCAAAGCGGAATTAGAATCAACTTTAAATGGTGTGTGCTCCACAGTCACAGTGAGGGGTGTGCTCCATGCTAACAGTGAGGGGTGTGCTCCATGCTGACAGTGAGGTGTGCTCCATGCTGACAGTGAGGTGTGCTCCATGCTGACAGTGAGGTGTGTGCTCCATGCTAAAAGTGAGGTGTGTGCTCCATGCTCACAGTGAGGTGTGTGCTCCATGCTGACAGTGAGGTGTGTGTTCCATTGTGACAGTGAGGTGTGTGCCCCATGCTCACAGTGAGGGGTGTGCTCCATGCTCACATTGAGCTGTGTGCTTCATGCTTACAGTGAACTGTGTGCTCCATGCTCACAGTGAGGTGTGTGCTCCATGCTGCCAGTGAGGTAGGTGCTCCATGTTCACAGCGAGGGGTGTGCGCCATGCTCACACAGAGGTGTGTGCTCATGTTGACAGTAAAGGGTGTGTGCTCCATGCTGACAGTGAACTGTGTGCTCCATGCTGAGAGTGAGGTGTGCTCCATGCTCACAGTGAGGGGAGTGCTCCATGCTGACAGTGAAGGGTGTGCTCCATGCTCACAGTGAGATGTGTGCTCCATGCTCACAGTGAGGTGTGGGCTCCATGTTGACAGTCACGTGTGTGCTTCCTGCTGCCAGTGAGGCATATGCTCCATGTTCACAGTGAGGGGTGTGCTCCATGCTCACATTTAGCTGTGTGCTCCATGCTCACAGTGAGGGGTGTGCGCCATGTTGACAGTGAAGTGTGCTCCATGCTCACAGTGAGGTGTGTCTTCCATGCTCACAGTGAGTGGTGTGTTCCATGCTCACAGTGAGATGTGTGCTCCATGCTCACGGTGAGATGTGTGCTCCATGCTCACGGTGAGGTGTGTCCTCCATGTTCACAGTGAGGTGTGTGCTCATGTTGACAGTAAAGGGTGTGTGTTCCATGCTCACAGTGAGGGGCGTGCTCCATGCTCACATTGAGCTCTGTGCTCCATACTGACAGTGAGGTGTGTGCTCGATGCTCACAGTGAGGTGTGTGCTCCATGCTCACAGTAAGGTGTGTGCCCCATGCTGACAGTGAGGTGTGTGCCCCATGCTGACAGTGAGGTGTGTGCCCCATGCTGACAGTGAGGTGTGTGCCCCATGCTCACAGTGAGGTGTGTGCTCCATGCTCACAGTGAGCTGTGTGCTCCATGCTCACAGTGAGGTGTGTGCTCCATGCTCACAGTGAGGTGTGTGCTCCATGCTCACAGTGAGGTGTG
>CM052708.1:3598331-3683216 GCA_028551405.1 Uromys caudimaculatus
CTCCTTCTCCTTCTCCTTCTCCTTCTCCTTCTCCTTCTCCTTCTCCTTCTCCTTCTCCTTCTCCTTCTCCTTCTCCTTCTCCTTCTCCTTCTCCTCCTCCTCCTCCTCCTCCTCCTCCTCCTCCTCCTCCTCCTCCTCCTCCTCCTCCTCCTCCCCCCCTCCTCCTCCGAATAGCACCCTGTCATTGTTTTTTAATACAAACCTTTCTTTTCTCTCCAAGGAGACAAAGGCTACTCTAAGTTTCTCTTTCTCTATGAACACTATATGGAAATATCACAGCTAATAATTTTTAGAACCTGGCTTCAAACTCTGGCAGTTTGACATCAGAGCCAGCTCTTTTGACTGTTTCACTAAAATGCCTTTGTTTAAACAAACACTGGACACTGGCCAGCCCCAGTAGCTGATTGGACACAAACATTGTATTTTTTTTTTCCCACTCTGAAACCTCACCAAAATTAAATGAGAGGATTAAAAACAAAACAAAGACAAATTCACAAGAGAGAATAAGATGGGTAATAATAGCAAAAATATAGGAAATTGGTCTTTTATAAGAAATCAGTTAGAAATTCATGCAGAAAGCTTAGCACAGCACATGCAGATGTATAATGATGTATAATAAATACTTGGTATTATTTTACTACTTCTCAGTTTATTTTCATATTCTCATTTATTCTTCAGAATTGAAACAAATATAAGTAGATACACTTTACAATGAGAAAACCGAGGATTAAAAAGGCTTTATCACACCCTTTTAAAATAATGAAATAAACTATAATTAGATAAACTAAAAACTAGAACATCAAAATTGGTGAAAACAACAAATAGCAGGAAATGAGTCCCAGAGAAGACATAAGCAACATAAGTTCCCACATTCAGGAACCCCACAGACATACTAACTTGGACTTCATAATACATATACAAAGGTGCAGACCCACACAGCCCTGTGCGTGCTGCCTCAGGCTCTGTAAGGTCTTGTGAGCTTTGCTCATGTTGATTTGTAGGTCTTGATTTCTTGGTGTTCTCCATCCCACTGACTCTACACTCATTCTGCTTCCTCTTCCTCAGGGTTCTCTGAGCTCTGAAGGGAGGGATTTATTGGGGACATCCTATTTAAGGTTGAGTTTACCAAGGTCTCTCACTCTCTGCATAATGTCTGGCTATGGGTCTCTGCATCTGTTCCCATCTGCTGCAGGAGGAAGCTTTTCTGATGATGGATGAGCAAGGTACTGATCTGAGTATAACAGACTGCTATCAGGAGTCATTTTATTGCTATATGTAATTTAATTTAATTTTTTTTATAGAACAGTAGTATTTTGTCTTACCTTGGGTCCCTGGGCTATCTAGTCTCAGGTTCTTAGACACCCAAGCAGTGTCACGAATGAGTTTCATCTCATGGAATGGCCTTAAGTCAAATAAGATATTGGTTGGTCACTCCCACAAGCTTTATGCCAGGATTACACTAGTTTATCTTGCAGGAAGGACACCACTATAGATCAGAGGGTCCATGCTTTGCATGGTATTTACATTTCTCTTTTGGTAGTGTGAAGATTATCTTTCTGTACTAAAGGTGCTAGAACCCAGGGATGAAGGCTTATGTAGGCCCCAGCTCGTCTGCTCCTTGTTCAATGAGTTGTTATCTTCAGCAATGGGGTCTTTCTGTAAATTTGTTAAGGGTAACCTATAGTCTTGGCAACAGCCTACATTGTTTGGGAATTCCCATGGGACCCCTTTGGCCAACAACTCAACTAGATGTACCCTAGTTCCGGTACTGGGGAACTTTATTTGGTGACAAAAGATGTCTAGTTAGGGCTTATCTTAGTTGGGGTTTCTATTACTGTGAAGAAACATCATGACCACAGCAGCCCTTATAGAGGAAAGCATTTAATGGGAGCTGGCTTACTATTTCAAGAGTTTAGTCCATTTTCATCACGGTGGAAATCATGGCAGTATGTAGGCAGCTGGAGAAAGAGCTGAGAATTCTACATCTAAACTGACAGGCAGCAGGAAGTGACTCATCTCCTCTATCAAAGCCACACCTCCTCCAAAAAGGCCACACTTCTTAATAATTCCACTCCCTAAGGACCAAGTTTTCAAACACATTAGTCTATGGGGGCTGTTCCTATTCAAATCACCACAGGGCTCTGTCTCCCCCATTATTTGATGATTTTATTCAGATAGTCTTTATGTGTGTATGTATGTATGTATGTATGTATGTATGTGTATATATACATACATATACATTAAAATATGTTTTTAAGAAGAAATTTCTACTGTATTAGATTTCCATACTATACCTCAAATGACCTTTAATTATAATGGTCCCTACCCATAATCCCTCCTTCAATCCCTTCTCTCTTTCCCTTTCCCATGTGATCCAAGTCCAGCCCCTCTTCGGTCTATATTTATCTCTTCTATTCCCTTTCTAATGTGATCGTCTGTCCTCCCTACCCCCTTATTTTATACATAACCTCTGTGCTTCTAGATTGGTTGTCACTGACTTAACAGCTAATATCCACACATAAGCTAATCTCCACCCAGAACCATCTTTTCCTTTCTGGGTTACCTTATATAGGATGATTTTTTTTCTAGCTCCATTTACCTGAAAATTTCAAGATTTTATTTTTTTTAACAACTGAGCAATACTCCATTGTGTAAATGTATCCTATTTTCTTCATCCATTCTTCTGTTGAGCGACATCTAGGGTGTTGCCAGTTTCTGGCTGTTATGAATAAAGCAGCAATGAAGATGGCTGAACAAGTATCTCTGTGGTAGGGTGAAGCCATGCTTTGGGTATATGTCCCTGAGTGGTATACTGGAACTTGAGGGAGATTGATTTCCACCTTCCTGAGGAACTGCCTTGCCGACCTCCACTGTGGCCGTACACGTCTGCACTTCTATCAGCAGTGGATGAGTGTTCCCCTTGCTCTATATTCTTGCCAGCATGAGCTATTCACGTGTTCTCTTGATCTTGGCTGTTCTGGCAGGTGTAAGATGAAATCTCAAAGTAGTTTTGATTTTCATTTTCTGCTGATAGTTTGACCAGCACCATTTGTTGAAGATGCTGGTTTTTTTTTTTCAGTATGTATTTTTGGTTTCTTTATTAAAAAAATCACAGGTGTGGATTTATGTCTGGGTCTTCAGTTTGGTTCCTAGCTTTTATTACCATAGCTCTGTGGTACAATCTGAAATTGGGGGATGATGATACCTCTAACAGTTCTTTAATTGTTTCTCTACTGTTTGAGTTTCCTCTTTTGAGAATTCTGTTTAAATCTGTATCCCATTTTAAACTGAATTATTTGTTTTATTTTTTTATATTTAGGTTTTTTGAGTTCTTTGTATACTTTGGATATTAATCTTTGATCAGATGTGCAGTTGGTAAAAATCTTACCCATTCTGTAGGCTGCTGCTTTGTCTTAATGACAGTGTCCTTTGCCGTGAGAAGCTTTTCAGTTTCATGAGGTCCCACTTAGTAATTGTTGACCTTAGTACCTGTGCTAACAACGCTATCTCTGTTCAGAAAGTCTTTTCCTGTGCCAACAAGTTCAAGGCTATTCCCCACTCTCTTGTATTGAGTTCAGTGTGTCTGGCCTTATGTTGAGGTCTTTGGTCCATTTGGAGTTGAGTTTTGTGCAGGGTGATAGGTGCGGATCTATTTGCACTCTTCTACATGCAGCTGTTTAGCTTGTTTTTCTGCTGATACTATGCTGATTTTATTACTATAGCTCTGTGGTACAATTTGAAATTGGGAGATGGTGATAACCTCTAGCAGCTCTTTTATTATTTAGGATTGTTTTAATTAATGTGTGTGTGTTTTATGCAAAGCTTAAGTCCTTTCAAGATCTATGAAGAATTGTGTTGGAGTTTTGATGGGGGATTGCACTGAATCTTTAGATTGAGTTTTATAAGATGGGCACTTTTATTATGTCAATCCTACCAATCCACGAAGGTCCAACTGAAATACCTTTGCCCCAACACATTCTGTGCATGTTTAAGGAGAGACCCCATACCTTTTTACTTTCACGTTCAAATGTTAAAGATGAAAAAATTGTAGTGCCATAATTTCTAGACTCAGTAATTGTGTGTTCTTACAGATAAGCTGTAGAAAACAGGAATAAATGACCAAAAATCTGTCCATTGCATAACTCGATGGTAGACACTGTTAGAAACTCATAGCTTAGTTCAGTTGGAAAAGTTCCATAGAAAGTTCTTTTTGAAGACAGCACATAATTCTTGAAAGTACAATTTCTGTATTATGATGAAATTAAATAATGTCAACAAATGTTTATTAAATGTTGATCAAATGAAGCACTCCTAGGAAGGGGGTGGGTGGGCGAGTGTCATTATCTTAGTTTTATTCCCTGTCACTGTGATAAAATACCTCAGCAAAAGCAAATTTAAAGGAGAAATGACTTACTTATTTTATAATTCCAGGCTCAAGTCCATCATTGGACTGAGGTAGGAACTTAATTCACCAAGTCATGCCCACAGTCAAGAGCATGCTTTGCATACATTCTTGCCAGATCAGCTCTTTTTCCTTTTATAGTCTAGGACCCAAACCCAGGGACTAGCCCCACCCACGTTTAGGCTGAAGCTTCCCATATCAATTAATGGAATCAAGGTCATCCATCACAGACATGCCCGTAGACCAGCCTGATATAGATAGTCCCTTCCTGAGACTGTCTTCCTAGGTGCTGCTAAGTGTGTCAAGTTGATGATGAAACCAACTGTCCCAGGGATCCTGAGGAACCTTGGCACATGCCTTCAAGACACATTATGGATGATGGCATTTATTAGTTAGCTATAATAAGCAGAATTAAGGAACAATATTAGCAGAACTACAAGAGAAGGAGTTGGACTGCAAACTCAGCAAAAAGAGTGACTAGAACCAAACAAGGCATTGGACTAAGATGTCACAGACAAAGCGGCATTTGGACTTGATTTTGGGATTGGGCTGGAGGTGGTTGCTCTCTTTGAAAGGCTGTAAAGCGAAGCCCTGAAAGGAAGAACATTTACTGGTCTATGCAAGTCTCATCTGACATTCAGTACTGTTCATTTGATCTTTTGCTCTATCTACGGAGGGCCGAACAGTTTAAATGTCCTTAAGTTAATTATTTGTTGGTATTTATTTCATAAGTAAACAGTAATATTATTAAGGATAGAGATCATATCCTTTTTTTTTCTTATTTTTTTCATACCACACTGCATTACATCGTATCAATATGTTTGTATTCCGCCTAAATCAATTAGTCCCACACTGCCAGTTTATGTTAGGTTCTCAGCAAATATTTGTCATATGCAGGAATGTTTTGCTGCTCAGATTAACACATTTTAATGTGGAAAAAACTCAAGGGTAAGAGGAAAGCCATAATCAGGAAAACATTAGAATTGTTCAAAAAATTGTAATGACATTAGGATTGCCAAATTGTTTAAAAAATATTCTTGACCTTAGCTAGGAGTTTTAACTTACCTTTTAGTGGGCGAGTCTAGAAACTAAACAGAAAACAAAGCTCTTGTAATCATCAACATGAATTTGTATTTAATATCAACTTCGAAACTGAGACACTCAAAAAGTGGCTTGCTTCTGCCACAGGTACTTCCATGAAGATATCTGAACTTTCAAGAAAGAACACTGATGGAGTTCTATCATGTGTCTGAATTGGCTCCAGGACTTCCCAGATCACAGGGCTCATTGCTTCCTGTCCTTCAAGTAACATTAATACCTTTCTGGGCTTCGTTATAGGGTGGGTAAACTTGCTGAGTCATCACGCTGTCTGTCCACTCAACTGCTGAAGACATTCCTTCCCCAGAACTGGAATCCAGATAGAGAAAATAGCATATTTGTTTCTTATCCACCTTATGACTAAAAGCTCAGATTTTAGAATAACACTGTTTTACAACATGTAAGAACAATTTGTCACAGCCTATACTTGCTCAATCCTTTTCCTGTGTAGTACAGGGAGTCCATGCATGAGCATGGTCCATAAAATTGAAGGGGGGTTGTTTTTGTTGCTTTTAGATGATTTTAGCAGGGATGAGATCCTGGAGGGTGCACTTCTTGGTCTGGAGAAATGCTGAACAAATCTTTATGCTTCTGAGGCCTCCTGAGAAGAATAGAGTCCAGGGCAATAATATGAAGCCTCATAAAATATGTGTCTTGGTAGACCAATTTAATTTCTCAGGGACATTATGGCAAGGCTGATCAATAGAGGGGAAGCCAAGTTTATAATCTGCCCAAACTTTGCAAAGATGTGCTCTGCAAACTGTGTTTATAAAAAGCATTCATCAGGAGATGGAAAGCAGGTGGCTTCAGGGCACCCAAGTGGGGACCCTGATGCGATGGAGCACAGCTCTTCACCAAGCTTGGCTTTGCTTCTGTATAGGATGCGCTGTGACTTCCGGGACACCGTGGGAGGGTTGGGGTGTGAAATAGGTTTCTGTAAAGCCAAGGGTGTCTTCATCACCAAGGAGGAAGAGCAGCGATGCTACAACTCCTCACACTTGAGATGCACACATCGTGGGATTTTACGTTGAGGTCCTGATGTCAGCTCCTTCTTCCAAACCTCCTAAGTTTACAGTTATTATTTTGATTAGGTCTTGCCATTTGTATCTGACAACTTTCATAATACCAAAAGCCAAGCACCATCTCTAAAATTATCCTCTGCCTCTTTTGCCTGGCTTCACTATCTCCTGTAATATTTCCATCAGGACAGCATTGAGTGAAATGGATGGCCTTGTTTACCTTCTTTTGTGTTGGCTGTTTTTCCTCAAGAATCACAGTATTTCTTTTCATACCTTCCTCACAATTCTGAGCAGTGTTTTACACATCGGAGGTGAACAAGAACCTGAGGTTGAGATCCTTTCTGGATCCCTGATGGAGGGATCATTCTACACCCTTGTTCAAACCAGGACAAGTGGTGTTCATGAGGCACTTTACCTGGGACAATTACTGGTCCACTATCAGGGAAGTTGCCCGTTGCTTAGAGATGGAGCGAAATAGCAACAAATGAGGTTCAAGGAGCCAGAGATCTTGATCATGGAGTCAGGGCTACAGTAGTTGTTGGGGGTAAGGGCTACACAGGTGTACCGGCTGGTTCTGTGTGTCAACCTGATACAAGCTGGAGTTATCACAGAGAAACGAGTTTCAGTTGAGAAAATGCCTCCATGAGATCCAGAGGTAAGGCATTTTCTCAATTAGTGATGGGGGGGGGCTTGTGAGTGGTACCATCTGTGGGCTGGTGGTCTTGGGTTCTATAAGAAAGCAGGCTGAGCAAGCCAGGAGAAGCAAGCAAGCCAGTAAGCAGCATCCCTCCATGGCCTCTGCATCAGCTCCTGCTTCCTGACCTGCTTGAGTTCCAGTCCTGACTTCCTTTCATGATGAACAGCAGCATGGAAGTGTAAGCTCAATAAACCCTTTCCTCCCCAACTTGCATCTTGGTCATGATGTTTGTGCAGGAATAGAAACCCTGACTAAGACAACAGGTGTACATCTCAGAAGATGAGGTGAAGCTGACAGGGGGAGGAGGATGGGATGGTGTATGTAAGGCAAGAGGTCTGCGACTCAGAGTGTTGGTGGTAGCAGCCAGGGCGGTTGCAGTATGTGTCTTTGTCTGTGCTTTCTGTTGGCTTTGCTGCAGGTTGACACTGGAGTGATGCATGACCTAACAGAGCTGCCACAGGGACAAAGCATCCATTTCTCAGGAAAAGAGAGGAACAGAGAGGATTCTCCTTCAGCTTAAGCTCCTTGGCTTTCAGGCAAACAATGAACTCAGACTGGGAGGGAGGGTCTCAGCTAAGCCCTTCCTGAGCTTGGAAGAGAACAAAGTTTGCCTGACTTCTGCAAAATTTCCGCATCTATTCTAACATCAACGAAAGAGCCCCTTGTTTGTACAGAGAAACAGTTGTGCTTCAGAACAGTTGTGTCACCTGGGCATTCAGCATGGCTACTTGGGAACTCAGAGTGCTTGGTGTTTTGCTCCTTGGTATTTCCAGGAAAAATCTGCTTGCTGTCTATTGATGTCACAGCTAAATATATGCCTGTTGCTAAGGTCTCTGTGACTTTTGTCCATGAAAATGGCGAGAATGGTCTTGACGGTAAAGAAAGAGCCCCATACTGATGTTGCTTAGCAACCAGAACTCATTTTCTTCCTAATTTGTTGCTTTAAAAAAAAATTCTATGTTGTGTTAAATTAATCTGGATCTGAGGCACAGGGCTCCTGTCTATGTTTCTTTCTGGAGTCTTTCTTAGGGTCCAGATTTTGGACCCCAGTACCTGGGTACAGCCTTTTTATCAGTCAGAGCCCCCATTTGTCTGTTTTAGTTTTCATACGAGTGCTTTTGCTTCAGATTTGGTTTGGTGGTGCCTGTCCTGGATCTTCTGCGTGCAATAACGTATAGCCCAGGTGTGTTAGACAAGACAGCTCAGGCTATAGTCCTAGTTTTACCATGAACCTATGAGTTAGGAGAAAAAATGCTTAGTTTATTAGTGAGGATAAGCTAAACTATGCTGAAGGAGTAAAGAGGTGTCTGCATCTCCGCACAACAGAGTTAGTGTCTTGCTTATGCAAAACTTGATGTGTGCAGCCTTGATAGAGTGTTAGCATCTCAATAAGGTAGGGGAGGAAGAGAGAGAGAGAGGAGGGAGAGAGGGAGGGAGGGAGGGAGAGAGAAGAGGAAGGGAGGAAGAGAGAAGAGGAGGGAGAAAGGAAGGGAGAGAAGAGGGAGGGAAAGAGGAAGGGAGGGAGGGAGATAGAGAGATATAGAAATACACACACACACACACACACACACACACACACACACACACACACAGAGAGAGAGAGAGAGAGAGAGAGAGAGAGAGAGAGAGAGAGGGAGATATTCAGCTTCATTTTATCTGGGAATGAACATGTTGCTAGTATCATGTGAGGGCCGGAAGTAGGTAGTCATGTGACTGCAAGCTACTTACAGGAACAGGGGATTGAAAAATAAAGGAGACAGGAGACTTTGGGGGTAGCTGGTGAGCAGTAGTGCCACTTGTGGCATTTTTGACCCTCCATCATGTGTCCAGTGACCCAGATAGACTGGGTAATTCCAAGGACAGCTTTAAACTTGTACAGCTGTAGGAAGCTGTGTGTCTTCACATCTCCATGACTCTAGATTAGGCGTTCAAGCTTCTCCTCTAGTGAGGTTTTGTTTCTAAAGCTAGCCGAGTGTCATAGTCAGAGTTTCTATTCCTGCACAAACACCATGACCAAGATGCAAGTTGGGGAGGAAAGGGTTTATTCAGCTTACACTTCCATGCTGCCTTTTATCACCAAAGGAAGTCAGGACTGGAACTCAAGCAGGTCAGGAAGCAGAAGCTGATGCAGAGGCCATGGAGGGATATTCCTTACTGGCTTGCTTCTTAACCTGGCCTGCTCAGTTGGCTTTCTTACAGAGCCCAAGACTACCAGCCCACAGATGGTACCACCCCCAAGGGGCCCTCCACCCTTGATTACTAGTTGAGAAAATGCCTTACTGCTGGATCTCATGGAGGCATTATTTTTCAACTGAAATTCCTTTGTGATAACTCCAGCTTGTGTCAAGTTGACACAAAACCAGCCAGTATGCCGAGCATCTTATGCACCCACTCATTTTGTCCCAATCGAGACTCGTTTCTGTCACTGTAAAAACAATTCCTTGGGCTGGGGACGGCAGGCCCCACTATGACACAGAGGTAGAAAAGGTAGAAAAACAGAGAGGCACATGTGCTATGGAGAGAGGCAGAACAGGAGATATGATAGCTATGATAGCGGTGACAGGTGAGAGAGAGGGCCGAGGTTGACATACTGTTTTTGCCCTACAGGGTCCACAGAATGGTGTACAATATCCCGGAGCTTATGCAGACATACCCAGCCCCTAAAACCTGTGCCTGGCCACAGAATCCCCAGGCTCTGGGCTACAACAGAAACCTAAGATGAAGAAAGATTCACTTTCTGGATTAGACCTCCTCTATGGACCATTGTGGTCTGTGATGCCACCTGAGGCTGTGTTGGTGTCTGTGGTCCATGCTGGTGCCCCAAACCACAGTGAAGCCTGAAATCCATGTGGATATAGACAATTTGCACAGCTGCCTGATGCCTTGGTGATATCCATGAGCACAGGAGAACTGGCCCTGCCCCTCACAGAAGGGCTAGCCCTGTCCCTAGCTAGCAGCCTCAAGGAGAGCTGCCCCACCCCTGGGGAGAGCTGGCCCCTCCCCTCCCCTCCTCTCTTGGGAGGCTGGCCATAGGAATTTAACCATGCTCCAGTGAGTATATGGACAACAGAAAATGGACTATTTTTCTTCTCTTTTTTCCCCTTCTTTTTTCTTGGGTGGGGGGAGGCCATGGTGGAGTGGGGACAGACATGGGAGGACTGGGAGGTGAGCACAATTCTAATGCATGATGTGAGATTCCCAAATAATCAATAAAAAAGTTAAAAACTACTTATTTCTTTTTGAAAAATTATACAAAATAGAAAAACAGTGTTCCTATAAGATTAAACACCTTTCAAACCAAACTCCTCAGTTGGAAAGACAAGAAAATTTTAATCATTTATTGCCTCATCTACTTCTTAAACAAATGATGGAAAAAAAAAAGCTAGTGTGTCATACAATTTATTTCCCACCAGAGAAAACATCTATTTGATCTCAAATATTAAATCACTATAAAGTTATATTTAAATTGGTACTTCATTTCACAGATAGGTAAGCAACTTTAAATGAAGAAAAATTTAACAAGGGATGGAGAAAAATCTAAGTTCATTCATCCTTTACTTCCTTATATATTTTTTAAAAACTATGCTCCTGAAAATCTACAAATAGTTTCAACTCCATTGTTTTTTAACATGCAGGGTTTCCGGCAGCTTGGCGGAAGTCCACGGGTATCCATCATTCCCTGACAGCAGGTTAACCTGCCTGGATCAGGGTGAGCCCATATCCTACATGTTCAGTCCCATGTGACATTTATGACCTTTATTGTTTTATGAGCAGACAGAAAAATCTCCTCCCCTCCTCTTTCAGAAGGTGACCAATGTGTATACTTAAACCAAATGATTTTCAGACATAGTCTTTTGCCTTTGACTTTTAGCAAAGTTTTTGGTTTAGTGTATTAACTCCATTAAAGAAAAGTCTGTGGAATGAGCTTCACCCTTTTTGCGCATGGTGAGCTTCTTTCCCCATTCTTTGTCATGCTGTGAACTAAGGGGCCATTTCACCGAAGCCAAAAACAGTTAGCCACTGATCTTTGACTTTCTGGCTCTACCATTGTTTTTTTCCTGAATAAACCTTAAAAAAAAAAAAAAGTCCAATGAGCCTACAGATTGTTTTTATTTTGGGATAGGCCATTTCTCATGGTTGGTTTCTTGTGTGTGTGTGTGTGTGTGTGTGTGTGTGTGTGTGTGTGTGTGCGTGTGTGTGTTTGTAGAAGATCTTGTTATGTAGTCAGTGTTCGTCTTGAGTTTACTATGTATCCTACTCTGGCTTTGAACTCATGGTAATCCTCCTGCCTCAGCTTCCTGTGTGCACAGATTATGGTTGTGTACCACCATGCCTGACTGCATGGTGGTTTCAAAGTGTTGAACATTACTCAACTCCCTTCCTGTCTAGAGGTGGGTTCTGTGCACTGCAATCAATTTTGGATCTGAACAGTCTTATGTTCCATCAGTAAGTTATGGGAAATGGTGTGTAGCATCCAAATTCAGGCTACAAAGGCCATGCTTCTTTGTCTTGCTCTTTGGAACACTTTTTTGTAGGACTCTAGGTTTCTAAGTAAGAAGTACGCTTACCCTGAGGCTACTGTGCTATGAGAGGTCATACTTTGTGTCAAGGCCACACACTGGGGCTCTGGTAAATGTCCTAAGGTTATTCTAGTCTGAGTTATCTCAGTCAAGGTACTAGAGATGAGAATATAGAATCTCTAAAAGATTCTGTTCTCTGGACATTCCAGTCTTCCAGGAAAAGGAACGGTTTGGGCGGGGTAGACACAGGCATTCCCACCTCACTCTTTCTGAACTCTTAGCCTATAGACTCTGTGAGCCTAGTAAGGGTGGTAGCCAGGACAATGATAATCTCTCGTACCTTGGAACTGGGAGAATAATATACTCGCATGAAGATTCTAAAAGGAACTTGAGTATGTCTTATCATGCTTTTTGTATATTTACCAGTGGAAAATTTAAACATATTTAAAGGCAAAATCCATATGTTTTAGGCATTTTCATCAATGGGCTACATTAAAAAAATAATATAACTTTGTCAAATTATTTCTGCATGAAACTATCTCCATGGGATAAAGACTTTTGTGCCCATATGCCAGAGTCCCACCTTTAGGAGTCAGTTGAAACATGCAGATTGAATGATTAAAGGCAGATATTGGTACCAGCATTGGCAGATGTTACAACTTGTTAAATAATTACTGCTGCCCAGGCCAACTGGCTCTTCTTAAGTATGGACTTGATGGTCTTTCAGTCTCCCAGTACCGACTTGGTACTTCCTTGATGCTGGAGCCTGCACAGGGTTTATTCCTTCTACTCTCTAATGTTTCAAACATACTTTTTAAACAGCAATGTGGTCAGCAGGAGAGAATGTTTCTCACTCTTTTTCCAGAGAGGAAAATCAAGCAACTGTAAAAAGACAAATCTTTCCAGTCTTAGGAATGATAACTGGTCTGTTGCAACTTCACAGATAATTAAATGAATGAATGACATGTGTCTGCATGGTGGCCATGAAACACAGCTACTCACTGACATGGGTAGTGTAGACCTTCTCTGTTCCTATGCGCACATAGCCTTACACATAACTCACATATATGCATGTCTTCATAGAGTCTGTGCCAACTCAACTCCATGGTTTTGCACACGAAGTTTGAATGTGTTGAATTCTTTCTAGGCCAAGCCAATTCAAGTCATTACATAAAGGAAGCTTAGATGTAACCTCATATTCAGCGAGCTTAGAGTTTTGCTTCATAGTTACTCTTTGGAAGGCTGGCTGAGGGTGCAGGTGGATGAACACTCATAACCAAGAGACCTTTTTATTTTTATTTTTCCTGTTGTTGGTGTTGAATTTGTGCAGAAGTTGGATTTTTGCAGAATCTTTCTGTTTAATGCCTCTGAATGATGTCCAAATGGAAGAAGTTGCTTTATGCCCAGCATGAGTCATGTCTGGTGAATTGGCCCTGTGAATTCCAGAAGTGGTGCAGTTAGAATAAATTTACAAGAGTAGAAAGCCAAGGTTGGAAGGAAGCCTGCCTCCAGAATAAACTAGTGACAACAGGCGCATGGCGACCTCCACGTACTGCACTGCAGCAACCTCAGTGCACCGCAACGCTCTCCGCTTCTGTTATCCGTGTGGGTGTGGAAGACCAGTTCTAATGTTTGTCTTTATGGCTTCACTTCTGTAGAGATTTGTATATTTGCCATCTGGAGCCAATTACTTTTCCAGTTTTAATCACCTATCATTGGCATCAAATACTTGGGTTGACAAATACTCACTGAATGTTTTGCTCATTCTACATTATGGAAGTTGGTGTGGCTGCAGAGGTTGGTGGAAGAGAACACCATAGAGGTACCCTGGCAAAGGTAAACCTCCAGGCAGTGAAAGGAGCAATGTGGAGCCCACAGACACCTTTTTGGAAAAAATAGAGTAAGACTGGCTGGGTCTGAACTGGGTGTGGTGGCATCAGCATGCCTGTCATTCCAGTAACCAGTCACCTTCAGTGGCTGATGCAGGGGGATTGTGTTATCAAGTGTGTCTGCAGAGGAAGATAAAGGCTAGCCTGAGTAGCCTATGAGATGCTATTTCAAAATAAAAAGAAAGAAAGGTAGATGGTTGAATGGAGGTGAATGAAAGGCAGTGGCAGAGACACCCTGGGGCCCAGCACAGCTGAACAGTGACAAAGTTTGGCTCTCAAAAGTTTTTTTTAAAAAATATTTTATGGTTCTTTAGAATGGTTCCAATGTAATTAGTAAAACTTTGGATTAAAACCAAATCTTGCCAAATAGGATGGAAACTAGAAATCAAGTTTCGTCTCTAATGGGAACCGTGAACATGGCCAGACAGGGCTGAGCAGTGGCTGGAAATGAAGGTAGAGAGACTGGATTTGTTACTCTCCTTGCTATTGAAAAAGAATGACTGAGAAGCAATTTAAGAAAAGTTTGTTCTGGCTTACAGTTTGAGGGACTCTGTTCCATCATGATGGAGGAAGGCATGGAGACAAGAGCAAGGCCAAGAATGGTCACACTGCATCAGCAACCGGGAGAGCGAGAGTGCGCAGGAAGTACATATGAGCTATAAAATCTCAAGCCCCGCCCCCAATGACCCACCCTCCAGCAAGGCTCCACCCCCTAAAGATTCCTTCCCAAGTAGTGCTGGGGCTTGAGCATTCAAACATGCAAACCCATGGGGGTGGGAACACTTCATGTTCAAACCACTACAGGAAAGGAGGCACAGTGCAGGGCAGAGGGGGAAGAATGGAACCTGGAGGAGTGTTGGGGAAGCATGGTGGTAGGAATAAGAAGGTGTGAGGAGCCAGTTAGAGAACAGACTGTGGGGCTCTGCATCACCCGAGAGGCCAGTGGATAAGAATCTTTAGTAGTTGAGCGGTCTATTGACACAAGGCATGGTTGCACAGTGTTCAGTCCCAAGTTTTCTGCATACCACAGTGTTAGGGTGGCTCTGCCTAAGCTTCACAAAAACCCAACCTAAGTCTATGAATACTCTGTTGGGAAGGCAAACGTGTTGATATTAGCTGAGAGCCGCATCTGAGGCTGGCTCTTTGACCATGGCCAATGACAGCATGAGAGAGAAGTCCAGAATTTTTTCAACAAAGCTTACTCACCTTTTGTTCTGCGAATGGTTCTCAGGACAGGCTTAGATGTGGTAACAGGAGTTTTCAGGTAAGAGTGAGTCTCCACCACCTCTTATTCAGGTGTTGTGGGGGGATTTGTGGCAGACATAAGTGGGTTTCAACTAGAAATGTATATTGCGTCCACTTCTACCTTTCCTATCCTGGGGCCTTGTGTAATAACACTTCCTTGGTGATGTTATAGAATGGAATCAAAACCTTGGCATGAACACTAGGTTTTCTGAAGCTGAGATACCAACTTATTTTGGAACCGTGACTCTTTGGGGTTACATTTTGCTTCGTTTTATTCATACACATTTTGGGATGGCTGCCCATAAACAAACAGATGAAGAAACAAATGAGAACATTTATAAATCACCTCCTCTTGAGACACTGACTTTGGCCAGGCTGGCTAATTGTATGGGTTATGATGAGAATTCCTCTAATTCTTGGCCCCAAAGCACATTTTGTCACACATGATTTATTGGAGTGTTTGGGCTCTTTAATAACCCCCGCATTGGAAATTGCTGTGTTTGGCAGTGTTCTGCTTAAGTTTAAATTAGGAATTTGTTTCTATCGGCGTGATCAAGGGTTGTAGGAAGTCCTATAATTTGTCTTCTGAAAAATAACACAAACTATGTTTCTCTGGAGATGACTCTTTCAACACAGTGTCTGTGGGGGGTCTACTACATGCAAAGAATTCTTCCAGAGCTGAGGGAGGACCCGAGATGTTGGCTTCGTTTTTAAGGGAGTCACCCAAGATCATGTCCAGCAAATGATCACCAACCCATGAGGCAGCTAATGTGAGAAGTTAGATGAGTCAGAGATGTAGGAGGTATTCACAGACCTTAGAAGAGATGAGAAAAAATGCTGATGGAGGTGGAGAGAGTGAGAGCAAGAGCGAGAGCGAGAGCGAGAGCGAGAGAGAGAGAGAGAGAGAGAGAGATTAGACACTGTTGAGTTAGAAAGTGCTTATTAAAGCATTCTTTTCATTTTAGCAGCTTTATTGAGTTAGAACTGGCACCAGTTAGAAATATATATTGAAAGTGTAAAAATACAGAATATTTTGGCCTACGTACATACACATCAATTTATCACCAAGATCAGAGGAATAAGCAAACTCAGCACCCTAACATTTCCTCATTCCCATTTGTAATGGCCTCATCACACTTCTGCCTGCAGAGTCACCCTTTTCCCTGGGTCACTTTCCTTTGTACTTGCTGGACATTTTTCTCTGCTGATTTTACATGGACAATTATTTTGAAATTCCTCCAAGTTATTACCTGTACCAATAGCTCATTCTTTTAAAGTCGTTGAATAGTAAGCATTTATATTGATGTATCACACTATCTTATTGCTATACCAGCTGATTAGTTGGTTGTCTTCAGTTTGGGGCTGTTATAGATTAAAGATGCAATTTTTATTCACAAATGGTGAACAAATGCTTCTGTGGTTTTGGTTGATGAGCAGTAGCTGTGGTGGTTTGAATAGGAATAACCCCCATAGATTCATGTGTAGGGATTCTCATAGGGAGATGCACTATGAGGAGATGTGGCCTTGTTGGAGGAATATATCACTGCGGGGGTGAGCTTTGAGCTCTTCTATGTTCAAGCTACACCCAGTGTGGTACAAAGTCTCCTGATGCCTGTGGATCAAGATGTAGAATTCTCAGCTCCTTCTCCAGCAGTGTGTTTGGACAGTGCCATGTTTCCTGCCATGATAATAATGGATTAAACCTCTGAAACTGTAAGTCAGCTCCATTTAAATGTTTTGATTTATAAGAGTTGCCTTGGTGATGTTGTCTCTTCACAGCAATAAAACCCTAATTAAGACAGAAGTTGGTATCAGGAACTGGGGTATTATTGTGATAAACCTGACCATCCTTTTGTTTGGAGGGATGTAGATTTTGGGAACTTTGGGTAAGAGAAGCAGTGGGATGCTTTAAGGAAGGGATTCATGGACCATTCTCATAGGAATATGGAAGATAGTGGTGCTAAGGGTAAGTTGAACTATGGGGACCTGACTCAGGAGGTTTCAGAGGAGAAGAATTTTAGTATATTGCCTAGAAAATGTTCTTGTGATATTTTGGTGAAGATGGTGGCTGATTTTTGCCCTGTCCAAAGAGTCTACCTGAGGATAAGGTAAAGAGATTTAGATTAATTACATCAAGGAATGAAATTTCAAAATAGCCTAGTATAAACTCTGTCATTTGATTCACTCTTATGAAGAACATTTTGATGAAAAGAAGCAAGCTGAGCAAGGAAAAATACAAAATATACAAGCTGAGGAGAAAGGGGGCACCAGGAAATGGAATGGAGTTAAGTTCAAGGAAATAAACAGAATAATAAATGGACTTAGGAAATGGGGTGTTCCCCTGAACCCCACCCAGATATACTTTTATCTTGTGAAAGGAATTAAAGAACACTTTAGGTCCAGGTGGTGGTACATGATCTTAATACCAGCTTTCAGGAGACAGAGGCAATAGATCTCTGAGTTCAAAGTCAGCCGGTATACAGAGCAAGTTCCAGGACAGCCAAGATTAGGCAATGAAGGAAGCTGTTAGAAACAGAAAACTGGTGAAGATATCACTGAAAGAGGGAGCATGTTCCAGCCACAGCAATCAGCAGAACTCAGCAGCTCCAGCCACGTGGTTCTGGCTTCAGAGTCAAGGATAGAAGAAAGAGGTTATGGACTCTCCCTTCATGACTAAGTAAAACCATTGAGGCCACGCATGTGACAAGTGTGCCCCTCTATGGAGGCCCAGAGAGGCCAATGTGTGAAGCTGTGAAGGTGAATTCTGGACTGCCTTGGAGACCCAAGAGGTTAGAGATGCCCGAGTCATAGGATACCTACCAAAGAAAGCTGCTAACAGGGAGTGGAACCAGTCCAAAAGAAAGAAGCATGTTGCAGTCAACAAAGCTAAACAAGTTAGAGATCTGAAGAGCCTTTGCCATCAGAAATGGGACTGCAGAGTTGGAGTTTGCCCAGCTGGTTTTGATCTTGGTTTAGTCCTGTATTTCTTCTCTATCCTGCCTATTCCCCATTTTGGAATGATAATGTATATATCCTGTGCCACTGTATGTTAGAAGTAAGTATGTTTTCTTTTTAAAATAGGGGATTGCAGTTAAGGGGTTGCATGAATATCAGAAGAGACTTTGAGCTTGGGAGTCTTTAACTAGTTTGAGACTGTTGTAGACTATGGGGACTTTTGAAGTTGGACTGAATGCATTTTTGCATTATGTTATGGCTATAAGACTATAGGGGCTAGCTGGGGAGTAGAATACAGTAGTTTGAAAAGTAATGGTCCTCAAGGATTCATGTGTATGAATACTTGGCTGTCAGGAGTGGCACTATTAGAAGATGGGGCCTTGTAGGAGAAAGTGTGTCATTGTGAGGGTGGGCTTTGAGGTCTCTTATGTTCAAGCTATGCCCAGTGTGGTACACCGTCTCCTTTTGCTGCTTATGGATCAAGATGTAGAACTCTCAGCTCCTCCAGTAGCATGTCTGCTGGCACACTTCCATGCTTCCCAACATGATAATAATGGACTAAACCTCTGAAACCATAAGGCCTCCTTAATTAAATGTTTGCCTTTATAAGAGTTGCCTTGGTAATGGGATCTCTTCACAGCAATAAAACCCAAACTAAGACAGAACTATAATAGCTGAGTCTTATGATACATGTCTAAGAATCTAAATACATTTGTACTGTTTTTATACCCCCACTATGATGTGTAAGAACTCATACTTCTCTACCCATACTTGGTAGGAGCAGACACTTTCGTTGTATTCTTTTCAATAGGTGTGCAACGGCTCTTTGTATGGTTTTAATTTACATTTCTTTAAAGACTAATTGCATGGGACTTACTTGTTTTATTTTCATTAGTTATAATCTAAGCATGTGTCTGTACCATGTGCATGACTGGTACCTTTGGAGACCAGAAATGGTGTTAGAGTCACAGATGGTTGTGAGCTGTCATGTGGGTGCTGGGAATCAAGCCTGAGTTCTCTGCAAGAGCAGCAAATACTCTTAATCATGGAGTCAGCTCTCCAGTCCCCCAAATATGTTTTGATAGATGAAGTATCTGTTCAAATATCCTCCTGACTTTTAAGCAAGTTGGTGTTTTCTTATCATTGACTTTGTGGCTTTCTTTGTGGTGATGGGGTAGAACTTAGGACCTGTGTTTGCTAAGAAAGTACGTTACTACTGAGCTATATTCTCAGATTTTGTTTTGAGACAGGATTTCATGGAGACAGGTTGTTCTTGAACTGTGAAGCTGAAGAGAACTTTGAACTCTTGATCCTCCTGTCTGTGTCTCTACTCCTAAGTGGTGGATTACTGGCATGCATCTGACTTGTAGCCGCACTGTGAGATTTCATGTATCCTAGGTTCAAGAGCTATATCACACATATGGCTTGTCCCTCCAGTTTAGCTCAGCTTTTGACTCTTTTAGTATTTTTTTGAGGAACAAAAAATAGTTAGGGTTGGTGAAATCCAGTTCATAAAGTTTAAAAATCTTTCATACCATGCTTTTGGTATCATATCTCAAAATGCTCCAGGGACCACCATAATGGAGCGGGGAACAGATTCCCATGGGTGATCTTCTGGTCACCCCTGTGTGGTACTTGAATGCATGCAGGAGTGTACACATATATTCAATATATAAACAAAATCTAATAAGCAATCTTTGGCTAACCCGAAGCCTCAAAGTCTTCCTTCAGCAAGTTTGTAGTTTTGGGTTTTGCCCTAGGGGATGTGTGGTTGGTTTTGAGTCATGAATTCAGTTCTAGTGAAGCAGGAGGAGGGATGTGAAAGAAAAGTACAGAAGGCAGTGGTGGCCATTGTGATCTGTGGGCAGACGGCCAGTGTGGGCAGAAGTTCTGTCTCCAGCACCACAGCATCCTTGATCAGACTAAGCTCCCTTTCTGCCTCAGTGCCTCAAGCACAACAATCTCTAGTCCTAGAATGAATTGCCCTTCCATTTAGCTGGACAGCCTGAAGCATCCCTTGACTTGAATACCGAGTGTCTCTTACCCAGGCCTGACTTGCATGTCTAGATCAGGCGTTGTGCTGCACAACTCTGTTCTGTGTGGGTGTTGCCCTGAGAGTGGAACCACGTTGTGACATACCTCCTAACTAGATCAAGAACCTCCCTACACACCTGCAAGAGACACCCACCTTTTCTCAGTGGTGTTTATCATGGTATAGGTATATTGCATTTGGCATATCCCACCCCTCATTATATCTTTGAGGTCAGGTCTGTGTCTCTACCGACTAGCGTAGTGCCAGGCACATGCTAAGTATACCATGACTGTTATTTGAAGGAGGGACGAAGCAAGCATTGCATTTGCCACTGGGGTCAGACTGTAGAGCATCTAGGATGTTAGGCTAGACAACATCAACCCTGTTCAGGGCATTTGGGTTCCATGTAAAGGATCTGGACAGGGAGAATGGTTGAATCACTAACTTAGGGTACAGGTGGGGGGAGAGAGCTGAGCGTGAGGGTGCTTATTTAGCGTGTATTCAATCCCCAATATCACACTAGAAGCAAACAAATGATGAATTATCTCAAGCTGTAGCTGTAGCTTGCTACTTAGAAAGTCTAAGTGTGGAGGCAACCTCTACTGAACACTTACTCCCGTTTGCACCACAATAAGGTTGAAATATCCATGGTCAAATGATCATACTCCAAGTACCATCTGCCTGGGGTTAAAATGAGAATACTCCAGGGACCGTCTGCCTGGGGTTAAAATGAGAATACTTCAGGGACTATCTGCCTAGGGTTAAAATGAGAAAGCACAAGTGAAATTCCCTGGCAAATAGCATGTACTGTATGTATGTATGTATGTATGTATGTATGTATGTATGTATGTATGTATATATTTGGACTAGAATAATTCAGCCTAAAGTACCAGCGACAAAATTTACTGATATTGAATGCATGTGAGAACTTGGGTCAGCGGGATCTCATGTGTGGCTTAGGGGTGTCATTAATTATAACACCCCTAGAAAGCTGTTTATCATGTTTATATTACTAATTAAGTGTTTAAGATTTTAAGTGTGTGTGTGTGTGTGTGTGTGTGTGTGTGTGTGTGTGTGTAGGGATTGATGGGTGGGTAGATGTGTATGTGCCAAAGTGTTCAAGTGGAGGTGAGAGTCTGGCTCTCAGGAGTTGGTGACCCTATGTGGGTCTTCAGGATCAAACTTAGATTGTCAGGGTTGGTGGCAGGTGTCTTTACCTAGGCTCCATTTGTATTTTACAATTTGACTGTCACTAACTTGGGTGAAAGACTGTACTGGTGGGTATGTGTCCAGATGCACTTCATGTTCATGCCATGATGATAGACATGTGAGGGCTTTTGTACACGCCCCGTTTGTAAGAGTAAAAACCAGACATCTATAAAGGACGTTCTATTAGTGTTCCTGGCTTTGTGTTTCTTCATTACGGGAAGTGGGTTTGGGTTGTGGAGAGAGTAAACATCTATCTTTATTCTGTAGCTGATCTCAGTCAGATCTTTTCATCTGCATGCAATGGTCCCTTACCATGTATGGGTAGAGGCTTTCCCATTTCCCAGTACATATAGCTAATGATAAATAGAAAATCATATCTCAAAAATGATGGGTTTGGCTGTCATCACAACCGGGGTCAAATATTGTTGGAGCTTTTGACAGCTGTGGATTTTTGGCATATGCTCTGAAATAGTTTTTCATGTTTTGGTTTATGCATATTAAAAACCATGGTGACTTTTTTTCAAAAATGATGTTTTTTTCTCACAGTTTGTGCTTTTTTTGTCCAATAGAAATCTGACAGGAAGTTGAAGTCCTGGCCCCATTTCCTTCTCTGACTTTTAAATCTTAGCCTTTCAGTTTTCAGACTTTCTGAGTTACTTTGTTTTAACGCATTTAAGTTGAGTTTTGCTTTGGATTCCAAAGTCAAAGGTTTTTTTGTTTTTTTTTTTTAATAAAAGGTGGACTGTCCCATTTACATTTGTTAGTATGACAGACATATTTACTTTCCATTCTAGTAGTTAGGCCTGTCTCACAAACTTTGTATTGTCGCTCAACTTTAAAATGTAATTAAATAAATAAATCGATTAAGCATCTTGTTACTAGCAATGAAGCTGGATTCATGAACCCACACACTTGGGCCTCATGCCTGCTAGGCAAGTGTTCACAAACTGAGCTGGAATATCCCCAGCCCCGGTTTAACTTTTGCCCAATCAAATTTTCTCTTTGTCTTGTAAGTATGCTTTTGCCCTGTGAATTATTTATGTCTGAGTTGACGTCCACACACTCGCAGATTTTCCGGGTATTTATCAGATGTTATAAGGTCCTCAGAATCAATCTCTACCAACACCGTGTTTGTTTGAACACGTGCTGCCTCTTGCCTTCTGTCTTCTTTCCCGTTTTTCAACTTCTGTGTTGCCAGAATATCCATGTTCGGCATTTATTCTGCTTTTGTTTTTCCTGCACAAGCTTGTCCCTGTTCTCACAGGTTTTGCTGCTTCCTCAGCCATCTTGTGGTTTGTTAACCCCCACCCCCAATGCTACCCCACACCCTTAACCCCGCCTCTGCCACAGATGCAGCACCCTGAGAAGGCTGGTTTTGGTGTCAACATTCCCAGAATTCACTGCGCGTCATAGGCTTTGGACTTTTGTCTTTCTTTTTGTCAATCTGTAAGATTATCTGTGTTCATTCCTTTTTCTAAAAGTCTTGTGAAGTTCTTGTGTTTCCCTGGATCGATCATTGCTATGGAGATGTCCGAAGGAGTTGGATATTTTTCCGTTGGAAATAATTTATTTACCTGGCTTTCAAAGCATTATTTTCTTATTTTTGAAATTCAGTAAGTTGGGGTATGCAATTTTTCCTGGGATATGATGTCCATTTGTTATGTAAATTCAACATGTCTTTTATTTTATGAAATTACTAGCTTTAGTTTTTTTCCTTTGCATCATTTTAATATGTTTCAGATGTCCACACTTTTCTTTTGTTTTGGTTTGTTTTTTGAGACAGAGTTTGTGCAGCCTGGCTGTTCTGAAACTTGCTCTGTAGACCAGGTTAGCTTCTAATTCATAGAGATCCGCCTGCCTCTGCCTCCGAGTGCTGGACTAAAGGAATGTGCCACCATGGCCAGGCAATGTTTCCAATTTCTGTGTCCAGTTTCCCCCTTAGCCATCACTGTCTATGGTGGCCTAGCCAGCATCTCTCTGACCTTATGCAGCTTCCATACTTACTGGTGCATTTGTGGTGTCCTATGTCCTTCTGAGATGAGTTGGCTGACCTTTATTCCTTCCTTGTGTTTTTATACCTAATTGTTTGGGAGGAGCAAACTGGCTAATTAGAACTTTCAAATTTCCTGTACCTGTTTGCTCACTGTTTCCATCTGGACGGTGACTGTTTCTTGGAGGCTGTTTTCCTCCTTCCCTCTTCCTACCGTGGGATACGGTGAATACTTCCTGAGATGGTTCCTTTTGATCCTCCGATTAGTCACATTTGAGGGAAGTGTACTTTTCTGGGATCAGCAATCTTTGGAATTTTTTTGTTGGGAAGAGCCTGGGACTGGATCTTTTCTGATGACCCCTGATTCTTACTGGCTGGTCTTTCAATCCTTACCCCTTCCCAGCCCATGGAGATGGTTCATGGGAAACTGGGAGTAGAATTTTTGTTTGCTGGTTGCTACAGTAACAAGCTGTAAACGCCCTGGTCTGTGTGGTTTCTCATGCTCACACATGCTTTAGCAAAACTTTGTGTCCCCAGCTCCACTGATGCAAACAAGCACTTTTCTTTCACTCTGCTCACCAGGGTGTGTCTACTTTCTCCCCTTTCTACGACAGGTAACCCCACCTGCTCTCTGCTTTTGTCAGACCGCCCTTCTGGTTAGTAGTGTGGGACATTCTCCTGACTGATTCAATAAAAAATGAAGTTTTCAGTAAAAGAAAATTATCCTTTTCCTTCTGGTCTTCAAATGATTCTCAAGGAAGATATTCTGACTTTAAAATCATCACCCCTTTTGAATAACTTTTTAAATTATTTTTTTTGAGAATTGTATACAATATATTCATGGCATAGTATCAAAATGCCCTCTAAATGTGTATCTCTTAAGTATGATCCCCTAACTCCTCTCATATTCACCCTACCTTTCTACCCTCCCTACCCCGTGTTACTTCTCTCCTGCTTTATCCCATTGTCTCTCATGTACTCTTGGGTGTGGGATCATCTGTTAAAGTGTGATTAACCTACCAGAGACCACGCGCTTGAAGAAAGCTGACTCCACCCCTTCCCCAGGCCATCAACTATCCATATCTCCTCAGTCGGTGGGGAGATTCAGGAGCCTCTACCACCTCCACGCTAGAACGTTGACTGTCTTGATCTCATACAGGTAACCAGAGCTACTGTGAATTCATGAGTGTGGTCAGTGCTCCTGCCATAACCAGAAGACACTGTTTTGTTCTGGTTCTCTCTGGCCTCTGGCTCCTGCAATATTTCTACCCTTCTTCCGAGACAGTCCTTGAGCCTTGATAGGGCTTGGGCTCTGACATACAGGCCTCATTTGTGGCTGAACACTCTAGCATTCTAATCTCTATACTTGGACTAGCTGTGGAAGTATAACCACTGACCACTGCACAAAGAGGAACTCGGGGAGCTGTGCTAACCTGTGAGTAGAGAGATACAGATTCTGTGGGTAGAGAGATACAGATTCTGTGGGTAGAGAGATACAGATTCTGTGGGTAGAGAGATACAGATTCTGTGGGTAGAGAGATACAGATTCTATGGGTAGAGAGATTTAGAGGGTAATTTGATACTATGTTGTTTAGCAGAGTAATAGAAGCAGGGTCTGCCAGGAGGCCTCTTAGCTCTCCCATCATGGGTTGTTCTTCAGATTTGCTCTACCCTGAATCTTTTTCTGTCATAGAGCAGACTTAAACGCATTCAGAAAGCAGTTGGTCACCATAACATTCATGACACAAAGGGTGCTCATTGCTGGACCAGTCATTATTGTAGCTCACAGGGTCCACAGCTGTATGAGACTATTGAGGCTCCTCTACCTCTCAGAAGGCTGCATAGCACTTTTCAGGACCACAAGAGCTTGTCAGCACAGAAGAAACTTCCTTTAATTTCAACACAGGAATTGAAAGCCAGTGGGCTATTTGTATTGTGTGGTATTCATCACCAGTTTTGATGACAAAGCCCTTTCAAAGGCAACATAATGACCAATATCTCAATCTTACTTAGAAAAAAAAAAGGACATCAAAATAACTATTGTAGATGATTTTTTAAACAAAACAAGAACTTCTAGACTGTATCAAAGTATGCATGAAATGTCTCCTGAGAATTTTTTTCCTAAGAATTTTTTTTAAATGTCCTTAATCATATTACAGAAAGCGTGTGGCTCCAGATGGGAGGGAAGGTGGAGAAGAACTGGGAGGAGTGGGGGGGGGGGGGAGGAAACTGTAATCAGAATATATTATATGAAAAAACCTATTTTTAATAAAAAACCTAAATATTTACTTATCATTTGGATTTAAAAATGCATGAAATATGTTACATAGAAGAAAGCTAATAACATATGGAAGGGCTTCTATGAAACAGAACTAAACTGAAGGCAGTTTGATGTGAGTGGGCTCTGCGTTGCCTTTCTAAATCAACCTCCACAGACCTCACACATTTAAATTGTGAATGTTGATTTACAGCAAGAAAGCTCGCTGATTAACTGAGACATTTGTGGTCCCTTTTAATGAAAGGATAGATTCTCATGAAGAATTACCTATTTGATTAAATCATTGTTAGAGAGAAAATAAGATTGGTCCCGAGTCATCTGAAATGTAGAATGTAACTCTTCGGAAGCAATGCTTTCTTTGGCTAAGGGTATCTTTATTTTGTACCTTAAAAAGGAGAAAACTAATGTCAGAATTTTCGTCCTGAGGTGCTCTGGCTCTTGCAGATGTTTTAGGAGTTTCTCTTTTCTTCACCCTTCAAAGGAGAAAAAAATATTTTGCTAAAAAACCCCCACAAGTATGGCATATTTACATGTCATTAAAATAACTCTCTGCAGTTGATATGCATGCTGATCTCACTTGGAGATACCCTTGCTTACCATGAGAGTACATGCAGATCAAACGAGTGGACAAAGCAGTCCCCAGGACTATTGACTTAGTCAGGGTTTCTATTCCTGCACAAACATCATGACCAAGAAGCAAGTTGGGGAGGAAAGGGTTTGTTGAGCTTACACTTCCAATTGCTGTTCATCACAAAAGGAAGTCAGGACTGGAACTCAAGCAGGTCAGGAAGCAGGAGCTGATACAGAGGCCATAGAGGGATGTTCCTTACTGGCTTGCTTTTCCTGGCTTGCTCAGCCTGCTTTCTTACAGAACCCAAGACTACCAGCCCACAAATGGTACCACCCACAAGGGGCCCTCCCCCCTTGATCACTAATTGAGAAAATGCCTTACCGCTGGATCTCATGGAGGCATTTTCTCAACTGAAACTCCTTTCTGTGATAACTCCAGCTTGTGTCAAGTTGACACACAAAACTAGCCAGTACAACTATCCTCCTGTGTTTGCTCACAGACATGTCTGTGTATTCGCTCATTCTCTTCCCTCCAGCGTTGTACCAGCTGAACTTAGTGATGTAACTTGATAAGAAAGATTCAGTGCAGTCGCAGGGCTTGAGACAATGGGAATGAAAAACTATTAGAGACTGGTGGATACAGTTCATTAGTAATTACTCTATAAAGCGTAAGGAGTGGAGGCAGGGAAGTACACCTGGAGTGTGTGTGTGTGCATGTGTGTGCATATGTGTGAATGCATGTGTAAGAGTGTGTTTCTATAGATATGTGTGCATGTGTGTGTATCTGTAGGTGTGCATTTGTGCATGGGTGTGAGCATGTGTGTATGCATGTGTGTGCATGTGTGTGTCTGTATGTGTGTGAGTGTGTGTATCTGTAGGTATGTGTGTGTACATGCATGTGAGTGTGTCTGTAGGCATGCATGCATGTGTGACTCTGTAGATGTGCATGTGTGTGTCTGTAGGTGTGTGCCCTTGTGTATGTGCGTGTATCTGTAGTTGTGTTTGTGTGTGTGAGTGTGTGTGAGTGTCTGTGTTTGTGTGTGAGAATATGAGTGTGTGAGTATGCATGTGCGTGTTCATGTTTGTATCTGTGGGTGTGGATGTGTTCATATGTGTGCATGTGTGTGTCTATGAGTGTGTGTATGTGTATATCTGTGTATATGCGTGTGTGAGTGTATCAGTGTGTGTGTGTGTGTGTATCAGTGTGTGTGTGTGTGTGTGTGTGTGTGAGTATCAGTTTGGGGGGGCGGTATGTGTGTGTATGTGGAAGCTAGAGTTACCACTGGGTGTCACTTCTTTTTCTTCACTGTTTTGTGAGACAGGGTTTCTCATTCAGACTTAGGACTCAGTAAATAGTCTCGAGAGGATGGCAGCAACCCCAAGGATCTGCATGCCTCTTACTCCTCTTTTGTCTCCAAGCTCTTCATTATTAGAATTCTTCCATTTTGAATTTTACATCAGTAAACAGTTGCGAGACCAGAGTTGTCTTCCTGATCTTTCGCTGCAGAAGATAGGTGGGAATTGGCTTATTTTAATGAACGATCAGAATGTCTCACTTAAGAACAGTTGATTTCTTCAGGAACTTATTTTAGCACACCACACCATAAAACAGTTATAAGGATGAATTAGCATGTATGGCTTGTTCCCAGAACACTTTGTCCATAGTGGGAGTGATCTGTGAAAAGACTTTAGTTTTTCCTTCCTGCGTCTGTATTTCAACAATGATGTAGTCAAGCTCCCACTGCCTTTAAGCCATGCTTCAAGCTGGTCCCACTGTCTTTCTGACCACTTTTAGGCTTTGCATACATATATTAAGAACTCCAGAATATCTTACTTATCAAAATTGTTGATCTTGGCTGAATATGGTGGTGTTTATGCCTTTAATCCCAACCCTCAGGAGGCAGAGCCAGGAAGATCTCTGTGAGTTCCAGGATATCCAGGATTACATAGAGAGATCCTGTCTCAAAAGAAATGTTGAGTTTAATCAGTTTACATATTCAAACACAATTTTCCGTTACCCAATGCAAACAATTCTGATTCTCCACTTTAGCTTGGTTTTAACACATGCTAGAAGCTTATTATGGGGAAAAGGAAGTAAGTGGATATTTGGTTCATTTATTTCTTACTGTGGTTTGAATGCTGAGTATCCCTCAAATGTGTGTGTTGAAATTTTCACCACCAAGGATGGTATTAGGAGCCAGGCCTTTGGGATGTTATGTTACAAGGCTCTGCACTCATGAATAGCACTTAGACCCATATAAAAGAGGCCTGCACCATCGTAAGAGGTAGAGGTTTGACCTTTGGTATTTCCTCACCACTGTCTGCCTCTAACAGTGTTGGAAGGAAGGATGGGGAGCAGCAGATAAGAAGCTCTTAGGGATCTTGTGGCAATGTCACCTTGTCCTGTGCACTTATGAAGTGTCTGGGTAGCTCTCCTATTGAGAGAGAGAGAAGGGGGGGGGAGATCCCTTGTCTCACTCTTCATATGAAGATGCTAGGATAAAGTGTGAAGTAAGTCTTCACCAGAAGTATCTATTGAACCCAACTGTGCCTTCTTGACCTTAAACTTCCCAGCCCCCAGAACTCTGAGCAGTCCATTTCTGCTGCATATGAACCACAAGGCTTATTGTAGTCTATGACAGTATTCTGAAAGGACTAAGATACTTCCTTCTCTCTATTTCCTCTGTACCTTCTGGACGGCACCTTCAGGGTTAAGACCAAGGAGAGAGATTGGTGCAAAGGGAAGAGTCTCCCACATGATCATGGGAGACTACCTGGATGGCCCAACAAGGACAGAAGGCTTCAGTGGTCATGCCTACTGTGAAGTAGAGCTTCCCAGACTGTCATGGAAGGTGGTTGGGTGCAGTTGAAGGGACCCATCTGTAGCGATCTGCTCAACAGGACCAGGTAGTTCTAATAAGAGAAAATCTTGAAGGATACTCATTATCACTGGAAGAGAAGGATAATTTGATTTCACGGGGTTGTGTCAGAGGAGCAGAAACAGGTAGTAGTCAGTAGTTAGTCTCTACTGAGGAGACCAACCTAGGACCTTCAGAAGTGCTGAGTCAGCACCTGGGCATAACCCTCTCTTGGACACCAGCCTGTAGTGACATCAGCACAAGATGAGGTAAAACTATGTCTTCTAGACATTAGGGACCACTGCACTCATGGCCACACAGCAGCTGAGGCTGCCTGCACACACCCTGCATAGGACCAAGCCTGTCAGTACTCTAGCATGGAGAGGGATGGGGCTGAGCAGCCTTCCCTCTTAGCTGAGGAGCTGTTGACAGGTGACAGTTCCTTCCCAGAGTTGGGAATGGGACATGAGTGTGGTTCTGGAAGGAAATGGAGGGTAAATGTGAGAGAAATACATTGTATGCATGTATAAAATTCTCAGAGAATAAATAAAGATATTACTGAATGGTAGATCTTCTCTTCTCTCCCCCTCCTCTCGTCATCATAGGAGAATGGAGAGCACAGAAGGTGCTGGGGACACAGCTTTTGAAAAGCAGCTCTCTGACTGAGCCAGCCTTGGGGCTGTAGGATGGGAAGCTTCAGAGACTGAAGCCTTGTTTAACACCAGTGACATATCCTAGATATTCTAGAGGCAGAAAGAAGGGATCCCAAGTTCAAGGCTTGCCTGGGCTATAGTGAATTCAAGGTCAGCTTGGATACTTAGTAAGTAAGAACCTGTCCTTCCATTTGTCCCCAAATTAAAATGCAAACAAACAAGTGGGTTGGATTGTTGAAACAAAGTTGCTTGTTTCCTCAGAGTAGGCTTATTAAAACAAACAAACAAACAAACAAACAAGCAAGCAAGCAGATGTCAGATAGTAACTGCTCAAGAAATGTTACATGTAACTGTTGACATTTTCAATGTTATCACCACCTGGGGTTCTTTCATGTTCTGACCCTGTGCTGAATGGCTTCATGGACAAGGCAGGATGGAGACACACAGAGGATATTATATGTAGATAAAGCCCTTTGCCAGGGTGTAGACAAAGCCCTTTACCAGGGTGTAGACAAATATCAGGGGGTCCCATTTTTTGTCTAATTAGACACACTCCATTGAGATCAAATGTGGTTTCAGAACTGACTTCCTCTAGGATAAGCTGAAATAATTAGGGGAAATGAAGAGGTTCAGGCACGTTATTAATTAGACTCAGGCTGTGGGGGAGGGGAGCAGAGAACAGTCATTGAGGATGCTTGACTTTCAAGCTTCACAAGATGTTCATAAGTGGATGGAAAGAAGGGGAGGCTTCCTGGTGAACTGTCCCCTCCCACACTGTGGGGACCCTAGAGAAAAGCATCATTCATCCATGGAAAAAAGAGATGAGCTTGTCCTAAACTGGATGTGACTGCAGTAGAAAAATTATCCAACCCAAATGAAAGTGATAGCAGATCACATGTGAATTAGCCCTGGATAGTGGAGCCCATAGGAGTTGGCCCTGGATAGTGGATCCCATGTGAATTAGCCCTGGTTAGTGGATCACATGGGAGTTAGCCCTGGTTAGCAGATCACACGAGAGTTAGTCCCCTTTGTGGATATTACTGTTCACTGATAGCTGTGTTTTGCTTTTCCTGCTAGAGCATATTTTGTCTTAGAACAGTTTGAGACTCCTAGGATCACTGGACTGCAGCACAGGGACCCATGTCCCGTCCTTACGTGGCTCCCTTGGTAGAGGTAATGAGGCAGGGGTGACTCATGGTTGTTTCCTAACACCGGTGCTAATCCTTCTCTTTTTCCTTTCCTTGCCAGAGTGCTTTTTCCATCCCAGGATTGTATCTAGGACACCATATTACATTTAGGAGTGAGCCTCCTTAGGCTCTTACTGTTGTGAAAACTTCTTAGACTTTTCTTGTTCTGGATGACACTGACATCTTTGAATATTAAAAAATACCAAGACCAACCAGCCAACCAACCAAAAAGGAGTCAGGATCAACATCCTGAGAACAACATTCTCCACCTTCTGGAGCTAAGGCTGTGGTGAGCCTCCTGGGGTGTGGAGCTACGGCTGTGGTGAGCCTCGCAGCATATGGAGGTGAGCCTGAAGAAGGGCTTGGTGGGCCCTATGGGAAATGCTTCTTGAAGATCAGGATTAAGACAAAGTTGTCGAAGGTTTAGTGGGTGGGTTGCTGCCCTTATTCCCTCATTGCACCCAAAATGTATTCTGCCTACAAGATGTACAAGGACAAAGATGAAGCAGAGACTGAGGGAATGGCCAACCAATGACTGTCCCAACTTAAGACCCATCCCATGCACAAGAACCAATCCTTGACACTAGACTTTGTTATGCTTGCAGATAGGAGCCTAGCATAACTGTCCTCTGAGAGATTCCACCCAGTAGCTGATGGAAACAGATGCATAGACCCACAACCAAACATTACATAGATCAGGAGTTATGGAAGAGTTGGGGGAAGGATCGAGGAACCTGGAGGGAATAGAAGCTCCTCAAGAAGACCAACAGAAACAACTAACCTGGACCTCTGGGGGCTCTCAGAGACTGAACTGCCATCCAAAAAGCAAGCATGGGCTGCACCTTGGCCCCTGCACATCTGTAGCAGATGTTCAGCTTGGTCTTCATGGGGATCCCCCAACAACTGGAGCAGGGGCTGTCCTTGAATCTGTTGCCTACCTTCGGATCCTGTTCCCTTAACAGGGCTGCCTTGTCTGGCCTCAGTGGGAGAGGATGTGCCTAATCCTGCAAAGACTTGGTATTCCAGAGTGGAGTGATATCCATAGGGGCCTCCCCCTTCTCAATGGAGAAGGGGAGGGTCATTTGGAGGGGGTTAAGAGAGGTGGTGTCTGGGAGGAGAAGGGACTTCAACTGGAATGTAAAGTGAATAAATAAATTAATGAAAATAGAAAGGACAGAGTTGTTCCTGTCACTAGGACACCAGTGTCACTGGCTGGCTGTTCCTCGGTGACCTGATGAGGGTTGTGTTTAACCCATGGTAGGTATTTTGGGGTTCTCATTGCAAGCCACCCCGCTCCACAGGATTTAGTCGAATTATTGTACAGACTTCTTTTCTTAGGAAAGCCAAGAGAGACGAGTAAGCTAAAAAAAAAAATGATGATTTAAGTCTGAAACCTTTTTCATATGGCACGTAAAACCAAAGTCACATTCAGACTTTGTCCTTTGTGTTCCTTATTCTTGTCCACCTCTCCAGCCCCTACTCACTCTGCTGTGCCTGTGCCAGGTTGTCTGACTAACCAGCTGAACCTGAAGTACCACACTTCATCTGAGGCAAGTCCCTGGCTTCCTGACCCTCGTTAGTGGCCCTGAACATTCCTCTCCAGAGTTTTCCAAGATGCCTCATTTAAAAAATTGTTGTTTAAGAATCTCATACAAGAATATAATGCTCATTAAAAAAAAAAAAATCAAGCCCAGACTCCTAACTAGTCCCCTCTGTCCCCTCCCACTTCCTGCATATCCCTCCCGGCGCTCTCTCCACCAAGCCTCATGTCTCCCTTCTCACCCATGGAGTCCATTTAATGCTTTCTGCCTGCTAATGGGTGTAGGGTCATCATCTGGGGCATGGGTAGCCACCCATGGCCAATAGCTTCACAGCTGGGAATTGGACTTCACGGGCTCTTCCCATTTCTATACTGGCATTTTGGCTGTCTTGATACTGTGCGTGTCTTGTGCATGCAGTCACCGTTGCTGTGAATCCATGTGTGCACTGTCTCTGTAAGAACAGGAAAACACTGAACCTCTGCCGGCTCTTGTTCAGTGATCCCTGATCCTTTGTGGAGAGGTCCCATTTAGGGCCAAACATTCCAAAGTCTTCTAGTCTCTGCACGTTGTCCAGCTAGGACCCTCTGTAGTAATCACCGTCGACTGTAGAAAAGCTTCTCTGATGAAGGTTGGGAGCTGCACTAATCCATGAGTGTAATCTACCAGTATTCAGGGTACAGTTTAATATTATATGCATTTAGTTGAGCGATAGTAAGTTTCCCCCTAGGCCACATAGCCCGCACAGCACAGGTTCTTTGCCAAGTTAACAGTGTCAGGCATAAGGGCTTTCTTGTGGAATGGGCTTTAAGTCAATCAGAAAGGTTCTCCTATAGCATACATGCTATGGCTGTACCAATAGGTGTAGCCTGCCAGGCAAGCTGATCATGATTCAAAGAGTTCACAGCTGGCTCAGGCTGCTGATGAGTTTTCTCCCCCAGTAATGTGCACAGCATCTTCTGGTACTACGAAAGCTAGACAGTAGGAATGAAGCTTCCATCTCAGTAACAGTTTGGTGGCTGCATGTCTTAGAACTCTGGCACATCGTCTTATGACTCTAGGATACTGCGTCTTCTGTCATCGAGTCTTACCATCCGTTTCTGGAAGATGACTGAGAACAATGGAGTAATGGTGCATTGTTATGCAAATACCTCTTACATGATAAGAGACTGGACGTGTTGTTGGGCCCGCCCAACTGAGTTAATATTACGCCATGAGGTCACTGAAGACTTGAGACAATCACCCTGCCAAGTACTCAGCCTGTTGGCTTAGCCTTTGCAAGAACAATGTCACAACCAACATTGCTTTCCCTGGATTTCTCATGTAATAAACTTTTTAACACCCTAAGCTAATATATAACTATAATTTTAAGTTGTGTACTCCTCCACGCCCCCCCCCCCCCACTCAGAAAGCAATGCATGTTGAATGTGGCAAATGGGTTGGAAAGAAACTTTATAAAGTAATTGCCTGCTGTGAACACCGGAAACAGCATATGGATATTGCTGGACTGCATTTATTAGTTTATTTGTGTCAGTTGGAGTTAGTAACGTTTCACTCCTTGAAAAAAAACTCTGTTAAAAGATTTCTGTAATGCATCCCTCCCTCTGTCCCCATGTTCTGTTCGATTCAGTAAATTATAGAGCGAAAGCCCTTTTGTTACAGACATGTACAGGAGCAGATAGATTCACACGACAACATTCAAGCAGGCACAAGTTCAGACTCATAAAGCAGACAGACAGACAGACAGGAGATGATGGAAGACATGGAGAGAGAAGTAGAGAATTCACATCTGGGGATGCTATTGGTAAGATTACTCCAAGTGAAAGTATCTTAATGTGGCACTGATGCATTTTGGGTACTCTGAGGTTACCACTAATGGGTTTAAACCAATACATGATGGCAGTATTCTACATTGTTTATGGAGCTCTACAGAACCATGCTGACCGACAACCTGAAGGAGGAACCTATACCTGGAGCTGGGCTCTTTGTGTCCTTAATGATCAGGAAAATGCAAATGCACACTTTTTGAGATGTCATATTACTCTAGTCAGAATAGCTCAGATCAAGAACACAAAGGACAGGCAATGCTGGCACAGAGATGGGGAAATGGGAGCCTTACTGTAGGTCAGCTGGAGCAGCCACTGTGGGAATCAGTTTCCATTGATCTCTCAAATTTTCCCCATTGATCACTCAATTGACTTTGGGGAATCCCCTCAAAGCTAAAAATACATCTGTCATTGGATGCTGCTATACAACTCCTGGGCATATAGCCGAAGGACTGTATGTCTTACTATAGAATACTTGCTCATCAATGATCATTGCTGTTCTATTCACAATAGCTGGAGAAAGAAACATCCATAAACTAGTGAATGGATAATGACAATATGACATACACAAACAATGGAATTTTCTTCCACCGTGAAGAAGACTGAAATGACGAAGCTTGCAGACAAATGGGTGGAGCTGGTGAGATAAAATCAGACAGACTCTGATAATACAGACCCAGAGAGACAAACGAGACATGTTGTCTGCCATATGTGGACCTTAGCTTCAAATCTTTAGCTATGCGTGTTTAAACTAGAATACCTGTATGAGTCAGGAAAGTGGAGAGAGGGCATGGGGTGGGGACTTCAAGGCAGGGGCAGTATCAGCCAGGCTGTATGAAGGGAAAAGGGAACGTTTGGGTAGAGAGGGTTAAGTAGGGTGGGAGCCTGGAGGGCAGGGTACAGATGCGGAACAGGGAGGGGTCACTATTCCTGAAAGCTTTCAAAAGAACCATATAGAAATCTACTACTGTAGAAGCTTCCCAAAATATATAACACACACACACACACACACACACACACACACATGTATACACACATGCACACACACACACACACGCACACACACACATACACACACATCTATTAAAAGTTTAAGTAGGCCGGGCAGTGGTAGCGCACGCCTTTAATCCCAGCACTTAGGAGGCAGAGGCAGGTGGATTTCTTAGTTCAAGGCCAGCCTGGTCTACAGAGTGAGTTCCAGGACAGGCAGGGCTACACAGAGAAACCCTGTCTCGAAAAAACCAAAAAAAAAAAAAAAAAAAAAAAAAAAAAAAAAAAGTTTAAGTAGAGTTACCCTATACAGACTAATAATGTCTCCCTAAATATCATAGGCTACTTTTTTTGTTTGTTTGTTTTTTTGAATGTGACAACATAGGAGGGGATATTTTCTCAGAGCCCAGATCAGAATTCTGTTCAAAATGGGATTGACTTCTTCCAAAAATGTCATTATGGAGGATTATAGCAGTTGTCCATTTCTTTTCAAACTGGTGTTCACATTGGAAGAATGATCTTCTGAACCATTGCTCTAGACCAGTCTCAGAACTGTGCAGGAAGAGTGCAGGCTTTAGATTTGTAGCTCCTGTAAATCCGTATGCCTGAAGGAGGCTAGTCCCTGTCCACCAGTAGGAAGAAGTTAGCATCTTCGGAAAGGTCAATCCCCTCAAGAAGCTCTCTAAATCTGAGGCTTTAGGATGAGTCTCTCCAGAGGGTCTATCTTGGGCTGAGCCAAGGATCTTTTCTCAGTGGCCTTAAGCAGTCTACAGTTCTTGAGGTTCTCATGGTCTTAGTAGATTTGGCTTTTCAACCTAGGGCCTTGAGTGTTTTATTCATCCACACGAGGCAGTGAGAGATCAACAGGGACCGGCGGGTGGTGGCTGTCAGCAACTGTCTATCAATACAGTCTGGGACAAATGTTTTGGCGTTTCTAAGCATCACTGAAAGTGGTTGTTGGGGTGGGTCAGGGAGCTGGACGAGACAGTTCCACAATACCTAAGAACTCCTGGATATGCAACTTACTTGCATTAGTATTTTGGTAGAGATCACAGACTTGGAAGGCACTGGAAAGACTAACTGAAGACTTTTACTTTCTTTAACCCTCAGGAAAGGTCATCTCCACTGTCCTCCCTGCGTCTCTCTGTGTGTGGATCCAATGCCTCGGCCAGCAGCTCTTCTCGGACAGACAGGTTTTCTCTTCACCTCCCGAATCCCTCTTTGCTAAATTTAGAAATCCTTTCTTCCTTACAGAAAAGGAACTATTAAAAAAAAAATCACTCTTATCCTCAGACTCAAATTATGCTTTGAACCAGAGAGTGTTCATATCACGCAAATGCAACATTTCCCAGGCATTCAAATGCAAAGCAGGGTGACTCCAAGGCTACTTCGTCATATTTTAGCTCCACTTCACTTAGTGCTAATTTAAAACAGAAACCCATGGGGCAGAGTAGAGGGGATGGCTCAGGAACCAGAGGCACAAATGGGAAAAGAGATAGCATGCCTGTGTCCCATCCATCAGTTGAGGGTCTTCCTTACTGCTCAATGCTCAGAATCTTAGCATTTGATGGATACTTTCAAGGAATGGGCTAAATGCATCATCTCTTACCATGCCATCTGTCATGAGGATATTGCTAACTCCTTTACAACAGACTCAGTGTCATCTGTATGCTCCACAGACTCAACCAAGCACACCTGTGGGACATAGGGCTTTGAGTAGGTGAGGGACCAGTGGTCTGTCAGAGACCCTAAGACAGACCCAGTGACATCATCAGCTGCATCACTGGCTCCTTGGTGATGCTTCTTATTGTCTGTTTCTCCTGATGCCTCATGGGTTCCAACTCTGGAGCCTCTGAGAAACTTCAGGAATAACCAAGGATATTTTGACGTGAATGAGAAGCAGGGTGACGTAGGCTCAGCTGTGTTGCTGAGCCTGCTTCCTACTGCACCCCCAGGGTAAATGCAGGTCTTGATGTAAACAGATGCTTTCCCTCAAGGCTGAGGGGGTCGTCCTCAGCAGGGCATAGGGCTGAATCAGCCAAAGGGAATTCCGAAGCTCCTTGCAAGCACCTTGAGTCACCAAGGACAGGACGGAGGCTTCGACACCTTTGACTCCATCTCCTGTGGTATTTTCAGGATGGGAACCAGAAAAGGAAGAGGAAAACATAAAAATAAAAAGCTCCAAGATGAGAGAAAACATGGTCAGTTAGTCACAAATTGGGTCATTCTGAGTCCTCGTTTCCACTAGCCTCATGCCTCACGTGGTCTGATTAGCCGCGAGAGATCTCCAGCCTCTGAACTGGTGCAATAGTAAATTTCTTTTAGGTAGAGAAGTTCCAGAAGTTCCCTTTATTTCCTCTTGGGGTCACATGCAGCGATGTGTTAAGATATGATTGGAGTTTACTTCTACCAGCCCTGTTTTTAAAAACTTTTTCTTAAGAATTTTATTTCTTTATGCTAACTTACTTGTTTGCACATTTATGCTGCAGCATGTGTCTGAAGGTCAGAGGGCAGATGCTTGAATTGGTTCTTTCCTTCCACCACGGAGGACACGGGATCACAGTCAGGTCATCTTGTTTGGCCGCAGACCGAGTTACCTGCTGAGCCATGTGGATGGCCTCCCACTAGCTGTTTGAGATGGGCACATCTCCCAGAAAAACGAGAGACCTTTTTCAGGAACACTCTGCGGATGGGTGATGGAGCATGGTGTGACAGGATCTCAGAGAGCTGGGGATCTCAACAACCTTGTCCCAGACAGGCCCTGGTCCGCTGCTACTGTGATTTGAATATGAAATGTCCCTGGTAGGCTAATGTGCTTCACACTTGGTCCCCGGCTGGAAGTGCTCTCCGGGAGGGCTGTAGAACCTTTAGGAGGTGGGGCCCCGATAAGGGAAGTAGTTCACTGAGGGTGGGACTTGAAGCCTTACAGTCAGGCTCCACTTCCGGTCCCCTCTCTCCTTCAACGCGAAGAACAGCTGCTGTGACTTCCCTGCCACCATGGATTGTATCTTCTCTTATCACAAGCCAAAATTAACACCCTCCATTAAGCTGCTTATCAGGGATTTGGTCACAGCAGCGAGAAAAGAAGTCAGTGCTCACCTCTTTGACCTCGGATCCACCCCATAACATGTCAATTTTGAAATGCCGACTTTAGAGCATCTATTAAGATTGTTTTCAACCTGTGTGAGGAGAGACAGGAAGACAAGATGACAAATGCAAGCTAAGGCAGCACTCATTTTGGCACGCCAGCTTGCAATGAAACACATTTTGTACTTGGATGCTTTGAGCAGACACTTCACCTGCAGCTATATAAGATAAATGATCTTTCAGAATTGTGGCAAACAGGAAACATGGAAGTCATGAATCTGTACTCCAGGGCGAGTGTGGGGGATGACACCCTTAAGCAACCATGCTCCTGATGAACACTGTCGGCTCCCCAAACCCCCCAGGAGCTGGCCCCCACTACGAGCAGAGGCTTGGTGCAGCCACCACTCTGCAAATGCAGACCGAGCCCGCTCAGCTGCCGAGGGCTCTAGGCTCATATTCAGGGAGATGAAGAAGCAGATGAGTGGCTTTCAGTGCTACTCAACAGCATGGAGAATGATTCACTGCCGGTGACAAGGAGTGAAAAGCTGAGAGAGAACTAGAGCGTCACCTGTTAGGTACGGTGGTACCCTGCTACACAGAGCAGACTGTGCAGGCTCTCTGATAATCCTGCATACGTTTTGTTCTGTTAGCTTGAACATGTACTAGTCTCCTGTCCCAACTGGGGAAACCCATAACGGGAAAGGCGGTCCTGAGTCCTTATGTATTATAAATAGGCTTAACCTTACAACCCATGTTGATCACATGATTGATGATCATGCATGCATGTATGGTGATCATAGGAGTATGTATGATACACTCCTCTAGGGACCATGGAAAAGCGAAAGAAAAGAAACTTTCATCCACTATATGGCCTTCCTGGACAATCTGTTCAACTTCCATGTCTCTGTTTGCTCCACTGGCCTTTTAGAATTGTTACACAGAGCATTTAGCAGAATGCGTGGCACTGTATTCCCAAATGTTAACTGTTGTTCTTATTATCTACAGAACGTGTTAGTAAGCTTCCTGGGAACTTAATTTGAGATATTACGATTTATGCATTTCCTCTGACACTGAATTTTTCACAACCTGTCATTTCCTCCATTTTGTATGTACGGAGACCTATCTGACATCATATTCTCAAAAGGAGGACGGTGTGTATATTCTTCCTGTTTTCTGTTGTTATAACAAAATACCTGAGACCTGGTAATTTATAAATAAAGTCATAGTTTAGAGGGAAGTTCAAGATCAGGTGGCTAAGTGCAACAAGGACCCTATGCTATGTTGTAAAATGGAAGAAAAGCAGGAGAGAGAGAAAGAGAGACAAAGACACACACGGAAAGATTGAGAGAGATTGAGAGAAAGGGAGGGGTTGGGGGAGGGAAACATCTTTTTATAACTCTCAGTTCTCTTGGGCATCAAATCCAGCCCAAGAGAGAAAGAACTTACTCCTGTGAGAAGCAGCCTTGATCCACGAGAATGGCATCAACCCCTCCATGATGGCAGAGCTCGGGTGACCCAGGCTTCCCAGATGCCCCCTCTACCTCCCAATGCTATTACACCAGGAGCTGTCTTTGAACATGGATTTTGGAGGGAACAAAATGTACTCAGGTTATGGCATCATACAACTTTAAATCAGTATCTTTCCAGCTTACTAAGCTTCATCTGATAAAGACAGGAAAGTGTAGCGTGTGCTCACACGAGCCTTCCTATCTACTGAGAAAATCAAGAGGTAAATTAAGGAAAATAACGTGAGTTAGGGAAGTGGCTTGTCCGAGGCAGAATGATGACCCAGAGGTCACTATAGAAATGCAGTGTGGATTTGAACCACATGTTAGGGCTGTGTGGCTATTGAATGTCCTAAGCTGTCTGCATGTTGCTCCTATCCAGCCACGGAGCAGAGCTGTGTCTGAGTCTTGGACTCCCTAGTCTATGTGCTCCCCCTCTGTCTACCTACCTCAGGCATCCTAGTGTCCTTGAGATCTCCCAGCCTAAAGGCCAACATGGGAATGTGACCCCAGCAAAGAAATATTTGCTAAATGTCTATCAAAACTCACTTTTCCATATCATGTTCTCTTCATAATTCCAACTTTGGCATGTGAGTATCTGTGCAAGAAACACAACTTGAAACCAGAGGACGGATAGATACTTATGCACAAATACTTTAGGATACTAAGGGAAAAAAATTATTGTAGTCCTTTAAAGATGCCGTGGTGGTTTGAATGAAAATGGCCCCCATAGGCTCACAGAGAGTGGCCCTATTAGGAAGTGTGTGTGGTCTTGTTGAAGTGTTTCACTGGGGGTGGGCTTTGGGGTTTCAGATGCTTCTTAGACCAGGCCCAGACTCTCTGTCTATCTCTGTCTGTCTGTCTGTCTGTCTGTCAGCTCCTCCAGCACCATGTATACACGCATGCCACCATGCTTCTCACCATGATGATGATTGTTTGAACCTCTAAACTATAATCCAGACCCAACTAAATGTTTTCCTTTATGAGACTTTCTGTGTTCATGGTGTCTCTTCACAGCAATAGAAGCTCTCACTAAGACAGGTACCATATACTTTACCCATTTGGTTTGGTTTTTAAAAGTGCTATAATCTTTGAAGGATCTGGAATCAAAAGGATCTTAAATAAATAAGGTCTAAAAGGTTGGGCTTATGTCTTTATTTTTCACTATTGTGTCCATAGTTTTGTTCAGCTACAGAGGAAAAAGTGAATGATGGTATCAGGCTGGATAATGCAGTTCAGAAAGGCCAATGGTTATTAAACAAAAGTGTTAGTGTCGTGGATGGGGATGAGGTCATGGGGTCAGAGCAATGGCATTGGCTACTGACAGATTCTAAGGGAGGCAGAGTCAGTATCTTCAGATGTGGAACTAACTGGTTAGTTCCAGCTCTCCTGGCTGGCTCCATAGTCACTCGGATGGTCCTGGTTAAACTCAGTGGGTCACAGAGCAAAACAAACATGGAGAAAAGATCAGTAGGGAGGAGAGACATCTTAACAGGGGTGTAGGTGAGAGTAATCAGATTGATTATATAACTGTTGGGGTAACCTTTTCTTCACATTGTGGGGGTGTGTCTCTATATTTTCAATTGCTAATTTTGTCCCTGACAGATGCTAAATGCTGACAGGATATCAGTATTGTCGTTTCTATGGCTCACCATCAACCTTATATTTGTATATGCTTATCCTTCTACACCTGCTCAGATGCCTGTAGGTCAGACAGCCTTCTATGCCTAGAGGCAATCTAGGATTGTATCAGAGACTGTCTTGTTGCTGATTGGTTGTAATAAAGACCCAATGGCCAGTAGCTGTACAAAAAATGGAGGGCAGAACTTCTGAGAGAGAGAGAGAGAGAGAGAGAGAGAGAGAGAGAGAGAGAGAGAGAGAGAGAGAGAGAGGTGTGGGCCACACTGAGAGAAGAAAGCAGATGTGTGTGGGAGATTCAGAGAGTGGACATGGAAGGGAACAGATGGACCCGTGTGGAACAGAGAAAGGCATAGAACTAGTCTCGTGGTAGGCCCCGGGCAAGACATCTGGGTTAAGTATAGAGCTGGGTTATTGCCCAAGCAAAAGGCCCAAGCTTTAAATTATATTAAAAGCCCCCGTGTCATTATTTATTCTTCTGACAGCTCCGAGAAAGTCCCGCTATATACAGGTTATAAAATAGTCAAAGAACAAATTTAATTATTAAAGATTCATTGTACAAGGACAAAGATGAAAAGGTTCATGAAACCTATCTTCCATATCCTATGGAACAAGGTACTATTGAGTAGTTCTTGCCACAATATCATCCTATAGCATACAAATATCCATTTTTCTCTAATGTAGTAGAGGAATCAGGAATTGATTAAATAGTACTGACCTGTTTGTTTTCTCTGAACCTCCAGCAAATGGCCCTAACACAGACTTTGCGGCCCACAGTGAACTTCCAGGTGGTTGGAAACTTCAGACACTGCAGGATACGTTACCCTGCACTGAGTGATTACTGCTCTTCGTCCCTTTGTGGACTTTGCTTCTGTCTGGCATCATCTTCCTTTCACATTTATTGTTCTGTAGCTTCTGGTTAGACAGTCATTTAACATTTGTCTGGGTTTAGATCATAGGTATGAAGCTATCCAATGGAGCTTAGTGACCAAGCAGTAGGCACACAACTGAAGGGTCTGTGTTTAACATTCATGTTTGAAAGATATTGAATTATAGGTTGACAGATTTTTTTTTTTTTTGCATTGAAGATGTTTAATTGTCACCCAACATCCATAGTTTCTTATGAGAAGTCTTCTGTCAGAACTTTCCCCCTTTGTTTAATCCAGGTCTTCAGCTCAGCCTGCCCTGCCAGAAACCTTTTAAGATTTTTTGTTTGTCACTTTAGTCAGTTTAATAATGATAACCTTGGTCTTGATTTTTTTTTAACTCCTTGGATGTTTGGATTTATAGTTTTTATCAAGTTTGAGAAATTGTTAATCTTGTATCTTTAAATATTTTCCTTTGTTCTTCCTCTCCCTTCCACCATCCCATTTTCTCTTTCTTTGGTAATTCTAATTAAAAATATATTAATTAGGCTACTTGAGTTATTTCAGAGCTCATTGATATGGTGCTCAGTTTTACACCCATAGATTAGTATATTGCTAAACCCTCATCAGGGAAGCTTCTTGCAGTAGATGGTAATTATCACAGAGATCCACAACTGGACAATATACAGAGATGGAGAGATGTTGGGTCACTCTGTCCTAAGTGGGATGTCTTCATCAAAGTCCTCCCTCCAAGGCCCAGGGATCTTTGTGGAAGAGGAGCAGAAAGACTTTAAAAGTCAGAGGTGTTAGATGATACAGTGTCTTCCAGCCACAGAAAGAGCAGTGCACATACAAACTCTCAAAGACTCTGCATTGGACCTGTATACATTCAAGCCAGACAGGTTCCCAGCAGTGAGAAGAAATTGTTCCCAACTGATCCTGCTGGCAAAGGAACATGTTTTCTCAGTCACTGTCACCAGGTGTGTATGTCACACTCCAGGGCAGGCCTCATGCTCAAGACTAGTTGACCAACACAAAACAAACATTTTTATTTGTTTGTTTTGTTTTTGTTTTTGGTGTAGTTTTTGTACCACTTTTGTCTTACTGGTTTTTTGTTAGGAGAGAGGAGAGAGAGAGAGAGAGGGAGAGAGAGAGGGAACGAAGATATCAGGTGGGTAGAGGTGGAAGGATGTGAGAGGACTTAGATAAGAGAAAATATCAAAATATACTGTATGAAAAAATTTAAATAAAAATGTAATAAAAATTGCCTTTTCTTTATATTTCTCTTCGCATAGCTCCTATGTGAATAATGTATTAATCATTCTGTGAACTCTGGTTTTCTTTCAGTCCCATCTAGGTATATATTTCATCTAAGGTCTTAGGGTTTCTATTGCTGTGATGAAACACCATGACCAAAAGCAACTTGGGGAGGAAACACTTTATTTCATTTATATTCCACATTATGGTATATCATTAAAGGCAGTTATGATAGGAACTCAAACTGGGCAGGAACCTGGAGGTAGGAGCTGACACAGAGGCCATGGATGAGTGCTGCTTACAGGCTTGCTCCTCATGGCTTGCTCAACCTGCTTTCTTATAGAACCCAGGACCATCTGCCCAGAGGTGGTACCACCAAAATGGGCTGAGCCCTCCCCCATCAATCACTAAGTAAGAAAATGCCCTGTAGGCTTGCCTGCAGCCCAGTCTTACGGAGAGGCTTTCTTAATTGAGATTCTTTGTTTGTGTCAAGTTTACATAAAACTAGCCAGTACATTTATTATATTTTTTCTCTAAAAGTTCAACTTTAGGCTCTTAAAAAAAAAAATACCATCTCTGTCTCTACTTAGCTCTTTGAATATAAGGAATGCAGGTATAATAATGATTTAATGTCCTTGACTGGTAAATCAATGTTTCAATTCTGGTTTGGTGGAGATAGAATGATTTTTCTTTTTATTATGTGTTATATTTTTCTATTTTTGCATGCCTAGCAGTCTTATTTTTTATTGAATTCCAGACATTGTGACTATTCCTTTTTATAATTCTTATAAATGTTCTTGAACTGTATTCTGGGAAAAGTTACTTGGAAACAGTTGAACTTCTTGGGTCTTGCTTTGATGTGGAACCCGAATGCGCTCTGTGTAGGCAGAAGAACACACAGCCTGTGCTTCATTGTCAAGCACCCCTGGCTTCTCCCTAGCAGCTGTGGCTAGCATCCTGTTGACATTTAAAGTCCAGCCATTGCCAAATGTCCCTCGGGGTACAATGGTCCCTACCTAGAAGTGCTTGGTGTAGGGACCTAGGTAGGAGCACTGGGCATAAGGTTATTTTTGCTTAATCACTGAGCCCCTCCCCCCAATAGCCAGTATCTGGTGAGATTCTGGAGACTGCCTGGCAAAAACAGTCCTTATTATTTGTCCTGTTGGGAGAGTCTTCCCTCAGCATTCAAAAGTACATTCCTCCTTGGAATGTACTGTTCACATCAGGAGACCCTCCAGAAACAACCTTGCTCTGAAAATCGATCCGTTTTCTCTTTCTAGATTTGCAACTCAGTTTTTCTACACTTAGGGAGTCTGCTGGGTTCCCTCTGAGTTGTATTTCTCTGTTATAAAAACGGGAAACTCCCAAGATAGGAGCATGGGAAAATGGCGCTATTCACTTTATTAGCTCCCTGCCTGGTGAACCATAGCTTCCTTACTGGGTGATACCTACTAGTTAAACAGTTATTTCTTTCAATCACTTCAGAGTTTTGATATTTGAGGCGGGAGAGTTAAGGTAGTCACCATTACTTACTTTTAGCAGGAAGTAGAGCTTCCCAACAACAACAAAAATACCATAAATTATATAAACCCAGACCATTAAAAAAGTGATAGACTTCTGAAAAATCACCCAAGCATAATGATTGCTGACATTAATAAATATATAGTATTTATTTCTCCTTTTATTGATTGAGTTTCATTATATCCTGATCAATGCTGAATGGGTATCATTTTAGGAATGGGTTGATAGAAATGGAGGCTGTATTTTATTTTAAACTTTCATTTATTTTTGAATCCTAGTTAGATTCTGTTAAGAAGATGCTCAGGAACTGGAGAGGTGTCTGAGCAATGAAAAGCCCATGGTGTGCTTGCCAAGGGACAGTGCCAGCATGTGTCAGGAGGCTCACGCCCACCTGTAACTCCAGCTCCAGGGGATATGGCACCCTCTTCTGGCTAGGCAGGCCTCCATCTCCTCCGCTATAGCGTTCTGGTTTCTGCATACATTTTATAGAATAGCCCACTCTTTGCTCACTGGCTTAAATATATATTTGCTACAACTCCTGCTTGTATTTAGTGGAGAATCTGGGTCTAGAATCTAGCATTCTGTTTCCTAGGTCCCAACTGAGCACACATTCTCAGCTGGAGTTCTCTTTTTCTCTCTCACTCATTCCTGAGTATTGAACACATTCTACAAGTGTCCAACTAATCCCTCGTCAATAGCTGAAGATCTCCAGCCGGGAACGAGGTGTGGATACCCACAGGTGCTATAAGGAGAGCCGTCTGGCTCAGACAGCTTACTGTCGGTCATTTTCTTGCAAAATTACTATAACAACTTGGCTCATCTGACAGCTTTCATACGAGGATGTGCATTCACACATAGGCACATGGCGTTCACACAAGGATACACATTCACACATAGGCGCATGCGCACATGTGTCGTGAGTGCTATGTCGTTAGCTTGTCACCCTCTCTGCCTGCCATTCTTTGCCAGTTAGAAAGCCAAGTAGGGAAAGGTGAGAAGGAAGATTTCTGGTGCACATGCAACTGTCAAAAGCTAAATATAGGTCACATCAGTGACTGAGAATCATCGCGCTCCATCCCTCCTCAGCATGTTCGCGTGTCTGCCTCTCAGATCTGTTCCTCGACTCCTGATTAACAGCCCTTTCCACCTCCCACCTTTCTCCTGATCTCTTTCCGGCGAGACTAGGTCGACTTTTTCAGAGGAATATGATGATGATCGGGGTGTTCGCAAACATCCCGACTTTTATTCCTTCTCGCCTATGGTAGACTTGAACTCAAGAATATCTAATGACGCGCAAAGGAATATAGGCAGAAGGGTAAAGAATTACTGTGTTATTTGGCTGAGAGCTGTCACATTCTAGAAGGCTGGCTACCGCATCAGCTTTTGGTCCCTGTGAGAGGAGACCCTCCAGATAATAATGACGACATGCCATGCAAGTGAGAAATGAATCTTTGTTGTCTGAAGTCAACAAAATGTAGGGTACACTTGTTCTACAGCCTAGCTAATCTGATTGCGATGTATCATAGTATAAAGACATCATTTTCATGACTGAGGACTGGTGTGTGCAGCTTGTGAAACATGAATATATTATGTATACCTGAAGCAGCATCACTGTCACCCAAATAATCAAGTGGAGTGGTCAAGGACGCTGGAAGCTGGCTGACTCCTTTCCTATCCAGTCAGTGGTGCTCAACAGTGCTGGTAACAGGCATTACTCATGTTTTTAAAGACCAGTACTGTTGTGATGCCGTCTAGGCAAAGCAACCTCAGGGCCTTTCTTAGTATGTCTGGTTAAGAAGCAGTCTTTTGTCCTGGACTACTCACTGAATGATCCTACCTGCTCTTAAGGGTTGAAGGTGAGGTGGCACGGAGTGCCACACAGACTCTGGAAGCAGGTGAGAAATGCTGCAGCAAGCTCATCTGAGCACTGCTGCAAGCTCCTTTAATACCCTCCACCCATGCCCCTATTGGTCCCAAGAAAGTATCTATTCTAAACAGCAGTTCCTGATTGGCTGGCAATCCTTGGTCTCTCAGAAAGTCCTCAGTTAGGTCCTCCTGCAGGAGATGCTCTTGTGGCTGCGAGCCCCCCACCCCTATTTACATAGAGGCGGCCCCTCCATTTCTGCTACAGTCTTCCTTTCATCTGCCAGTTCAGTCTTGGCAACTGACACTTGGGGTTACCATACCGGGATGTGTGGATTAGTTCACACTCCGGTTTCATGTGATTGTGCAGTTTGCCTACCTTTCCGGCTGGTGATCTGTGAATGCAGAGAGAAATGAAATTCAAGCAGGTGCTTCCTAGGTGGTGAGCACCAGGTCCCTGCGTCTTAACTCAGGTCTAGAGCAAGAATCATCACATTTAATTTTGTCTTCAATTAAGCTTTTATAATATTGGGGATTTCCTCATTTCTTTCCTTGTCTGCAGCGTTAGGCCCAGTGGCCTTATTAGGTACTTTCTGCAGTGCAGATGGTCCAATGGGGAGTGGGAAGAGGTAATTTCTTGCTTTTCTTATGTTAATTAATTATCTCAAGGGTTTGCATAATCTGAAATCCAAATACTTCATCGTGCTTCACTAATACCACAGATTGTATTATTTTTTCCTTTTATTGAATATAGAATTTTTCTCATAATACATTCTGATTCTGTTTTCCCTTCCTATATTTCTCCCAGTTCTTTCCCACCCTCCCTTCCATCTGGATCCCCCTTTTCTGTCTCTCATTAGAAAACAAAGAGGCTTCAAAGGCATGACAATAGAATATTACAAACTAAAGTAAAATAAGATAAAACAACACCCACCAAAAAAACCTGACAACAGAATCGGACAAAACAAACAGAAGGAAAAGAGCGGAAGAAAAGGCACAAGACACAGACCCACTCTGTGCTCAGAAAGCCCATAAAAACACTAGACTGGAAGTCATAATATTTACTCAAAGGACTTATAGGAGAAAAATAGAGACAAAAGATAAGTATGTGTGTGTGTGTGTGTGTGTGTGTGTGTGTAACTGTGGTCTCAAAAAATGAATTTGGCAATGTTCCTTCTGTTTCTCTTTTGTGGATTAATTTGAGGAGTATTGACATTAACTCTTTTTTTAAAGTCTGGTGAAATTCTGCACTAAAACCATCTGGCCTTAGGGGGTTGTTTTTTTTTTTGGTTGTTGTTATTTTTTATTTTTATTTTTTGGTAGGGAGATTTTTAATGACTGATTATATTTCATTAGGATTTATAGGTCTCTTTAAATTACTTATCTGATCTTGATTTAACTTGGATGGATGGTATCTAATGAGAAAAATTATACATTTCTTTTAGGATTTTGAATTTGTTAGAGTACAGGTTTTTAAAGTACGTTATTTCTCAGGATTTCCTTGGTGTCTGTTGTTTTGTCTCCCTTTTCGTTTTTAATTTTGTTAATTTGGATATTCTCTCTTCCTGGCTTTTAGTTAATTTGGATAAGGGTTTGTTATTCTTCTTGATTTTCTCAAAGAACTGTCTCTTTGTTTCATTAATTCTTTGCATTATTTTGTTTTCATTTTGTTGATTTCTGCTCAAATTTGATGATTTCTAGCTGTTTACTTTTTTTGGGTATGATTTTTTCCTTTCTAGAGCTTTGCAATGTGTTGTTAATTAAGTTCATAGTGTAAGATCTCTTTAATTCATTTTTTTTTGTAGTATAAGGTTTCTGTAATTCTTTTTTTTTTCTTCTAAATGTAGGCATTTAGTACTATGAACTTGCTTCTTTTTCATTCTGTCCCATAAGTTTGAGTATGTTGTGTGTTCATTTTCATTCAATTCTGGAAAGTCTTTAATTCTTTCTTAATTATATATATATATATTCATTCTGCTTTAATCTGTGGTGGTCAGATAAGATGCAGGGTTGCACGGTGTTATTTCAGTTTTCTTGCTTCTGTTGAGACTTACTTTGTGCCTGACTCTGTGGCCAGTTTTGGAGAAAGTCATGGGCTACTTAGAATAAGTTCTCTGGGGTGCTGAGAGCATATATTTTTTTGTGTTTGGGTGAAATGTTCTACAAATATTGGTTAAGTCCATTGATTTATCGTGTCAGTTAGCTCCAGCTTTTCTCTGTTTAGTGTTTGCCTAGATAGCCTCTCTATTGGTGACAGTGTGGTACTCAAGTCTCCCACTATCAAAGTGTGAGCATCAATATATAATTTAGGGTGTAGTAGTGTCTCTTTTACTAATTTGGATAACCTGTGTTTGATACATAAATGTTAAGAATTGCAATGCTGTCTTGGTAGATTTTTCCTTTGATGAGTATGTAGTGTCCTTACCTATCTCTTTTGATTAGTTTTGGGGTTAAGCCTATTTTGTTAGATATTAAAATGGCTACACCAGCTTTCTTTTTAAGTCTATTTGCTTGGATTATCTTTTCTAAACCTTTACTCTGAAGTAATGTCTGTACTTGATGTTGAGTTTAGTGTTTCTTGGATGTGTTTCTTGGATGCAGCAGAAGGATGGATCTGGTTTTCATATCCATTCTGTTAGTCTGTGGTTTTTTTTTTTTTTAAATCAAGAAATTGAGACCATTGATATTGAGAGATATCAATGAACATTGATTGTTGATTCCTGTTAGTTTGTTGTTGTTATTGTTGTTGTTGTATGTATGTGTGTGTATTTCCTTTCTTTTGATTTTGTTGGTCTAAGATTATTTATTCCTTGTGATTTTATGGATGTAGTTAACCTCCTGAGGTTGGAGTTGTCCCTCTAGCACTTTCTGTAGGGCTGGATTTGTATATAGATATTGTTAAATGTGGCTTTAACATGGAATATCTTATTTTTTCCATCTAAGGTGGTAAAAGTTTTGTTGGGTATAGTAGTCTAGGGTGATATCTGTGGTCTTTTAGAGATTGCAGCACATCTGTGCAGGGACTTATAGCTTTTACAGTCTCCATTGAGATATATCAGGCATAATTCTAATAGGCCTGCCTTTCTATAATACTTGGTGTGGTGGTTTGACCCCGACAGACTCCTGTGTTTGAATGTTTCCCACAGAGAGAGACACTATTAGGAGGGATGTCCTTGTTGGAATAAGTGTGGCCTTTTTGGAGGAAATGTGTGTCACTGTGGGGGTTGGTTTTGAAGTCCTATGATCAAGCTCCACCAATGTGGAAGAGACCCTGCTGCTGCCTGCCTGCTGGAGCTAGTCTCCTTTTGTTTGCCTTTGGATCAAGACGTAGAACTCTGCTCCTCCAGCACCATGTATGCCTGTACACTGCCAAGCTTCCTGTCATGATGATAACAGACTGAACCTCTGAACTATACAAGCCAGTCCCAGTTAAATGTTTGCTTTTATAAGAGTTGCCTTGGTCATGATGTCTCTTCACAGCAATAAAGCTCTAACTAAGACACTTGGTCATTTTCTCTAGCAGGTTTTAATATTCTTTCTTTGTTCTGTAATTAAGTGTTTTGATTATTATGTATCTAGGAGACTTTCTTTTCTTTGGTGTTCTGAATGCCTCTTATACCTTGATATACATGTCCTTCTTTAGGTTAGGAAAATTTTCTTCTATGATTTGTTAACAATATTTTCTGCGCCTTTGACCTGGGTTTCTTCCCCTTCTATTCCTATCATTTTAGATTTGGTATTTTCACATTGTCCCAGATTTCCTGGGTGTTTTGTGCCAGGATCATTTTTAGATTTAACATTTTCTTTGACAATGGTATCCATTTCTTCTATCATATCTTCAGTACAGAGATTCTCCAGTTTCTTATGTTCTGTTGATGAAGCTTGCCTCTGAGGTTCCTGTTCAAGTTCCTAAAAGCTTCATTTCCAGATTTCCCTCAGATTGGGCTTTCTTTAATGATTCTTTTTCCACTTTTAGTCCTTGAACTGTTTTATTAGTTTCCTTACATGGTCTGTTGGGGTTTTCATAGATCTCTTTAAGGGATTTATCTGTTTACTCTTTAAAGACCTCTGTTGTATATTCATAAAGGCTAGATATTTTAAGGTCTTTGTCTTGTGCTTTAACTATGCTGCAATATTCGGGGCCTGTTGTGGTAGGGATGCTGGGCTTTAGGGGAGACATATTGTACTGGATGTTATTTATTGTGTTTTTACACTGGTGTCTAGGCTTCTGGGTTTGGCACTATTATGGTTCTAGATGCTGATATCTGGTCTTGTCTTTGTTGAGTTTCTACTTTCTTTCTTGATTTCTGTTGCCCTTTCTGGTTCTTGGGAAAGTGTGATGGCTGTGTTGCTTGGTAGGAAATTCTTCTGGAATCCTGGTAGGTGTGGCCCAGGGGTTTACAGGTAAAATGCGTTTCTAGGCATTGGGAGCTGGCACTTAGGAATGGCCATGGTCTAAAAGGGTGACCGAGGGGGTCCACAGGAGAGGAGTAAGCAGGCTGTTCCACTAGGCCTGCTTAGTTGCTTGAAATGGGGTCAGACATTGAGGAGAGGTCAGAGGAGAAGGTCTGCCACAGAACTGGGCACGAAACTAGGGGATCAAACTTGAAGGAAAGGAAGGAGAGATGGAGATATGTAGTTAGCTTATATGCTTCCCTGGCTGGAATGGCCTGCAGGCTCCCAGGGAATGTCTCCTGGAACTAGGGATTGAGATAAAGCTATGAGTGAGGGGTAAGTTAGGAAAGGAAGATCTTTGTGATCCACTGGAAATAGGGGGAAGAGGAGGCTGCAGTAGGTGGTCTGGCACACAGCTGGGTATAAGACTGGAGGGTTAGATTTGGAGGAGCAGAGGGAGAGGTGAAGATCTGCAGTCAGCCTACTGCTTCCCTGGCTAAAGTCAGATTGTAGCTTATGTTTCCGGACTTTTATCTTTCTCATTTATGTATTTTGCCATCAACCTGTCATAGCTGTTGTTAAGCATCATTGATGGACACTAATTGGGTAGAAGGTTGAGGTAAGTCAATCAGCAGATTGAATTAATCTGTTTCTAACAAACCACATTTTACATATAAGTGGCAAGTCAAACTCAATTTTTATCAAGTTTTTATAGAAGTTTTCCAAGTAGAAATTGAACTGAGCTGTTGAAGAGACTAAACTCATAACTAACAGCTCTATTTGCATATAAACAATTAATGGACTACAGTCCTTACCAAGTGATTTGCACTCTTGAAGGGTTTGTTTTGGGAGGGGCTCCTGCAATCACATGCTGATCAGAGTGCTCTGAAGAAATGGGACATTATTGAATGTAGCTGTGTGATTTTGAAATAGTAATCAGGCTTTAAAAAACAATTCCAAATGGCTCATTTCCTCCTCGAGAACAGCAGGAGAGCAGAAATCTCAAATCGATTAGGAATTTTTGTCATTCATAGAATTTGTTGAAAACAGTAATGAAATTGAAGAAAATTTAGAAAACAATATTTCTCATGCACCTCGGATGTGGGCTGGGATCCACTTTTCTAATCATGTCTTTGTGTCATTATTTGGAATATTCTTCATGTTGAATATTGTGTGAGGGGTGTCCTATCAGGATTCAGCAACTGTAGCCATCAAGTGGCTGGAATTGAATTTTCTACTTGCCCATGGATATCATCACAATGACATCCTTAGACTTTCATTTCTGTCTGGTGAGATGACACACATTCTTTATCTCAGGCCAGACACCACTCTTCCTGTTCAAACTGTGTGGTCATTGTTCCGGGAAAGGCATGTCCACTCAAATTCTATAATCTGGTGTATAGAAGGAATATCTCTAAAAGATTGAGCAAGGTACATGGAAATATCAAGGGTACTGGAGCTTGTATCATCCAGATATCCAAGACAAGGGGGTGGTTGGTTCCTGTGATGAATGGGGAACCACAAAACAGGAACTGAGATCTTCATGGCCAGCACCCAGTGACTCATGAGGAAGCTGAGATCTTCATGGCCAGGTCAGTGATTTGTGAGAACTTCATGGCCAGCTCACAGTGATTCATGAGGGAGCCACAGCCAATAATATCCTTGCCTTACTCTGCATTGTAACCCTCCTGCCTCCTCTCTCTCTTCATGAGTTCCCTTATCAACCAGACCCAACTGGAAGTCTGAGCCGGGCAAGGGAGCCAGCTGCTGCAGTTCAAAAGGCCAATGCGTTAGATTTCTATTGCTAGGCAACAAAGTATGAAAATGTATGAGCTTACAATGACTAACATCATACTACAGTCTCTGTGGAACAGAAATTCAGATGTCTGAATTTTCACGTAGGTCAGTTATAGGTTGCATTTGAAGGAATCATCTGAGGCTGTAGTCTCCTGAAAGGATGGAATTTAATAAGATCCTTTCCTCATATGGATTCCAGCTGAGGACTTCAGTATCTGTCTTACTCTGCTTTCTATTGTTGGAATAAATACTATGGCCAAAAGCTACTTAGGGAGAAAAGGGACCATTTTTCCCACAGCTTCAGACCACAATGAAGAGATGTTAGTACAGGAACCTGGAGGCAGAAACTGAAGCAGAGGCCATGGAGGACAAGCTTACCGGCTTGTTCCCCATCGCTTGTTCAGCCTGCTTTTATAATACATTCTAGGGCCATCTGCCCAGGGGTGGCACCATTTATGGTGGGCTGGGCCCTTCCATATCAATCATTAATTTACTACTGTCTTCAAATGTTCACTAAGATGTTGAGGAATGTTCTGTAATTTCACTTCCGCGTGTCTACTCTGCAGTGCCCATGAGACTGCACACTCTCATACCACAGTGCTTGGCGCTCTCCGCCTCGGCCACCACTGAGCGATGACTTGGAGACATTGACAAGGTTGTGGAAATATAGGCAGGCCAGCTTCCAAACACTGAAATTCAATGGCTACGTGGAACATAATCTGCCAATTTGGCTATTAAAGAAATTAAATTCACCGGTGAGCAGATTTCTCTTAGAAGCAGAATGTGAATGCTAATTTGGAGTTGGTAATCAGCATAATGTCCATCATGTAGAAACCAGTTACAAAACTAAAGGTTTGGATGTTACAAACTTACAACATGAATACTGTTGAGATTGTCATGCGGCTCCAGAAAGACCACACCAGACCAAACAGTTCTGTGTGGGGTTTATTGAGAGAGAGAAGAGCAAGGTGGCCATGAAGAAAGAGAGAGAGAGAGAGAGAGAGAGAGAGAGAGAGAGAGAGAGAGAGATCAGAGGGGCCTTCCTTTTATATATGGATAGTGATGTAGCCACAGGTAAAGGTGGGAGGTGGGCCAAGTGGATTCTGGGAATATGGTGACTGTTGCCTTGGCAACAGGTGTGCGGGTCTCGCTGTTGCTTAGATGTGATGTCACTGGTTTTGGAGGTCCTGATACCAACAAATATACTTAAAGTTAAAAGACTTGGCAGGTTTTGGGTTGCTCTAAGAATTATCTTATAGACTTAAAAATAAGCATGACTTTCACAGTGATTATATATGCTTATGGAAGGACGCAGAAACCAGCACACATGTCTATTTGTTTCTCCCCAAAATGTTTATGTTGGAATAGAGTCTTTGAGAAGTAATTAGGTCATAGTGGGGATTCCATCATGGATGGGGTTAATTATAAGCAGATGCTAGCAACCACTTTCTGAGGGCATAACAGGTCAGATGGCTATAACTGGACCAGGAACTGCACATGACCTTGGCCATGCTGACACCCTGATCCTGGACTTGAGCCCCAAGAGCTGAGAAAGGAATGTCCCAGGTTTATAAATCACCTACTCTGTGAGACTGTCGTAGCAGCTTGAACCAAGACAACTCGACTTTGAAAAATCGTGCTGGAAGGGCTTTTTACAAAACGATTATTAATCAGTTCTCTGACAGTCCCACACATATGTGTGCTGTATTTATTCTGGTATTCTCTTTTCCCACCGTCCCCTGTTTCTGTTCTACCCCTTCCTCCACCTGCTCCGTTCATAGGCTTATGGCTTTGGATTTGGTTATGTGACCCATTGAGATTAGCCATGGTCATCTGTGTAGCCACTGGATCAGGAGTATCCATTAGAGCCTGGCGAGGCCGCCTTAGGTACACAGCTGAAGGCAATGGTTTCCTGAGCAGGGAGGGGTAGGACACCCAGAGGCCGTCTCCCAGCCACACCTGGCACTCATGGGCCCGTCCTTATGCATACCCAGGGGATGCGGCTGTAGCTCTTGAGCGCTGTTGATTACGAGGGGTGTGTGCTGCCCAGAAGATGGTATTTTGTGGCCATTCGGCTTTGCTCTACAGCTGTAACTTTCCCCATCCTCCTTATCCACACAGTATTCCCTCCACAGGTCACGGAAAGGTTGATAGGAAGACTTTGTTTAAGGCTGAACACTCAACACCATTGTTCTTAGTATCGTGTGCATTCATGAATCTCTGCATTTGCCACAGTTCACTTGAAAAGAGACTTCTTTGATTAAGGCGTGGGTAGCATTTGTTCGTGCTTATACATTTACATACTTAGAAGGCAGTTTAACAAAATATCAATTTAGCTAAACAATAGCATTAAGTTCCTTCCTAGGGCCTATGGCTCCCCCCACCATGGAGTTTTGGTTAGGTTTATAGTACCAAGTACGGATTTCCTCCTATGAAACGGTTACCTCCAGAGCGGTCATGCATGTCTCAGTTTTCCTGGTAGGTTGGTACCATAGTTTGTTGGGTTCATATCTGGGTAGCACAGTTGATGCTTTTCTTCCCCAGCAGCCTGCATAGCACCTTCCCACACTATGAAAGCTAGTTGGCAGAGAAGAAGCTTCTAGCACTGTCCCAGTTTGATTTCTCTGTATCATGCAACCAAGATGTGTGATGTCTTTAGCAATAGGATTATCTAGCTCCAGTAGGTAAGCAAGAACATGCAGAGTTTTGGAGGCCTCTAGGATCTCCTTGTTTTTAAAAAGAAAAGAGCATGACCCAGTACTGGTGCTCCAAATAACAGTAATCACTACTAAGTACTGTTGCTAAGGCATTGTTGAATAGAGCTGAGCAACGCCAGTGTGAACTTTGTGGGTAAGCACGTTTCCTTTGATTATTTGTCTTTGCACGTCAAGAGAGATGTCTTTGTGTTTGTGATATTGTCCATGAAAAAAACAGTGAAAGGGACAGGCACTGAGCAGATAGGTTACGGGAGTCCACCTGAGACAGACATTTCCATCCAAACCAATCTATTCGTGTTTGAATTTGACACTGACTGTCAGTCTTAAGGGCTTAGGTAGTGCAGAGAAAGCACCCACCAGTCTGCGGACATAAACTGTGAGTATAGCTTCCTTTCAGAAGGCTCGTTCAGCACGCATGTATGCTTTTCTTTTCTATTTATTTTTGCAGTGCTTGGGATCGAAGGCACATATTTTTCTTGACAGTAGCTGCATTCTGTGGAGATGGCTGCTATTATCACTGCTTCCCCCAACCCCTCTGTTCACAGTGAATATGCTCAACAGGCCTGGAGTTTGTAGAAGAATGTGCTGGCAACCTCCAGGTGCACACAGAGTCCTTTACACTGCTGGCGACTGCTCAGCTTTCTTCCCCAGTTAATTTCAACATCCTAAAATTACATCTTGTTTATACAGAGAGGTGATCACGATACGGCTGTCCCATATTCTTAAATAGTGCAATGATAAAGTTGCCTAAGCAGTTGCACATGAGCCCACCTTCCTGGTTACAGAAACAGTCCTGCTGCAGCTCGGGGCTCCTTCCCCCAAGCTTGCCAGGGGGAACATGGACTCATTGAGAAGCCAAATGCGTTGGCTATGGTCAAAAGTCTGGTACTGTTAGCTGCCTGGCATCTAAAGACTTGGGGGCTATAGTGAGTTTTGTTTCCTTTTCCTAGAGGGGTTCACAAGAAGCTGAGTGTCAAGGAGCCCTTCCTGCTGAGTCTAGCCACTTGTCCAGACCACCCAGAGAGCCTTGGGTCTTGTCTACTTTAGCTCTCCAGGTGATCACTTCCAATTCTCCCTCACACATGCTCCTTGATGCCTTGTATAGTGCATGGTGAGAACAACTCCTCACACCAGACTCATGGCAGGGCTTCTTCTGTGGATATTCTGGCTCTATGGAATGAGTGTAGATTCTTCTTTGAGGTTTCTGAGACCTCTATGCTCTGCTCATTCAATAGTTTATCTTCTTAGAGGTTAAAGATACTACATATGGGCTCTGTTTGTTTGATTTTTATTTTTTGTTTTGTTGTGTTTTGCTTGTCATGGGGTAACTTGAAGGGCCAGTCTTCAGAGCAACTATGCTAATGAAGTCAGTAGCATGGCATGACGGATGAGTATGAGAAACCTATGTTGAGTTTCAGTTCTCCATTAGACTGAGTGAGCTCCCCAATGCTAAGGCTGCATTTATTCACATTTTCCCAGTGCCCACCAGAGAAGCTCCCCAGTATATTTGAAAACAAACAAAACTTCAGGAGACAAAAATCCTGAGTTGAGGCCTGATTAGAATCCTTCATTTCTCCTTTTCCCACCATGTCTCTCCTGCCCCCCTGGACAATTTCAAGGGTGCCCATGCTCGCCCTGCCTGCCCTTTACCTCTGTTCAGTCTTCATGCCTTCATGTCACCCTAACTCAGCACAGAGGGATTAGAAGAGCTTTCAAGCAGTTCCTCTGCCCCTAGGCCTGTGCCAATTAGGCTCCTGGAATCATCTTTTACCATGGGCTTCCATGAAACATTCCCTTCTTGCAAGATACTATACTGGCTCCGTAGAAGGGCGTGGCCTCAGTTTCCCTAATCCCCATCTCCTACAGCTTGCTTAAATGGACTATAGACTTTGACCTGCTTCTTCCACTGTCACAGCTGCATCAGGGGATGCCAATCATCTTTTGGGGATATTCCTCTCTCTTCTTCTTAGAAAGTTCTCATTCTTTGAGATTCAACATCATGTCCCTTTGCTGTGACATCTCAACTTTACCCAAGCGGAGTTATTCACTCTCTTCTTTAGAGATGAAATGAATGTAGAAGAATTTTGCTCTGGGTTCTGATTTGTTACAAGAGACCACTATGATTTATTTGTTTCTCTCAGCAGCTGGACTGGGTGGTCCTGCATTGTCTACTTTAGTAAGTGCATTGTTTCACAAGGTGCCTGGGGTGTGGACTCAGCACTGAGTGAGTGAGCACAAACCCACTGCCAGGTCATTAAAAAGATAACTCTGTTGAGCATCACAGTCTACGTGCTGTCAGTTCATAAGATGCATTAGGCATGAAGGTGTTTTTTATGTGACAATCTCTGTAGCATATTCTGAGACCATACTTCCCCCGCTTTAGATATGGGCATATAGGCATGCAGACAAGTTCTCAGATGGATCCTGAATCATTTTTCTTGCATGAATCTTGAACTCAGGACTGACTTGTGGCTTCTGCCTTCCTTCCTTCCTTCTTTCCTTCCTTCCTTTCCCTTTTCCCTGTTCTTCTCATGTGTATGTATTAATGGCATATGTGCATGTGTAGATGCATGTTAACATGTATGCATGCATGCTGTGAAGCTCGGAGGTTGATGCTGGGAATCTTTTCAATAGCTCTTCCACTTTACTCATTGAGGCAGGACTTCTCAGTCAAATCCTGAGCTCACTGATATGGCCAACCTTGCTAGCCAGCTTGCTCCAGGCCTCCCCGTTCTCTACCCTCAAAAGCTAGAATTTTAGTTGAGTCAGAATGCCAGCCTGTATTCCTGTAGGGATTTGAACTCCAGTTCTCTTGCTTGCCTCAGTGGTGGCAAATACTTCCACCACTGCACCATCTCCTTAGCCTGCTTTTCTATTTTGAGATAGGGTCTGACACTTAGTCAAGGCTAGTCTAGAACTCACTATATAGCCTAGGCTCAAATACTCATCAGTTCTTCTGCCTCAGCTTCCCAAGTTCAGGGCTTAGTGGTATGTACCACCATCCCCTCTTTACATAGTTATGTCTGATGATTAAAACAGCATTGAGCATAAAAGATTCTTTGGAGATAGAAAGTATTACAATGGAAATATTTGATCAATCTTTGAGGACTTCATTTGCAATACTAAAGAATTTAACCCTTTCAAAAAGAAATACTTGTTTGCAAGAGTCAATCATTAACAAATTCGAAGGAAAGCCATATTTCCACAGAAGCTTAGTAAGCTCATGGTGGCGCCTCTGGGACATCCACCCAGTTGACTGGGGCTCGAAGTACATGCTCAAACTTTTGTTTTCCTTCTTCTAGTAAGACAGAGGTAAAGAGTTGTAAGGGTCACAGCCACCCCACTTTTACTTTTGCTTGGTGAGAGTGGAACAAGAGTTGTGCAGCTGGAGGTAGGAGGTCCCACAGGCAGCCAAAGTTCTAGTTCCTGCTTGTGCAGCCTGCTGGTCTGAAACACCCCCTGGCCCCAACTCCTACTATAAAGCCTCAATTCAAAAAATAGCAGGATGTCTTAACCAGCAGACAGCCCTGAACAGCCTTAAAAAACAGCACGGAACTAGGTAACCAAGAAAGCTGCAGTGGTCACTTAGAAACTGTTGCCTTCTGTTGGCCAGAAACCTCCCTCTATGGTAAACTGAGGCTATAGATACATTGCTCCCTGCTGTATCAAGAACCAAGAGGCCAAGACTGTTCCCTACATGAATTCCAATGAAGGGTCTGAATCCTCAAAAGGACTTGACTGCAATATCATTTGTGTTGCAGTTTTGGGCTCTACCCCTTTGTGGACATTTTTGAGCATGGGGGGAGGAAATACCCTAAAAGGGAGAGATCCAGCTACCGTGAATGGAGAGGATCTCTTTACTCCTACCTTATAAACATTCACAAAACTTCAAGATCCACTCTGCAGAACCCACTAAACCTTTGGGGCAGCCTACTCAAATCTTTTGCTTAAGCCATCTGCGCCTTCTTGCTGAGTTCTCTCCTTCCAGAAGACAGGAACCAACTAAGAGACCCTCCTGACCTACCCATTAAGGTTCCAGTCTCCCTCACAGCTCCACCAAAAAGAAAAGGCTAATCCCACAGATAGTAAGATGGAGGCTCAGGGAGCCACAGGAAGCCTTAATGTCCACCCCCTCACCCCCCACCCCCGTTCTGGCATCTACCTTCCCGCCCATCCTCCCCAACCCCTGCTGTTCCAGCGTCTGTCTTTCTGCCCATCTGTAGGAGAGCATTTCTTTCAAGGATTTCCAGAATTTCAGCAAGAATCTGGGAGTCAGGTGTGAGAGGATTGAGTCCCCCCTGGCCAGGAAGGAAACACAGTTATTTTTGGCTTGGCTTCCCTGCTGTGCTGTCTCTTCTTTCCTGGTTTTGTTTCTTTGTCTGTCTTAGGCTTTTTATATTCTGGGTTGTGAATGGACCGAGGCTGATACAGGGTAGGGAAATGTTGGTGTTGACACTTCCTGTCTCAGTTTCCTCCCTGTCTCCCTTCTGATTAATGGTCAGCCCTGTTCCCTGGTGTTTCTGCCTTCTGGCTAGAGAGGTGGGATCCACCAACGGCTGTCTTCCTGCCATTCTACTCTAAAAATAAGAATGAGAGGAGTCTTCAGCTGAGCTCCTGCCTCCTTACGCTGAACTTCTCCAGCTCTCCAGACTGCGCACATGTCAGGAGGAGGCAGGAGGCTGGGCCTTCTGAGAACCTCTTCAAACAACCTGTGGGAGGCAAGTTGGGGGATCTATGTATCCAGGGGTACACAGACCTACAATCTCAGCATTTGGCATGTCAAGGTAGGAGGCACACAAATTCAAGGCCATCCTGGGCTACATAATAAGACCCCATCTCAAAACAAAATGAAACAAAACCTCAAACCAAACCAAAACACCCAGCAGATTTCTATTTCTTAAGGTGTGCTGTGTACACAGCATGTTACACGCACCGGATTATTTCATCCTTTACAAATCAGCCCAACAAAGTAGCTCATGCTGTCTTCATTAAAGGCAAAGAAATGAAACAGCAAGGTTAACTATGATGTCAGAAGTAACACAGCAGTCAACAGCATTTAAATCCATGGTAAACTTGGTTGATCTTTGAGAACCACTGATTTGGGTTTTAATTTTGTTAGTAATCGAATTATAAGCACTCATGTAACACGGAAACCTTTGCTGTACAATGGGAAAGCCATCGGGTCTGGGAGCTGGTGGGGATGGAAGTCAGATGTACTTCTTGGCTCCAGAGGCTGTTAGTTAAGTAGAACAAGCTGACTGTCTCACATCTCATACTGAAGATGTGAAGCGCTGTTGAAAAAGACGCCATGTGTGTCCCATTCAATCTCGGCACGACAGACTTCCTCTTCTATTTGGGCCGTATCAGCAGATATTTTTAGGCTGTTTCTCCTCTACTATAAACATAAAACCCACTTTCCCATTGATTACTTCATATCCTCTGTTTTTTTCCTAAGCCACACAGGGGTCCAAGGGACCATCTGTTACCAGCAATACCTAAGCACCCAGCATGAGGCTCACCCACGCCCTGCAGTGTCAGTAGGTGGCACTCTGGCTTCATACTCACTGTGCCCAGGATGCAGTGGGATTCTAGAATCCATGTGCCATACAAAGTCCCACTGCTGTCCTTTTTCAGATCTTTTGGAACCTAAGAGCAACACATTCTCCAAACCCCAAAACACAAATGCTAGTCATTTGAAAAAACCCTTGGTTTTTCTTAGGTGAACTTTTGGGCAGACTCTCCAGAGCCTTGGATCTATACCAATTGTGCTCCACAACTAATTATGTCTTGGTCATGATAATGTTGCCTGGGTCTGCTGGATACTTGCTCAAACCCACATCTGGACCAAGTCTCTTTCTCTTACCTTCCTAGCAGCTTCTGTCTCCTGCTCAGAGAATGGATACAGGTATGCCCTATATTCTAGCAGGTCTTAATCTCCCAAGACTATACCATTGTGATGAAGTCATTGGAGTTCTCCAACATGATTTTGTCAATTAAGACACTAATGGCATGGTACCCATGGGTAATGATGGCTTACAAGTGAACCAATGAATTACCTGTGAAAAATTCACTTACCAAGAACATAGACCCTAGAGATGAAACCATGGGAGTCTTGCTGAATGGAAGAAAACTGGACCTCATATATACAGTCATGGGCTGAGTGAACTGAACTCTTGTCTCAATCAGATGGAATCATGATATACTTCATACCCTGACTCAGGTTCTATAGAACCTTCTTGGAATATTATCTGTTAGTGATTTGGGAGTCACCCTGATTGCTAGAAAGAGTGTGTTGATCTTTAGACAATCATGTTGGAGAGATAATATGGTATAATTTTAGGAGATTAAGACCTGCTAGAACATAAGGGATGGCTGTATTGATTCTCTGAGCAGGAAATAGGAGCTGCTAGGAAGGCAAGAGAAAGAGGCCCATTTTGGAGACCTGGTCCAGGTGTAGGTTTGAGCAGGTAACCATATGGACTTTTAACCCATAGCACCCCAGGTTTTTAAAATTAATAGATTAATTAAATTAGTTGGGCTCTATCAGAAATCCAGCTAATTTGATCGGGTTGATGAAATGAATTTTTCTTTAGTTTGGAGTTAAGGGATTGATCAAATGATCTAATGGCTTGGCTTAATTTCCAGTTTTCCTCACTGATTGGTGAGTGTCAATAAGACTCTTTAGGGAGCATCCAAAACTCCTTATATAGTTACTCTCCTGGAGGCCATTTTTCAGTTCTCTTCAGTCAGTGTTGAGCATTTATATTCTGGAAGTAACCTTGAACTAGAAAGTGCCTGTTCTGTCATCTGGTATCAGGAAAGAGTTTCAGTTTTCTCCCTGACACCATGCACTGGAAATCTGGCCTTTTGACTTGGTCTTGAGAGACTTTACAGGTAGTCTTTAAAATTTTCCTTCTGCTTGCTTGGATGAGCAAATGCTTCTGTCAATCACACGTCAGAACCATGGAATAGCTGTCATTCAAATCAAGGAAGCCACCAGGCACTCCATCAAGGAAGAGTTGTGTAGACACGCCCAGAAGGGAGGAGGTATGAGGATTTTAGGAATCACTGTGAACACTGATAGAGAAGATACACAACCACCTTCCATGGTCCCCAGGGCTCTTTAGTTTTTTCCCCCTTTTGGTTTTTCAAGACAGGGTTTCTCTGTGTAGCCCTGGCTGTCCTGGAACTCACTCTGTAGACCAGGCTGGTCTCGAACTCAGAAATCCACCTGCCTCTGCCTCCCAAGTGCTGGGATTAAAGGCGTGCGCCACCACTGCCCGGCCCCAAGGCTCTTTTGAACTTACCTTGGATATCCCTCTCCATCCTGTTAACTGACTTGACTACTTCTGTCTTTTCTGTCTAGTTTTTGTTTTATTATGAGACTTTAATTCTTTACTAGGATGCCTCATGATGTGCCCATTTATATCTAGCCTTTAGAAATCCACCAGACTCAGAAATTTTACTGGGTAATAAAAGAAAAAAGAACCGAATAGAACCTTGCTACTTCACAGCATTGGCTTATTTGTTGGAATGAGTAAGATGACAGCATGGAGAGGTAGGGTCGACGGAGAGGTCAGGGCGATGGCTCAGTGGGTAAGAGTGTCAAGCCTGGGGCCTGAGTTTGAATCCCTGGCACCTATGTAAAACGCTAAGCATGGCTGGACATGCTTGTCACCCCAGCATTGGTGGTCGGGGTGGGAGGTGGATACGGGTGGGTTCCAAGAGCTCAAGGCTAACCAGCCGAGCCAAAGCAGTGAGCTTCCTGTTTACTGAGAGAGAACTCATCTCAAGTCACTAAAGCAGAGTGATAGAGGGAGACGCCTCACATCTCGCTTTGGTCACCACATGTGCATATGGGCGTGTATATTCTCACACGCATGTGCGTGCACACCACACACACACACTCACACACACACTCACACACCAAGCACATACACACAGACAACATACACTCACTCACACACCACACACACACACACACACACACACACTCACACACCAAATACATACACACACACAACATACACTCACACACCACACACACACATACACACACACACACACACTCACACACCAAGCACATACACACACACAACATACACTCACACACCACACACACACATACACACACACACACACACACTCACATACCAAACACATACACACAGACAACATACACTCACTCACACACCACACACACACACACACACACACACACACACACACACGCACACACACACACACACACACACACACACACACACACACACACACGGTAGGGTAGGCATGGTGGGACAAACTAAGTCCAGCACTTGGGAGGCAGAGGCAGGAGGGCATCAAGTCTGAGGACAATCTGGTCTACACTATGAGTTTGGGACATGTTGGGATATGAACCCTGTCTCAAATACAAAAAAAGCATCAAAAGGTCAGAGATTTTACCTACTAGAAGCTGTGGACAACCGGCTGCAGTGTCAGGCATACCAGAAGATACAGATAGCTGCCTGTGACCGAGGACGGTGTACTATTCTGTGTGAGAGGAGATGCCAGAACAAATAGCACTTGCTGTGCTGTATAGACCTGAGTTTCTATAGGGGTGTAAAGGGGACAAGACCACATCTTTACACTCTGAGACTGTAGAAAGGACAGCAAGTCTGAGCTTGGGGATCCAGATATTCTAGGATGAGCATTGCCTGAGGGAGGCATTGTCTTTACACTGGAGCCTAAACAGACTTTGCTCCTGATGAAGAGACTGTCTCAGTCTCAATAACTACACATATTGCCTTAATGATAGTTCATTGAATTGTAGACATCTCTAAAAAGACTGTCCAGGAAAAAGGCAGTCTGTAGCTTGGTCAAGAGACAGAAATGTGGGTACCCACGGGAGTTCTCAGCAGGCCATCTTCCACATCCATCCTTACTAATAATCCCCTATCACATCTCTCTTCTCCTAAGATTGCAAATGTCTGTTTGATGGAATACTTACTTCACCCTGCCTCACACTCCCTCCCCACCAGGAAATAACCGACCCTGACTTCCTGGGATGGCCCAGGGAGAGGCGGAAACTGACCCCTTCTTCCTGGGGTGGCCCTGGGAGAGACAGAAACGGACTCCTTCTTCCTGGAATGGCCCTGGGAGAGGCGGAAACTGACCCCTTCTTCCTGGGGTGGCCCTGGGAGAAGCTGTTTCTAGAACTTTGGAGTTTTTTCTTTGCAACCAGGAAACCCAGCAGATAGCAGGTTTCTATTTTTCTTTTTAAAAGTCTACCACTTTAGTGAAAGGAATTTACAGCCTTCTTATAGATATTTGCAAACTATGATCAATGATCTGGTAATTCATTGTAAAATCCATCAGGTGGGCATTGGCCCACAATTAGTTATAATAATTATAAAACCCAACAATACTATACAATATCAGAGGGCATATTTAAGGTGAACATTTTAGAAAACATTTATATCAGATCAGATTTGTATATATGTATATTTATCTATATATAACAAGGTTTCCTATATGACAGGGTTGCAGTATTAAATGTCTGATCACTGTCCCAAAATTTAAAATATGTCATGGGGATATTATAACATCAAGAAATTGTTATTCATAAACATTTTGATAACAAGTGGGAAAATCAGATAAGTGATCAAAATTATTGACAAAGGGGGAGGGGAGTGTGGGGAGCAGATCGATAAACTTCCAAGCAAACCCACCCCTGACTGCCGAAAAAAAGAAAGAAAGAAAGAAAGAAAGAAAGAAAGAAAGAAAGAAAGAAAGAAAGAAGCTAACCAACCTACCAAACAAGTCAACCAAAGCAAAGCAAAGAAAACCAAAACAAAAAAACAAAAATCCTAGCATGACCAACAAGATGACTGATAGAATAAAAAACTCAAATAAAACCTCACATCAAATTAAAGAAGTGTTGCTGATCAATAGGAAGTGCTGACTTTATATTTGGAGAAAGTCTACCAATTAGAATCTGCATTTCCAGACTAAGGTAGAGTATGGATTTTCTTTATTTACTGTATAGTTCAACACGGCTGTGGAACTTACAAATGTTATTAATTTATACAACTGTCGTAGAAAGAATCAACCCTGGTGGAAGGCATTGGAACATGGCCTGCAGTGTGGTTAGGCATGGGCGCATGTGTCCATGTCTCCTTAAGATACCATCTGGTGCCGCCCTGTGCAGGCCTGTGCATGCTGCCTCAGACTCTGTGAGATCATATGAACTTTGATCATGTTGGCTTAGAGAACCTTGTCTCCTCAGTGTCCTCCTCCCTTCTGGCTCTTACACTCTTTCTGCCACCTCTTCCATCAGGGTGCATACCTGCTTGTATGTCATTGGAATGCACTGGTTGAAGAAGCAAGGCCATGTGGACTCGTGTGGCTTTACGCAGCTGTCATGGCTGCTGCCTTTCATAGGTACCCTTCAGTAAGTAACAATGGGCACCAGGCATCATGATAGAAGCTTTACGATACCCCTTTCCACAACTCAACAACTCTTCATCAAGGCCTGACTGGGTCAGGTAAGATGTACAACATTTCACTCGGTCAATTTTATTTATTCTTTCCAACAGTCTTCTGGGGAAAGATGTACTTTAATTCCCATTTGTGAAGGAACAAGTGAGTCTCAGAGAGACAGTTGCTTGCCTGGGACAGACCCTGTTGCTAAGTGGTAGGTTTTAGCTCAGGGTGAGGAGGATTGTCTAGTCATTAAAATGGCCTCGAAAATGGGATGGCCTATGGCTTGATGAAATGCCACTGATGCAATTAACCACGTAGGAAACATCTCTTAGTCAGTGAAGTCATGGACCTTGGAAGGAGTCAAGTAGAAAGTGTCCACAGGGAGTAGAAAGCCAAGGTGACTAGAAGTTGAAGCCCACATGAGGACAGGTAGGCGTTCTAATGAAGGAGTTCCTGGAGAGACAGAATTTATATTGATACTTTAAGGAAGCATAAAATCGTGATTGAGAAGACCAGCACAGGGTTGGCCTGTGAAGGAAGCAGCTCAGTAAGGAAGCAGCTCAGTGATGAAGGTCAGCCTGTGTAATGAGCCTTGTTCCCTGTGGGGTCACAGGGTCCTTCCTGTCTTCTGTACTCTTTATAAAGTTACTTCCCCTGTGTCTTCTTAGCTACTCAGCTTGCAGCTGCTCCCCAGGTGTGCTAACAAAGACAATTATGCCTCTTGTCTCTGGGGCAGATTTCTTTGCCCCTAACTGAATTCCACTGCACATGGGGTTAAAGAGGTTATATGTATGCTCCCACTGGAAACTCGAATATCTATCTAATTTTCAGCCTACCCTCCACCTTGAGATGTCCATAGCTCTCTCCATCTGCTTAGCTCTCCTGACTTGTCCAAACCTCCCTTGTGAGAGGCTTTTGGTAAAGTCTGTGTTGAAATCCTTATTTATGAGAGTGCCTAACCTGATGTGAGGAACTTTGTGGTGAACAATTGCTTGATCTTGCATTTATATCTGTCATTTGGTATGCACTGCTGTGCAACAAATTGTTAACAATACAGGAATATAATATATACATTTACAAAATCATGCTGTGTAGGTCAGAAGTTTGGGTGGGCTTATTTGAATTCTCTGCCTAGGATTTGTTTCCAAGTTCATTTGGAATGAGACAGGTGTTATGGTCTGAAAGTTATGCCTCCACCCAAACTCCTGTGATAAAATTGTGCCCCCTGAGGTGATATGTGTATTAGGGGCTTCTTTCATTGCCTTGATAAAATAGTGAAAAATGGCACCTGTTGTGTAGAACTTACCGATGAATTAAAACATTCTATCTGGAAGGGAGGCTTTTAAGACTCAGAAAATAAACAAAACTGGCAAAGTTCAGGATAGGCACAACTCACTAGTCTCAGGAAGGCCTTGAAACTTATAAAATTCACAGGGCCTTTTCTCAAGGTTATATAAACAGTAAGAAGATAAATGCTCCTTACATGTCAAGCTGCCTGAGAGTTGTACAAGTCAATCCAAAAATGCAGATTTCATAACTTGTCACCCATACCGGAGTGGGGCTTTTGGTGTTGTAACTGCTTTGGTCTATTGTTAGCTCCTTATCTGAGGTTAATAGAGCATTGTTCACCTGTTCTTAGAAAAAAGTCACATGATAGCAACTTGAGCGATGGAGGGCTCATTTTTGGTTCATAGTTTGGGGGGACAAAGTCCATCACAGAAGCATAGGCTTAGCAGTGAGAACTTATACTGGACAGATCAGGAGGCCAGCAGAGAACAGAATATGCAGCAAGGCTAGGGACCTAAGGCTTCTTCCCAAAAATCCGGTTCCTCCATTAGATACCACTTCCTGATATTTCATAAACAACATCACTAACCAGCATGGACCAAGTATTCAAACCCATGAGCTATAGGGTGGGGTTGGTAGAACATTTCACATCCAAACCATAATATACAGTATTAGATGTTAAGGCCTTTCAAGTGGTAAGTAGGTTGTAAGGGTGGGGCTCTCATGAATGGAATTAGTGTCCTCTTCAGAAAGACTTGAAGGTGTGTCTTTGTCCTCTCTGTCAGGTGAGGACACAGTAATTTTCCACCTATGAGAAAGATCCATGAGACTCTGATTCTGACATTTTGCTATAGATGTCTGAGAAGCCAAGTGGACTATGGTGACAGACTCCCTTCCATGATGGTGCCAGGATGGAGGTCCTGGCTTCCTTGTTGGCTCTTGCTAGGTGGTCACCTGTAGATATCAGATGCCACTTGCCCTCTTTGACATGTGAATCCTTCAGGTGAACCTCTGGTGCTTTGGATACTCTGGTGTCTTAATTTGTCGCAAACCTGGGAAAGCTCTATTTTTAAAGGGTTATATAATTAGATCAAATTGAATGAAATAATCTCCCTTTTGGTTAATTCAAAATCAACTGGGAAACTTCTTTTCCTACATGGCCGCAATCTGGTATTGACAGTGGTGCCATATCTAAGGTCCCACCACATTCAGAAGGGAAGGCATTATACAAGATAAAAGTCACTGGGCCACCCTTAGTATCTACCTACCACATCTGGCAAAGTTACTCACTTGCCTTCTCTGGGTGGGTCTTGAGGCTTTAGAGCCTGGCTCTACTTCCTGTTCATTTTCTGCTTCCTGCGTGAAGATGCAACCAGACTCCTGTTCTGCTACCATGCTTTCCCTGACTGCTTCATGTCTTCAACATCATGATAAATTGTATCTCTGTAGAACTATAAATGAAAATAAGCTCTTCTGCCCACAGGGAATTTTATCACAGCAGTGAGAAAGTAAATAAGACATCCATTCTAACTGCTGGTGCATTAGTGGGAGCGCAGGTATAACTGCTACCAACTCTTTCCCTTCAGCATTCTTGGCAACATCAGAACCAGCCTTCCCAGACATCACCAAATGCAAGCACTGATAGGCTAGAGCCGAGTCCATTACCTACTGCAAGGGAAATGCCACCTCAACAGTGCTGTGGAACTGCTGAAAATGGGAAGACAAGGTTGGAATTTAGTGGAAATTCAAAGTTTGGCTAGGGCATGTTTTCTTCCGTGTGTGTGTGTGTGTGTGTGTGTGTGTGTGTGTGTGTGTGTGTGTGTTAGATTATGGTTGAGCAAGTGCCATGATATGATGGTTGTGTATTGCTGGCCACACTGTAGTTTTGATGTAAGCATTTTAAACAAAGTAGTAATCAATAGTCCTTCATGAGAGAGGTGATGGGTCTTCTATGTGAGTCATTAGGATACTTCATGGGTAAAGCTGTTCTAGAATAAGAATGCCATGAATGTCATGTTAGTATATAGTGTGTGTGTGTGTGTGTGTGTGTGTGCACGCGTGCATGTGTGAGTGTGCATGTGTGCATGTATCGGCACCTGTGTGTACATGCATGTATGCATGCTTGTGTCTATGTGTGTGCACGTGTGTGTCTGCATGTGTGTGTGTGTGTGTGTGTGTGTGTGTGAATGGTATGTGTGTGTGTGACTGGTGTGTGTGTGTGTGCATAGATGTGTGTGAATGACCTTTAACTTTCTTTTTGGAAATTATAAAAATTATGTAATTCTAAAACATGCAAGTTTTTTATATCTGTATGTTTGTGGTATGTATGCATGTATACATGCATGTTCACATATATTTGGATGCAGTGTGTATTTAGTATGCATGCACATATATGCACATACATGCAGAAGTTAGAGGTTGACATCAGCTGTCTTTCTTGATTTTGCTCCACTTTATTTATACGAGGATCTTTCACTGAAACTGGAGTTGGCTGACTGGGCTAGTCTAGTTTGCCAGCTTGTGCTGGACAGTCTCCACCCTTCAAGGACTGGGATTACAGAAGGGCTGTCACAACCACATAAATTCTATGCCCATTTTGCTTCTATGAAGGTACCAGGGGGATCTAAACTCAGTCCTTACACACAAGCATTTTTAGCCATTGAACAATCTCCTTAGTCTTGTAAAACATAACAATTTTTTTTTAGGAATTAAAAAAAATATTTTATGTCAATTTATATTTTGAATATTTTATTCACTTTTGCATTTTTCCAACATATATTATGATTAATTTCTTATGTCATTAAATTGTCCTTAAAAATACCAGCTTTTCTTAGAAAACAGATCAGAAGGAGGAACTGGAGTCAGTATGACCACACTGGGACAAAGAGATCCAGTGACCTCACTGGTTATGTCTAGGGTCCTGAAGTGAGATAAAAGTTTAAATAAAGAACCGGGGATGGGCAGGTCTGAACAGTCAGTCAAGGTGGCCCCACCCACCTCTGAGCCTTCACTGGGCTCAGACTCTCTTGCAGGGTGTTTTGGCCGATTGTTAGGATCAGGTGAAGTCTCTTTTCTGGGAGACAGGTTGCTCCTCTCTCTGGCATCAGCTTTTCCTGGAGTTCATTGTCTCACTGATCTGACAGCTCAAGCAACTCTATAGAATACGCTCTTTTCCACCATGCTGGTTGCAAGTCCCTGGGTTTTGTTTTCTACCTCAGCCTTGAGGTGAAATACGTCTATGTCAGGTTTCAAATAGCAAGACTGTTCAGATGGTGAACTTTCCACATGTCTAAGTCTAAGGTTCTAGAGTGTGATCACCTGTTCTGTCCTACAAGAGCTTCCTTATAGGTCTCTCTGTGATCACCACATGATACCATAAGCTTGGGGGGGGGGGGAGGAAGTCCCATCTGGGGTGCCACATGTTACCAGGGAAATTGGGGCCCTTATAGAGGTTTGTAGTCTTGTTAATAATGACAATTTAAGAACAGATAGAGAAGAAAGCTTGAGGACAATTTTATTAGAGTTAAAAAAAACCAAAAAAACTGAAAACCACCAGTTAGCTGAGGACCACTGAGAGTGGGAGCAGCAGCCTCCCCGGGAAGGAGCACACCAGATGGTTGTCCAGTCTCATGGTCAGCTGGAATGCATCCAGGCAAGTAACGCTACACAGACCGATACAAGTAACACTACAGAGACTGATACAAGTAACAAACAGTACACAGACCGATACAAGTAACACTACAGAGACTGAGCAGGGTACATTTAGGGATGTATATGTACGTATATACACAGGTGCATGTAACAACAATTAATGAAAAAGTCATGAATTTGAAAGAGAGCAAGGAGGTCTATGGGAGGGTTTGGCGGGAGGAAAGAGAAAGAGGAAGTGATGTCATTATGTTATAATTAAAAAAAAAAAAACACACAAGGGTTGGTGTGCTAGAAATCTCCACAGAAGTGGCTGCCCAGAGGAGGAAAGCAGGGGAAGAATCCTTGCTGTTTGAGATACATCAACCTGTTGAGGAGTAGGAGTCAGCCAAATGGCAGGCAAATATCTGGATATCAGAAGTAGGGAACTTCAGGGGAAGAGTGAGAAAGCTCAAAGAACCAGGAAAAGCACATGTGGACTCTGTCCAGTAGCAGAGAAAAATAGAAGAGAAGAAAAGGGGGAAATTATGCTTTTCTGAATCAGTACTCAGAAAGATGAGCAGACCCAACAGAACCTCAGGAAGTTCTCCAGTGATCACAGTCAAGTCATATTTTATTGTCCACTTGACACAACTCAGAGTCACCTGGGAAGAGGGGACCTCTACTGAAGAATGGCCTCAGTTGTATTGGCCAGTGGCCATACCTGGTAGAGGCTCTTGGTTGATGGTTGGTGTGAGAGGACCCAGCCCTCTGTGGGTGGTGCCATGTCTAGGTAGATAGAACTTGGGTAGCTGAGCATGAGTCGGAGGGGAACACGGAAAGCAGTGTTCCCAGTGGTTTCTTCCTCATGTCCTACTTGGGGGTTCTTCCTTCAATGAGGGATTGTGATGTATGTAAGCTTACATAAACCCTTTCCTCACATACATTACCTTTGCCATGGTGTTTATTCCAGCAATAGAAAGCAAACGGAAACAAATGCCCCAATTAAAAATTGAATGTGTCTATGACATTCTGTTCTATGGATGTGACGTGATATTTTTCTACCATTCCTCCTTACTGAATACTTAAGTAAATTATTTCTTAGATGTTGCAGCATCCACCTTTGTATTGTCCATGATAGAATCTTATATCTGAGTTTTTGTGTTCAGAATATAAAAATTTTAAGACTTTTCCATATACTATCAAATTCACCTGTAGGTGAGTAGTATCACTAAGATAGGCAGTCTTACCTTTCTGACGGATTTCCTACCATTAACTACTTAAAATTCATTAATCTATTTAGCAGTAAATTGAACCATATGGTCTTGCCAATATCTGAAGGGTTACCCCTACAGGAGACTCTGCCTCGTGGTGGTCTCCAGGAATGTGCCTGGAACCCAGCAAACAAGCATGCAGTTGATGTCTCTGCCTGTCCCTCTCACTCCAATATGAGTTTCTCTTGCTGTAACACTCTCCTCCAACTTTTACTGGCTCTTGGTGCCCTTGAGCACTTTTGGCTTACATTTTAAACAGAAAGCACAATTTTGCAACTTCAAAATCATTTTATGCTGCCAGGGTGGTGCTTAGTAACAGCTTCCAGCCACTCAAGGTTTGTCTCTACTTCAGGAGAGCGGTGCTCTCTGAAGGCTGGGCACGGGCATCCCTTTTAACTTGAGCATGCTTCAGAGCTTGCAGCTTCATCCTGATAATAAAGATGAGACTCTCTTGGATTTGTGGTGCTCAGAGGACACATGGTTGAGCCAGGAGCAGCCCTAGTGTTGACTCAGTGTCCTGTGCATCCAGGCCGCAGTTTCAAGGACACGCTAAAGTCACGATCACTTCTCATGGATCTATCCTGGTCACAGACGACTTCTGCTGACCCTGTGTGCTGCAGACTTCTGCTGACCCCATGTGCTGAGGACTATTTTAGGACTCAGCTTCTGTCAGGAATGTCTCCTACATCAAACAGTCACCTTACTCCGTTCTTCCTCTTCAGTCATTCTGTAGCGTGCACTGAAGCTCTGCCCTCGCAACTGGAGGGTCTTTAGTCCTGTTTTTGTTAATGTGATTAAACACACACACACACACACACACACACACACACACACACACACACACACACACACACACATTCTCAAACACACAGACTCAAACATACACACACACACTCTCTCTCATACACATACACACAGACTCACACTCTCTCTCACACATATACTCACACACATACACTCACAAAGACTCACACACAACACTCTCACACACAGTTTTTTTTTCGAGACAGGGTTTCTCTGTGTAGTCCTGGCTGTCCTGGAACTCACTCTGTAGACCAGGCTGGCCTCGAACTCAGAAATCCACCTGCCTCTGCCTCCCAAGTGCTGGGATTAAAGGCGTGCGCCACCACTGCCTGGCTACACTTTCACAACATACTCTCTCACACACTGTCTCTCATACACACTCATGCATAGATACTCTCACACATATACTCACACACTTTCACACACACATACACACTCACACACACACACTTACACACACTCTCATACATACTCTCACATACACACAGCCACAGACATACACTCATACACACTCTCTCTCACACACATACACTCACATACTTTCACACATATACAATTATACATACTGTCACACACTCACACATACACGCTCACAGACATACACTCATGCATACTCTCACAATACACACACACACGTATACTCACACACATACACTCACATACACTCACACACTCACACACATACACTCACATACACTCACATACACTCACACACACGTATACTCACACACATACACTCACACACTCACACATGTACTCACACACTCCTATACACATACACACTTACACACTGTCACACACACTGTCACACTCACACACACACTCACACACATACAGACTCTTACACACATACACGTAGTCACACATACTCTCACAACATTTGCACACAGTCATACACACTCATACATACACTCACACACAAGCACATGTATACACAGTTTTTAAAAAACCTTACAAAACTAGAAAGTTTCTTCATGGCCCTCCCTGCCCTCCTCCATGTTAGTTCTTTCCCGGTCCTCTCCTCTGCCCGATTCCCCTGTCTTCGTTTCCTTTCTATTGCTGTGTAGATACATGGCCAAGGAAACTCAAAGAAGGAAGAGACTACTTGTGGCTTACAGTTTCAGAGGATGAGTTAGAGTCCATGACCATTATGCCAGGGAGCTCAGTGATGAAACAGTAGCTGAGAGCTTATCTTGAGACAACAGCCACAGGCAGGGAGAGTGTTTACTGGGAACCTCCTCCAGGCAGGCCACAGCTCCTAATTCTTTCCAGTTTCACCAACCAGGAAGCAAGCATCCAAATGTAGGAGCCTACGGGCACCATTCTCCTTCAAACTCCCACGCTTCCCATCCCTCTCCCCACTCAAAGCTCCCCTTATGTTATCTGGTTAGCTATCATCAGTAGTGTTCCAATAAACACAAGTTATATATTGATTCAGAACCTTTGGGGTCAACAGTGAGAAGGGTCTAGCTGAGCCAAGCTGAGCCTCTTTTTATAAAGCTAAAAGATGGTGGGCTAGTGAGACAGATCTTGTAGCTGAGATCTGTACTAAGTACTTGTTGTGCAATCATGAGGAACCAAATTCAAGTCCCCAAACCCAGTAAAAACAGAGACATGATGGGGTGCATTTGTAATCATAGCTCTGGGGAGGTAGATCCCCAGGGCTTGGTGACCAGCTAGCCTGGCCTAATTAGAAAGTCTCAGATCCCAGTGAAATATTCTGTCTCAAAGACATGGTTGATAGTACACAAGGTTGTCTTCTGCCTCTACATGCTTGTACATACATGTGCACTCATGGCCACACATATACACACACAGATACAGACACATACACACACAGACACACAGACATAGACATATAGGCACAGACACATACACAGACATAGACACAAACACACAGGCACGTATGCATACACACACACATACACATACATGCATAGACACAAAAACACACACAGACATACAGACACAAGGACACGCACACAGATACAGAAACACAGACACACACAGAGACAAACAAACACACACAGACACACAGATATTAACCTACAGGCACACACACATACACACAGACACAGACACACATAGACACATAGACACAGACACACACAGACACAGACATGTACACATACACACAGACACAGAGACACAGAGACACAAACAGAGACATGCACACAGACAGACAGACAGACAGACACACACACACATGGTGATCCAGACTGCAGGCGTGTGCAAGACTGGACTACCTTCACAGGAAGTCCATAAGCTCAGTGAGGCAGAGGTGGAAGATTCCGACAACCCCTTGGTAGAAGGGACCTATCCCTGCATCTGCAGAGTCGCAACCCCTTCAGGGGTATTGAATGACCCTTTCGCAGGGGTCATCTACAACCATGGGAAAACAGATATTTACATTATGACTCAAAGCAGTAGCAAAATTACAGTTATGAAGTAACAATGAAAATAATTTTATAGTTGGGGGTCCCCACAACCTGTGGAACTGTGTTAGGGTCTCAGCATTCGAAGGTTGAAGACCACTGTGCTCTAGTGGGGGAAAGGTTACGTGCCTGCACTTGTCTGGTAATGGCTTGGTGACCTTGAAACTTATCTAAGCTCTGCAAGCTTTGAGGTATTCATATGAGTCGCAGTGAGCTATGGTGGATTACGACTCTTAAACTAAATCCAGAGGCATGTTCCATACTTTTATGTAACTCAGCTGAGGCGTGTGGAAGTGCTCAGCGTATGTCTCTAGCTCCCTTTAGGTGGTTGAATGGATGCCTGGCATAGACCAGTGCCAAGGTCCCACAAGTCTACAGCTCTGTCCAGAGCTGTCTACTATGCATTGAATCTTCTGCTATCGATTGTGTACAGATATGTTTATTCCCTCTCAAGAGCCCTGCCTCCTTCTTGGGACTCTGTATAGATGTGGGATTGTTCCCTTCTACCGAGTCCCTCCAGTCCTCTGGGGAGTTTCATGGCTTCTGTGGGACCAGATCCCAGAAGCAAGGCATACGACTCTCCTCTGAGAGCTGATTTCTCAGTCCTCTCCTCACTCACTGCCACAGGCATCATCTGTTTCCTGCCTTTCTCTTCCACGAGCCCTGGGCACTCTCTTGTGCCTGGGTAGATGCTCTTTTACTCCTGGCTGTTGTGTTGTCTGGCTTTGCTATTTCTCCAAGGGTGTCTATCCTTGAAACGTGGAAAACAACGAATTCTTTATCTCCCTTACCCACAGAGCCAACCTTCCCCCTGAGGCTGTGAATATGTGGCTTAATGGGATGTGGTGGGAGAAACCAGACATGCAGGGGAAAGCACAGGCTAAGATTTGAGCAGTACCGCTCCATTACCACTCTCCTTGGCTTCATCATCCCTGTGGTTCTGCTAAGACCCAGTTCTTGTCTCTCATCTTAGTTCTAAATCTTTTGGCATGGATGCTTCTGTGGATGCTCTGACCCTCTGTGTGACTAAAGCCCTCTGGTCACTTCTTCCTGTCCATTTTGCCTATCAGGTGAGATGATAAACTCGTTAGTAATTTCCTGTAGTTTGTCTGTGCTCTGAGGCATGTTTTAGACAGTGAGTGACTCGCTCACAGAGGTGCCGCCCTCTATACTCCCCTCTTGTCTTAAATTTCTTTTATTTGTCCTCATTAATAGAGGCCTACTTACAAATCTTTCTAAGTTTGAATTATCACATGAAACTAGGTGTTGGGTTATTGGTGGTGTGAGGAGTTCTGCGTCTGCCCCAGGGTTCGGGAAGTTTGACTGCACTCACCCCATGGCACCACCAAGGTGGGTGGGGGGCTGTGAGAAGCCATGGGACATCACCTGGGGTTGGGGGAGTGCAGCCTGGGGTCCCGGGGACTACACAGAGCTGGCTCCATCTGGTTCTCAGGCTCTTGGGCATCCCAGGCACCGCTGGATGCTGCAGAAGAGCTGAGAACAGAGTGGGGGCCCTGTGGGCTGGATCTAGCCCAGGGCCAAGGGGGAAAAGGTGGGGAGGAGCCCGGCTGGGTCTCACCTGGACCAAGTCTTTGGCTAGCTGATTTGGTTTTGTAGAAGCTGTGGCTGGGAGCATGGAGAGGCCTTCTGTGGGAGACTAGACTTGGCTTTTTAGATGAAGGCCTGTTCCATCGTTCCCCACTTCGGATCCTGATGGAGAGAGACAGTCCATGGTTTCAAGGTGTTTATTGTCATAGTGGAGAGTGGTGATGAGTGAAACTGTACCCCACAACCTTAGGGCGGTCCTGAGATTAAAATACCTTTTGCAGGGTGGAGTGGCTGAGAAGGGGAGTTTATTGACTAAGCCTCTAGGTGCCTCATTAAAATGGGAATGTCTTGAGGCTACATGACCACACCTCTACCTGTGGAGGGGCTTGGGCATTGCCCTTACATGACTGATGGTCACAGACCTATGGAGAGCTGCAGCCTCGTGTCAGGAGCCTAGGGCCCAGGAGCATGGCAAAATACTACTGTCCCTTGTACAGTAGGTCCCTGCTGGGGCCCCCCTACTGGGCTCCAGGGTTTTAAACCTTAGCTCAACCAGAAACCAGACTGCCTTTCACAGTCCCACAACTAGGTATCTATAATAAGCATATTATATTACGTCAGCCGCACCTGACAAACCCCATGTAGGAAATTAAGGTTTATTAAAGTGAACATTGGGACTGAGATGTAGCTCCGTTGTTCAAGTACTTTCCTACCATGCATGAATCCCTGGATTCTATCTACGTCACATCTTTAACTCTGCTTCATGGCAACGTCTGTAATTCTAGCACTCAGGAGAATCACAAGTTCAAGGCCATCTTGGGATTCACAGTTTAAGGGCAGCCTGGACTGTAGAAGACCATGTCTCAAATGTGCTTATGGTTTCATTTAGGCAATGTGTATAAAATATTCAGAAAGCTTCTGTAGAAATACTCCAACCATCATATCATTTATCTGAGTCTCATGAAGTTCATCTTCTTGGAGCCCTTAAAGGAAGAAGATCAGATGCCATGGGACTTCTACAAAGAGGAGTCAGCTAGGCCTGAGCAGAGAACAGTCTCTCTTGTTGGATAGGGTTGGGTGAGGGCAGACTTCTGATTTCTCATCCATCATGAATGGAGCTTGGGACAGCGAGTAAAAGACCACACATACTGAAAATCAACAACTCTTCTTGGCTCCACAGGAGAAATAAGATCACAGAGCAAATGGCTGTTTCCCAAACTGAAGGGACAAAGGTAGATTGAATCACAACCTGTCATGTTAGAAGTCTCTTCATGGACCAAAATGATGATTGGGAACCTAAGAAATGAATTTCTGAATGTTCGGGGTAGACAAGTCTGAGGATTAAAGACTCCAGAAGATCCAGTGAGAGGGCCCTATACTTCCTTAAAAGGTTCTCACAGTAAAGATCTGAGGAAAGCATTTGGTGCTTCCAACAGCAGAAGGGAAAACAGACATTAAGAATCATACCCAGAAGATCTTATTTTTGCAAGGGAAGCATTTTATGGTCTGAGGGCCAACAGGCCTGATTTTATGAGAAGCTGTTTTCACCTGAAGCTAGACCTTTGGGTGTTTTGTTTTGTTTTGTTTTGTTTTGTTTTGTTTTTCTGAGGCAGGGTTTTTCTGTGTAGCCCTGGCTGTCCTGGAACTCACTCTGTAGACCAGGCTGGCCTCGAACTCAGAAATCCGGCTGCCTCTGCCTCCCAAGTGCTGGGATTAAAGGCGTGCGCCACCACTGCCCGGCGACCTTTGGGGTTTTATAACAAGCAAAAGGAAATGACTAATTCCAGTGATTTCTGGCTTTTCTGTTTCATCTAGGAGTGAGGGGAGGCGCTAAATCAGAGAGTTACAACTGCAAGCTTGTGTGAAGATCATAGCCTAAAGGCACAAGCTTACCTAAAGACGGACACAGTCAGACCGAGAGCTCCCATGCTTACATCTTACCTCCACACCCATAGGACTCCTGCAGCACCCTAGTGGATTGTAACTGCATGAACTGTGAACCATGAACTTTTGTAGAAGAGCTTGGAGAAGCTGGTCCAGGCACAGAGGTAAACAGAAAAGGCAGGCAGGCTCCTAGTACACAGCAATGGAGAGAACAAGAAGATGAATTCAGGCACATCAGGACTGTGCCAAGTTCTGGAGTGGGCAAAAGCTAAGACATCTGCTCATGCAGGCGGCAATCCAAGAATCACAACTATGTAAAGGTACAAAAGACTCAAAGGACAGCCACCTAGTGCTGAGAAGCTATTGTTGAGGGGTTAGTGTAGGCATGGAGTCCCAGATTTTCCTGCAGGAGAGAAGCTTGAATAAGTCCTAAGGTGAATGGACCTTACCTCAGTGAAGACACTGTCCAGGTGGACTTCAGTTCTTACTACACACACACACACACACACACACACACACACACACACACACACACACACACAGTGGTGTTGATGGTGCAGGTATTTCCTGTAAAGGTGACATTATTACAAAAACTCAGGCCACACACACAAATGACATCTAGTCTAGAAACAGCTTGAGGACAAAGCAGGGTGAAGGCACAGGTTTGGACAGGCATGCTGTGTGCCACCATTTATCCCAGTTAGTAGTGCATTAGTTACTTTTCTTGTTGCTATGATAAAATGCATGACAGAAACTGCTGAAGGGGGAGGGGGAAGGATTGGGGAAGGGAGGGGAGAGGATTGGGGGAAGGGAAGATGTAAGGTTGGGGTAAGGGAGGAGGGAAGATTGGGGGAAGGAAGGAGAATGAGGACTGGGGGAGGAGGGAGGATTGGGGAAGGGAGGGGAGAGGACTGAGGGAAGGGAAGATGGAAGATTGGGGGAAGGAAGGAGAATGAGAACTGGGGGAGGAGGGAAGGAAGATGGGGAGGAGGGGAGGGAGGGAGGATTGGGGGAAGAAGAGGAGGAGGGATTGGGGGAAGGAGGATATTTTTGGCTCACAGTTTGAGGGTACCATTTGTCATGGAATGGAAGGCACGATGGCAGAAGTGTGCCATCGATTGGGTCACTTTGCACCTGTAGTCAGGATGGGGAGAGATAAATGCAGGTGATTAGCTCACTTCTTCCTTCTTACTCAGTCTGACCCCTTAGACCATGGGATGGTGCTGCCCACATTTGGGTTGGATATTCTCAGCTCTGTTAAATCTTTCTGCAAATTTTCTCATAGACACACTCAGAAGTGTGTTTCCATGGTAACCTGGGGACTATAAATCCCATTAGGCTGACAATGAAGACTAACCCTCAGAAGTAACAAGACTAAACTGGGCTGTGGAAATTTGATGCAAAGGTCTGTGAATGTTAAGATGGAGCCTTAGCCCAAGAGGAAAGATCTGCTTACAAGTTAGCAGATCTATCTGCGACCGTGACTGTGATGGCCCATTTACCTGTCCATAGGTCAGCTTTCTTCTAACCAAAGTGGAAACATCTTCTGACCTCGATGGCTCTGGGGTGTGGGTAACATTGGAAAAGCCTTCATGTTAGTGAGACCTGTCGAACATGTATGGTACAGGGGTGTGCTTGCTGGGTTCTGGAGCACAGTGGTTAATGACATGCACAGTCCCTCTCTCAGAGAGCTTGCTTGCCTTCTCCTGTGTGATCATTGTCATCTAGAGACACCAACAACTCTTCAGATAAGTGTTCATGAAAGAAAAAACATCGTAGTAAGAGGAGCTTAGAAAATGTCCCTAGCCAGGAGGCAGAGATGTGGGATGCCTTTCTTCTTGATAGTCATAAGTCTTTCCTCTTCAATCAAACCTCTCTGGAAACTCATGCCTCCGTAAACACAACCAAGTTGTGTCTCATTGATGCCCTAGGGGTTTCTGAATCGGATCAAGCCAACAATAAGAACTACTTATCAGATATGCTGTCTGCACAGTTTGAAAGCTGGGCACATCCTATGCTTTATGCCAAGAGAAGTTCCTGACTTCTGGAAGCATCATCTAAAGGGCTCTTAGAGACTTCTGTGGCCTCAACTGAGTCTACATTCATCTATTGCAGCACTCACACTTGCTATGACGGGATTTAAAGATCGTAACCTTTTGGGGAACAATTAAGGCTAAATGAGATATGAAGGTTGGCCCATGATCCAGTAGGATTTGTGTCCTAGTGAAGAGCCACAGGGGAGGCTTCTTACCCCCGTTCTCCCACATGAGGGCTCACAAGAAGGTGTCCTTACCTCAAGTCCAGAGGAGAGTCCTTCCCAGACCCACCATGGCCCTTGGTCCCTCTCAGACTTTCTCCATAACTTCTAGAAAATAATTTTCTGATGTGTCTCCAGTCTTTGGTGTCTGGTGATGGCACTTCACACTCCATGAGATTTAACTATCTGCACTGTAACAAATCATTGTCTCAAAACCACACATTTTACATCTGGAAACAGCCAAATGTTATTTTGAGGCTGTCTTAGTCAGGGTTTGTATTCCTGCACAAAACACATGACCAAGAAGCAAGTCGGAGAGGAAAGGGTTTATTCAGCTTACACTTTCACATTGCTGTTCATCACCAAAGGGAAGTCAGGACAGGAACTCACACAGGGCAGGAACTTGGAGGCAGAAGCTGATGCAGAGGCCATGGAGGGATGTTACTTATCTGGCTTGCTTACTTGCCATGGGAACATGGCTTGCTCAGCTTGCTTTCTTATAGAACCCAGGACTACCAGCCCAGGGATGGCACCACCCACAATGGGCCCTCCCACCCTCGATCACTAATTGAGAAAATGCCTTACAGCTGGATCTCATGGAGGCATTTCCTCAAGGGAGGCTCCTTTCACTGCGATAACCCAGCTTGTGTCAAGTTGACACACAAAACCAGCCAGTACAGAAGCCAAGGCTATTAAGCAAAGGGGAACAGAATAAGGACATCTTCCTAAACTAAAAAGGATGCAGTTCTAAAATAAAAGCATTGTTTGGTCTGGGCTTGGAGACACTGTAAACGGTACATTGAGACTGTGGAGCAGTTTCTCAGAGACTCACTCAGAAGGACAGCATCCATCTACAAGTTTAACTTTTCCCTTTAATATGAAAGAACCAAACCATGTTCTTTTTTAAAAAAATAATTAATTAATAAGAAATATTTTATTAAATTTATTTACTTATTCACTTTACATCCCATAATCAGCCCCCTCTCCTCTCGGTACCCCCTATGCAGATCCTTACCCTATTCCTCCCCCTTTTTCCTTTGAGAAGGGGGAGCCCCCTCTAGGTATCACCTCCCTCCAAGCCACATCAAGTCACTGCAGGACTAAGCACATTCTCTCCCACTGAGGCCAGACAAGGCAGCCCAGTTAGGGGAATGGGGCCTTCAGCCTCTGCTCCAGCTGTTGGGGGTTCTGCATGAAGACCAAGCTGCAAATCTGCTACAGATGTGCAGGGGCCTAGGTCCAGCCCGAGCTTGCTCTTTGGTTGGTGGTTCAGTCTCTGGGAGCCCCCCCGTGTCCAGGTTGGTTGACTCTGTTGGCCTTCCTGTGGAGTCCCTGTCCTCTTCGGGTCCCTCAATTCTTCCCCCAACTCTTCCACAAAACTCCCCAAGCTCCATCTAAGGCAAAACCACATTTTTATTCACTATAAAATTTCCTCTGACTTAGAAAGTCATACAAATTCAAACAATTGAAGATTGTAATCACACCATTCTAGGGTTGTAGACATTTTGTGGATTTTATTCTGGATCCTGTAAAACCCAATGTCTACTTACACACCCCAAATATCTGCAAATGCACACATACAAGGTTGTATATATAATATCTAACTAAATATGTTGTTGTATATCTTGTCCTGCTTCTAGATAATTTGTTATACATTTTAAAGACAATTCAATGGTCTTGAAAACTATAGATATGATTGTATAAGACTGCATTCTATGATTATACTGAACTTAAAAAAAAATGGAACCAAATTTTTTTTTAAACTTTTCCTTAAAAAAATTATTATACGGGTAAAATAAAGCAGAAACATGTAGTGTATCCTTTGAGCTTATTCCCCTGTGCTAGTCTGATTCTCTGTTGCTGCAATAAAGCACTGACCAGAAACAGCTTATGGAGGAAAGGGTTTGTTTGGCTTACATGTCATAGCTCATTATGGGGGGAAAACAAAGAGGGAACTCAAGGCAGGAGCTAGGGGTGGGGAGAGAGGTAAAACAGACTGTAGGGAACACTGCCCAGTGGCTTGTTCTCTCTGGCTTGCTCAGCTTGCTCAGGGCCACCTGCCCAGGGGTAGCACACATAGCAGACTGGATCCTCCTACATTAATTTTCAGGTAAGAAAATGTCTTAAATATGCTGAGAAACCAGTCTAACAGAGGCAATTCTTCAGCAGAGAGTTCTCTTCCCTGGGGTGTACATTGATAAATAAAGCTACTATGCTACCCCACGCTGATACACTGTATCTTCCATCTTCTCTTTCTGGTCTCTAGTCTGCTCTTCCATCCCCAGACATCTTTGCCTTCACAACATCTATACAAACATGATTCTATGTATCTGAAAAGTCTAGAACCCACAAATGAGAGAAAACATTCTTGTCTTCTTCAGACTGTCTTAATTTACTTAATATGCTTTACAATTGCTTGTTTGTTTTAGTTATTTATTTTTTCCAAGACAGAATTTCTCTGTGTAGCCTTGGCTGATCCTGGACTCACTCTGTAGATCAGGATGGCCTTGAACTCAGAGATCTGCCTGCTGCTGTTTTCTGAGTGCTGGGATTAAAGGCCTGAGTCCCCACTGCCCAGCTGCTTTTTACATTCTTTTAAAAATTTTCTAATTATATGACATGAAAAGTATTCATATGGTTAAGTCTTTCAAGAAACAGATTTAAATGGTATGGTGTTCCATGGACCTGTCCAAATGGAGTCAATAATTAATGGCTTCTAGAAACTCAGTCCAGTTCCAGAAAGCTAGCTATGCCCATTTCTCCCAGTCAGCAAGATTTTTTTTTTTAAGAAATAAGAGTATAGTAAGGACCAGGTCAACTCTTAAAGTAATCACCAGGCTAGCCATATTTGCAGTGGGGCTGCATCATAGCAGGGACCTTTAGTCCAAATTGGCCTTTGTTCCCTGCATCTGCCATTAATTTAATCAGAATGACCTAATGTCTCGAATCAATGTTTCCAAAACTTTGTAGTAAACCTCGTAATAAAAAAACCCAAGGCTCTGCAAAACCTCCTTATGCAACGCTCTCCTCTTCTTAATCAACTAATCATAAAACTTTTTATACTCAGAAAAAAGAAGACAAATGACACTCACTCCAGAATTATTTTTTTGACACAGTGGACTCTTAATTACTACTGAAGGGAGGATCGGAAATGTAGGCTGCAGTTCACAGACATTGACAGCAATAGAATGAGAACAGATGAATCAACTCAGATGCTTTCAAATAAAAGCATGCATAACCTTGCTTGAGAATCTCTTTTCTCTCAGTGTCTGTCTCTCTCTGTTTCTGTTTCCCTCTGTCTCTCTTTGTCTCCTCTGTCTCTTGTCTGTGTCTCTGTGTCTCTGTCTTTCTCTGTGTCTCTGTCTCTGTCTCTCTCTCTCAGGTCCAGAAGGACCTCTGTCCACAGAATTGTAGTGTGTCCCTCTTCCTGGCATGTAAACGCTTGTCAGTTTGGAAGTTCTCTGAACCCCATCATTTTGGCATTTTCTTTTTTTTTTTTTTTTGCGATTTTTTTTTTTTTTATTTTTTGATATTTTATTTACATTTCCGATGATTCCCCTTTTCTTTAGAAACCCCGTGTCCCCTCCCCCTCCCCGCCTCTGTGAGGGAATTCCTCCTCCCACCTACCCGCCCACCCATTCCCATATTCCCACCTTGACATTCCCTTTTACTGGTGCCCCTAGCACCCTCAGGCCCAAAGTCCTCT
>CM052708.1:3683716-3712730 GCA_028551405.1 Uromys caudimaculatus
GGCGCTGATTAGCTGTGGGGCCCTGTGGCCCAAGCTGAGGTTTCCGGCCGTCGCCGGAAGCTCCATTTTGGCATTTTCATGAAGGTTTCATTAAATATACAAAATCACCAAGTCATTTGGCTGTTGGTGATTGAGTTCAGTCTCCAGCTTCTCTGTCCCAGGGTGTAGGAACAGAGCTGAAAGTTTTGCACTTCCAATCAAGGCTTGGTCTTTCTACCGACAAGTGCTTATCCTGAAGCTGTTTAAGGACTCCCAAGTACCAGTCATCTAATAATAATAATAGTGTCTAAAAGATGCTTATAATCCCAGCAGCCCCTGCATCCCAGGAACCACAGTAAATGAAAGTCACACTTACTATATATAAAGGCTGTTTCCATGGAGAGTGGATATGGCTCGCTGCTTTCTTGGTGCTATTGTTAAACATGAGGGAATCAGCCTAAATGAAAGAGTGAAGAGTTACTCTTTGGCTTATGATGCACATCTAGTCCTGTGTGACATCACCACTCTCAAAAGGTGCTTTTGATGTCTGTGTGGTGAATAAGAGCAGTCTAGCAGAGCTCTGAAGCCCTTGGTGGTCTGCTGTTCACTAGGAGTCTGTCTTTCCTCCCTCACTCTGCTTTTTTCTTTTTGATTGATTTTTTCTTTCAAACAATATATTCATGTTTTCCCTCCCCCAATTCCTCCACAATCTTCCCCACTCTCTACCCACCCAAATTTATATTCTTTTTCTCTATCACTTAAAGAAAAGCAAAAAAACACAAGAACAAGAAACATATGCACACACACAACCCTCCCACAAACCCACAAAAATGGCCGAATGGTGGTACACCCCATTAATCCTAGTCAGTACTCAGGAGACAAAGGAAGGCAGATCTCTGAGTTCCAGACTGGCGTGTTCTACAGAGTGAGTTCCAGGATAGCCAGGGCTACACAAAATCCAACCAACCAACCCCCCTCAACCCTCCTCCCAAAACCCCCACAAAAATGAAAATCAAAATAAACAAGCAAAAGTCTGATCAGACAAAACCAAATGAAGCAAAAAGTTCACAAAGATACCATTGTTTGTTCTTTTGTTGGCCAACCACTCCTGAGCATGGAGCCTGCCCTGAAGTGTGGTTGATAGATGGTGAGACGTCATTGGAGAAAACTGGTTCCCCCTTTGCCAGCAGGCATCAGCTGCAGATAGCTTCTTGTCTAGGGGTGAGACCCTGTATCCACTTTCCCCTTACAGTCTGGAAGCCCATCTGGCTTGAACCTGTACAGGTCTTCTACATGCTGCTACAATATATATGTACACACACACACATATATGTATATGTACATGTATATGTATATACATATATACATGAATATGTATACATGTATATAGGTATATAAACACATACGTATATATGTGTATACATGTATATATGTATGTATATATCTGTATATATACATATACACACACATACACACACATTATATATATTATATATCAATCAGTCCTATTGTATCTGGAGGATACTGTTTCTGTGGAGTCATCCATCACTTCTGATTCTTAAATTTTTTCTTCTTCCTTTTCCACATAGGTCCCTGAACGTTGTGAGATTGGGGCGGTGTGTGATGAAGATATTCTCTTCAGGATTTAGTTATGCAGTCTCATTCTCTGTACATTGTCCTGTTGTAGGTCTCTGTGTTAGTTCCTATCTACTGTGAGAAGATGCTTCTCTGGTGTGGGTTGAGGGAGGCCCTGATCTGAGTGCAGCAATATGTCAGTAGGAGTCATCTTATTGCTACCTTCCTCTAGTAGAATAATAGTATTTGGTTTTCCCAAAGCCTGTGCTAGTCCCAGATCCTTGGCATGCTAGCACTGTCAGGTATGGGTTTCATCTCATAGGAGTGGGCCTTACATCTGATCAGCAGTGGTTGGTGACTACGTTTGTGCCATGTCACAGGCACTAGGACACAGGGTTAGTAGCTGGGTGATAGTGATGACTACTTTTCTCCTCTGGTAGCCTGCAGATACCTTTGATGAACATTAGTCAGCTTGGGTAAGCTTCTAGGTAGTTATCAGCTCAACTTCTCTGAGCTGAGTGATACACTTACGTGTTGTTTTCAGCAATAGGGCTTTCTATCAGATTGTGGAGAGCAGCCAATAGCCTGTTGATAGCCTGTGATGTTTGGGGGTTCCCATGGGACTCTTTTGATCAATGGTGCAACACTCCTGGCACTGGACTTTTACTTGGTAGCATAAGATGTCTACTTGGGGCTTTGTCTCCCCTTTTATTTGATGACTTCATTCACATTCCTTTTATCAACATACCCACATGCGCGCACACACACACACACACACACACACACACACACACACACACACACAAATACACTCACACACACTCTCACACACACTTATACACATGTACACACATACACACACTCATATACATGCATGCATGTACACACTCACTTGCATACACACTCATACATGCATACACAGTCACACACACTCACACAAATATGCATGAGCACTCACACACATGCATACACACTCTTACATACACACTCACACATGCATGCGCACTCACACGCACACACACTCGCATACATACTTGCACACACACATACTTGCACACACGCTCACACATGCATACACACACTTTGTCTCTCACACACACAGATTTGGAAGCTTCTACATTAGTAGGTTTCCATTTGGTTTCTTCTTAATGACCCTTAGCGTTCATTGCCTCTCCCCACATTCCCTCCTGTACCTGGCTCTCCCATCCTCCTCCCTATTTAATCTTAGTGTCTCCTTTGTTACTCCATAACACTATATTCTATTTCTGCATCCTTGGGAGGTCCACTCCGTCCCCCTAGTCCCCTCCTAGGTACTTAATCTCTGTGGTCATTCCTATTGTAGCACACATTTTGAAAGCCAAAACACTAACATCCATGATAAGAGAGAACACACAACATTTGTCTTTTGGGTCTGTGTTATTGGAGACAATCTTTAAAGCTCTTGTATTTAGCATATAAAATGATGGTTTTCCTGGTGATATTTTCATGCATATGAGGTCATTTCACTTTGTTCTTAACCACCCTAGCTGCCTGCCCAGTCCCCACCACTTGCTGATTATATTTGTGTTATTTTTTTGCTATATCTGTGTCATTGCCCTCATCCTATGACATGTATGCTTCTATGAACTGGCAGATCTCGTAGAATGGAAAAGAGAAAAGGGGAATAAGCTAGTCCTAGAACTACTTCACCCTGTGGACCAGTTCCCGAGCATCTCTGTGGATATAACAGCGGTGTGGAGATCCCTGCTTGACAGTAACCTTTAATTGCCCAGGGTTCACTTGGCTCATCAGCTAAGGAAGCTGGTACTTCAGTTGTCACCTGACGTACTTAGGAACTATTTGCTGCTATCAGTGGCCATGCCCTGTGTATTTGTCTTTGATCTTATCTTTGTCATGAGCCTGTTAGCAAGGCATCTCTACAATCTTTACTTAGTCCCGAGCTGGGCACACAGCAGATGATCGCTTGACTCTTATCAAATGGTTAGGACAAGAATCCAACCCTGCTCATTACCTTCCCAGCACCCAGATGTGTGGGTGGGCATTAGAATGTCCTAACTTGGCCTTGAAGGTCAGCTGGATTTCCAGTCCACTGCTGTGTCAGGTGGTTTCTGTGAGGCTGGCCACAGGAAGACATCACAGATGTCTGCAGCTGACATCTTCATCCCCAGAATGCCCCTCTCAGCAACTTCCTATGTGCTGGATTCAGCATAAGAGCCACAGGGCAGAGAGCTAGGGAGGCAGATTCTGAGCTGGCACCTCTCACCTGACAGATGCCTGATGTACGGTTTCTAGCACTGGGCCATTGATTCTGCACCACTCTCTGGGAAGGACTTTTCACGTGTTTGGAAGTAGATCTCCGAGACAGATCTGACTTTTGGGGTGGGAAAGCGCATTCCATCCAAACAATGCAGTTCCCTCTTTTCCAAAGTTGTCTGTGCAGCAATATCAGCCCATTATAAATCTCTTAAATAGCTCCTGCTTAAAAATCTGATATAATTCCAAAATGTCCATAGAGATGATTAGAACACAGCATAAGAGCACCTTGCCATGGAGAGACCTACTTAAACCAGTCTGAGGATGGTTTTGAATAATTTCAGAAAGGGAGAAGATATGTAAAGTAGGAGAAAGTGTGCTCTGAGGAGAGAAAATTGTGTGAGAGGCAAGTGCTCCACAAGGAGCCACAATCAGATGCCCTGGCTTCAGTGGAAGGATGATACAGTCGCTTCAGATTCCCTAAAAATGTCACCGAGCTATGAGCATTGAAGGCTGGGTGCCAAGCAGATGATAAATATTATGGGACCAACATTTTAGAGATCACTAATATTAGGAACCACTAAGTAAATTACACTCCCTCCATAGTATAACTGTTATTAAAATAATATTAAGTGTCTTTAATGTTGAGAAGTACTTATGGAAATAATATTAAGCCAAGGAAAATAGTGACTTTTTCAAAACTGTGAGTGGAGCTCTCAAACATTGATGCACTCTTGCTGACCATAGCTGTTTTCTTTATTAGCAAGGACCTCCTTCTGCTCCTGACATTTATCAATGTGGTACAAAATTAAATGAAAATATTTGCTTATTATTTGTTCTCAGTGAAACAACCCTTGAGATGTGTTTAGAACTAGAGTTTAGAACATGGTTGCTCTGGCAAGGGATCATATCCAATGACCTTCTAGGTCTATGTGATCTGGCTGGAATGCAGAAATGCTCTAGATTACATCTGGCTGGAATACAGACACACCCTTAGTATACACTTTTAACCCCTAACAATGGAGGTAAGGTTAGATTGTAGAAGGAAGCAGCAGAATTTGAAAGTGATGTCTAATTGAGGGGCAGACAAAGTGATGAATCAGAGAAAGATTTGACAGAATAATAAGTCAGAGATAGGATACATCCAACTCACATGAGAACAGAACAAGAAAAAGAGCCTACTTAAGAGCAGAGGGGGGAGGAAGGCAGTATGTATATATAGTAATTATACCAGGACAGTTTTACAGAGACAGGTTGCAGGGAGAATAAGTTAAACATAGGTGAAGACAGAACAAGCCAGAGAATGAGAAAAGCCAGAAGATTAGAACATATTGTCAAAGTTAGTGTGAGGTCAGGCAGAGCAATTTAGGCAGAAGCCAAGAGAAACCAGATTCAATCAGTCAGCCTGGAAGATTAGATTGTATAGAGGGTAGAAGCTTCCAGGTCTAGGCCTAGAGATAGTTAGAACATAGAAAGAACTAGAACTAGAACTCTCTGGGCTCAGCTCAAGCTGTGTATTCATTCATGTATCTTGGTTATGGCTCTCATCTCATCCCTTCATCTGAGGAAATAAAAGTGACATGTTTAACCTGACATCATGATCATGGAGTAACCCTCTAAAATTGCAAGCAAGCCCCCAACTAAATGCTTTATTTTGTAAGCTTCCTTGGTCATGGGTCTCTTTATACCAACTGAAAGGACAAATGAGCATTGCACTGAGGATCATGGTCTTATGGGAAAATTTATATACATAATTGCAAACACCATTAGTCCTTAAAAATTGTACAGCACTATGGGAAATTGCCTCAACATATAATTTATGATTACAAGCTATGTTTCAGCCCTGTTGTATGCAATGAATGATTTAGAAATCGGTAGCTATTCGGTGTAATATTCAAGGTATGGCCTGAGGAAAGGGATTTGGTGGAGACATCCAGCTTAGGGCTGAGTGTTCCAAGGTCTCTTCCTCTGTGCATAATGTCTGGCTGTGGCTCTCTCCATCTGTTCCCATCTGCTTCAGGAAGAAGATTCTTTGATGATGACTGAGCAAGGCACTAGCCTATAAGTATAGTAGAATATTATCAGGAATAATTTTATTGCTACCTTTTTTTTTTTTTGACAGAAGTAACCAGTTTTACTGTAGGTCCCTGGGTTATCTAGTCTAAGGTTGTTGGACACCCAAGCAACAGTGTTAGATGCTGGCCATTCAGGGTCCATCCATGGGATTTATTTTATGTGCATATATGGGCAGAAAGATGGTCTCTTGCTATATCATTGCTAATCTGGAGCTCAAAGTATAGAAATGTTTATGAGTAAGCCCTATAAGTGTTGGACATTAAGGGATAGGAGAGAATTAGACAAAGAAGAGAGAGACAGGGAGAGATGAGAGGAGAGAGATGAGAAGGGAAGTGGGAGAACAGAAGGTTCTAGAGCAGCAGACTTTCCAGCCCTCTAAGTCTTTCCATTTCTACAATACTTTTAGTCCAATTATCTTGAGAATAATACCCAGTAGAGCAATGGCATCCTGGCATCACCAGGGATTTATGAATTTTTATATAGGAGTATAATACTAACCACAAAATACATAGTGTTTTATAGGCGTAAGATGTGAGGCCAGCTAAAGGGGGCAGAAGACCTCAGACAAGTGATTTCAAATCCATTTAAAGTGACATGTGTGACACAGAAACAGCCAGCCCCTGCCTCAATGCCAGCCTACAGAAGAAAGCCTCTTCACACCAAGAGACAGCACTGGAGTCAGTCTGGCTGCAGCCTCCACTCCCAATTTTCCCTAGGTGTCAAGGCCAGCGTTCTTGGAGATCAGAGACCAGCCGCCATTTCCCTCCCTGATGGACAGCTGCATTTGAGAAGAAAAAGCAGGAAAAAAATTGCTGGGTTTTGTTGTCAGCTAAAGTGAAGGGAGAGCCACTCTTCCTGAGCTGCTGAGTGTTACCCACCTGACGCACCAGTTGCCATGGTGCCAGAGTGCACTTTGCCATTGCCGAAGAAATCTCTGCACCTGTACCTGCAAATGCCACTGACAGGAAGCTTATTGTTGTGATTAAAATAGTTAGTCATGAATAAGCAGCACTGGGAACATCGTGCTGGCCAGGAATGTGGTATCTCCATGGGTTAATATGAGCACACTTCAGCAGTAGCTCAAAGTCATTGAGAAGCCTTTCCTGAGGAGCACGAATGTGAAAATCTCAGAGAATGCAGAGTGTGTGTGTGTGTGTGTGTGTGTGTGTGTGTGTGTGTGTGTGTGTCTGTATACGTGTGTGCTTCTGTGTATCTCTGTATGTGTCTGTCTGTATGTCTGTGTGAATGTGCGTGTCTATGTGTGTGTCTGTCTATCTGTATGCATGTCTGTGTATCTGTGGGCCTGTGTGTGTGTACATATGTGTGCCTGTGTGTGTCTATGCTATTCTCGTTTCCCCAGGCACATGCACACACGTGCACACCCACCCCACACATATGTACCTGCATGTACATGCATAAACAAAAGATAGAGGATAACATAATAATAGCAAACATTATGTGCCAAGTGCTGCTAAGTGCTTTGCTTATTTAACTTTAACTCTCCTCTAGAGGGGTTATTAACACTGTCTCTAGTTTGAGATAAGGATGCTAACTGCCTTAGTTAGGGTTTTACTGCTTGCTGTGAACAAACACTATGATCAAGGCGACCCTTATAAAGGACAACATTTAATTGGGGCTGACTTATAGATTATGAAGTTCAATCCATTATCATCATGGTGGGAAGCATGGCAGTGTCCAGGCAGCTGTGGGGTTGGAAGAGCTGAGAGTGTTACATCTTTATCCAAAAGCAGACAGGAGAAGACAAGCTTCCTGGCAGCTACGAGAAGGGTCGCCAAGCCCACCCCTATAGTGACATGCTTCCTCCAACAAGGCCACACCTACTCTAATAAGGCCACACCTCTTTTTTTTGGGGGGGGTTGTGACAGGGTTTCTCTGTATAGCCCTGGCTGTCCTGGAACTCATTCTGTAGATCAGGCTGGCCTCAAACTCAGAAATCAGCCTGTCTCTGCCTCCCAAGTGCTGGGATTAAAGGCATGCGCCATCACTGCCCGACTCAGGCCATACCTCTTAATAGTGCCACTCCCTGGGCCAAGCATATTCAAACCACCACATTCCACTCCCTGGCCCCCATAAGCTTGTTCAAACACACGAGTCTATGGGGAATCATACCTAGCCAAAGCATAATAAAAATACATTTAGTGTAACTTCAAAAGCCCCATAGTCTCTAACAGTCTCAACAATGTTAAAAGTCTTTTCTGAGATCCATCCAATCACTTAACTGTATTCCCTTATAAAATCAAAATCAAAAAGCAGATTGCATACCTCATATATCACAGGATATACAAAATGTCATGAGGAAAATGCTGGACCAAACAAAACCGAAAACCAGCTGGGCAAACTCCAAACTCTGGCTCTTCATGTCTGATGTCAAAGTGCTCTTCATATGTCCGACTTCCTTCATCTTTGTTGACTTCAGCACAGTGCTCTTTGGCTGGTTCCACTCCCCGTTAGCAGCTTTCCTCAGCAGATATCCCATGGCTCTGGCATCTCAAATATCTTGGGATCTCCAAGGCAACTTCAGCTTCATAGCTCCTAATTTCAATGTCTGGGATCCACACACAATCTCCTAGGCTTCTCAAACAGGCTTGGGCTTGGGTCACTTCTCCAGCTCTGCCCTCTGTAGCTCTCTAGGCTTTGGTTGACTCCACTCCACTGCTGCTGCTTTTCTTGGTGCTCACCCCATGGTTCTGGCATCTCCAATACTATAGGGTCTTCCACTGCGACTAAGCTACAGCAGTAGCCTCTCATTGGCTGGCTTCATGGTGCCAAGCCTCAATTTCTTTGTATGACCCCTTCAATCCTGAGCCATCAACAGCAACTGAGGTTGCACCTCCACCAATGGCTTTCCCTGACCTCTCACAGTGCCAAACCTCAGCTGCTCTCCATGACCCTTTCTTGCCTTCAAACCCAGTATCACCTGACTGACTCTTACATATTACCAAGTCTAGTTGCAGCATGAGATACAACCTTGGCTATCTCTGGAACACAGTTTCTTTGTGATCTCAGATAACACTTCCCAGATTTTATCTCAGTGATGCTGAGTCTCTTCTTAATCACTGCTAATTCCTTAGCTCCAGCAAACCAACATCAATTGTCCCAGAAGTTCCTTCTATTCTGTACTCTAAAGCCAGAGCCACAAGCATAAGCTGCAGAATTCTGCTGCTTGCTGGGGCTGGAACATGGCCCCTTGTTCTATCACATCATCACCAGCTTTCTGTTTTCCAACTCCTTCACTGTCTAAGCTTGGCTGTCCTGAAATTTGCTCTATGGATTGACCTTGAACTCAGAGATCTGCATGGCTCTGTCTCCCGAATGCTGGGATTGAAGGCAAATACTCCACACCTGGACCTAAGCTTTTCTTCACCTGGAACTTGCTTTGTCATAGGCTGGCCTTGAACTCAGAGATCTGCTTGTCTTTGTCTCCTGGGGTTAAAGGTGTGTACACCACTATGCCTGGGTCCATTTCTATTAGGATAGCTTTCCATGGCCTCTATTTCTCAAGATTGGGATCAAAAGCCTGTGTCTTCCAGCCTCAAGATCTGGATCACAATCATTTCTGGATTGTAGTTCATTTCAGATTAAAAGTCCAAACTATTCCTTGTCCAAGTGCAAACATAAATAAGCTTAGCTGGGTGGGATCTTGCCCCAAGGTTACCAGCTTCTTAATCTCTTTATCTCCCTGAACTCAGGATTCAGCCAGCTTTCACGTACTGGTGCTCCCTTATTACTTGAACCATACATTTTGTATTTTTTTCTTTTTAAGCTTGATTGGAATGCTCTTTGTGAGAGTAAATCAGAAGAGAAATTGTATTCTGGGCTTTTTTGAGATGTCTTTTGTCAATTCAATTAATATAAATCTCTTCACCTTAGCCTCAGGTGGTTTAGACTCTTCAGACAAGGGCAACAAGCAGCCACATTTTTCACCAAAACACCACAAAAGCAGTCTCTAGGCCACATAATAACATCCTTCTCCATGGAAACATCCTGGGTCAGGTCTGCACAGTTCAAATCATAATCAGTAACAAAGTCTTCCACATTCCTACTAGGGAGACACATTAAGCCCCATTTAAAGCATTCCACTGCTTTCCAAAGTCTCAGAATCAATATTCCTCCAAACAAAAGCATGGTCAGGCCTGTCACAGCCTGGTACCAACTTCTGTCTTAGTTAGGGTTTTACTGCTTTGAACAAGTCAGCTCTTATAAAAGACAAAATTTAATTGGGGCTGACTTATAGGTTCTGAGATTCAGTCCATTATCATCATGGTGTAAAGCACAGCAAGAGGAGCTGAGAGGTCTACATCTTGTTCTGAAGGCAAACAGGAAAAGACTAGCTTCCAGGGAGCTAGGAGGAGGGTCTCTAAGCCCACCCACACAGTGACACATTTCCTTTAACACGGCCACACCTCCTAATAGAGACACTCCCTAGGAGTCTAAGGGGGCCATTTTCATTTGAACCACCACACTGACACAGAGTGGTGAAGCCACATCTCCCAGGTTACACAGCCAGCAATGGATAGACCTGGAATTTAACTACAAGTATGTGTTATTAAGCACTCTATTGGTAAGGTCATTTATTGATTTAAAGGGCAGAATGTTAGCTCATACCAATTTTAGAAGTCAAATTTGACTTAGGTAAATCTTATATACTCTCTGATTTGAATATATCATCCTTGTCTAAGGAGTATTAGATAAACAGGCCTTCAGAGGAAGGGTTTTCCAAACCAAATATGACTTAATATAAAACCTTCAACTTGTAGAATTTCTAACACACTATCATAAGGCACTTCCTAGACTCTTCCAAACTTTTCCCAACCCTTACAATATAGGATCACATGGTGTAGTTAACACGGAATTGGGGGAACATAAGTTTTCTGACGTATTTGAATGAGTGTACTTTTAAGTTTACCTATCCATTTTCTCATTGTACACAATGTGAACATTTCCTCATGACTGGTCTAATCACAGGTAGAAACTTGTTCTGTAACTGCAGGTTGTTAGGTCAACATCTGTTCAGGTGTGGCAACAAGAACTTTCAGGCTGTTATCTGATGAGGGTGCCAGGAAGAAGGGACCTTGGCATGGGTCTTGGTGACATCTGCAGAGTGTCTGAGAGCATCCTGATTCAGCAATGCAAGGCTCTGGGCAGAGTGGGAAGCTGACAGGTTCTCCCTATAGGATAGGATGAACAGAGAGCTCCATCTACACGGGTATGTGCAGGCTCAGGTCTTAGAGCTACCATCCTGGTTTCAGAGACATCTAGGACTCTTGGAGAAGATGCAGGAGAGACACAAACCTAACACAGTTTTGAAATGAAGCAGAAGAGGGCTAATCACAAGGATTAAGATAATTTGTAAATGAAGAAAAGGTTGCAGATGCCTCAACATCTGTGAAAGGTACCTCCGAAGAAAAGATGGGAGCCAGGTGTGATGGTGTGTGCCCGTAACCACTGGGCCAGGTGTGATGGTGTGTGCCCGTAACCACTGGGCCAGGTGTGATGGTGTGTGCCCGTAACCACTGGGCCAGGTGTGATGGTGTGTGAGGCAGGACTTTGCACACACCCTGTCTCCTGCCATTGTCTGTCTTCTTCACAGTCCCTTCTCAGTTGTAGGTCTCAGTTTCTTATCTGTAAAATCAAAAGACATCTCAGGAAAGCAGTTTGGGAAAACCAAAATGCAGTTCATGGTTTCAGCACATAATGGGCTTCCAAGTGCTGCCAATAATTCCACTCACCCTGTGTAACTAACCATCGGAAGAAAATATTCTCTCCATCGAGACCGTACTGTGTTTACAGAAAAGGGACCACACACTCTATGTGATTTATTCAACATCAGAAGTTTGTAAATATAGCTTCAGTTCTGAAGGGCTCTTCTTCCCACAAGCCTGCGGGACACTGACCCAAGCACCAGCACGGGTATGCCACACCCTTCTGGGCAGAACACTCCCACTACACTTGTGCAGCAGCTTTCTAGTGGCAGGTGACTTGATTGCTATTTTACTTTGGAAATTACGGATTGGCCACCAGGACATTACTGTCACTACAGCAAGGCCAGGAAAAACCACAAGGGAATTAGGTAAGGGGGAATGGGAGGTGAGATTAGCAACGATGGTGCCGAGCCATGCCGTCCCTTTAGCATTGTGATAGTTAAATCTGAATGGTCAGCCTGGCTCATTTAGAGGAGTCTTGATACCCTGGGCATGATACACATGGCAGTTTCCCCTTCTCAGTTTAACTCTAATTACTTTAGCCCAAGGATTTGATTAGATTGGATAATATTCTGGGATGACATGATTACCCTGGATAGTATCCTGGGGTGATGTTGTAGCCAGACTCCATAGTCATTTCTCCACCCAAGAAAGCCACAGACTCCAGGATGTGCTATCTGTTGTTATCCCTACAGACTATAGGATTTGAGATGAAGTGTTGTATACTTCCAAGATGTCTGACTTTGGATATGTTTCTCTCCCTTTGTGCACCAAGAGCTGTCCTAGTTTTTGCTGTTTCTTTCATGTGCCAGGGTTGTCCTGCTGCCACTAACAAGTCAGTTTTCAGGCCTGTATATCCCCAGATGATTCCCAAGGGTGAGAAAGCTATGGCATCTCTCTCTTCTTGGTGACTCTCATGTGCAGCCGGGGTCGAGGGGCTGAGGGTCTCTGCTGGAAAGTAGTTGGGTAGATAGGTGGGTGCATAGGTTACACTGTGCTGGCTCATGAAACATCTTTTTATTATTTCAGGATTTCAGATGCAGAGAAAGAAGGGCCTAAGGGAATGACCTCTATCAACTGCAGGTGGTGGTGCTTGCTTTCTTGGTTGGTCACTGAGATTTCCTCAGTTAAGGCAAGGAGTCATATACTGGTCAGGCAAATTAAAGAGGACCAGTAAGATGATATATCCCCAGGTATCTCCCCAAGTGCCAGCTTTACTGAAGGGAAACTTAAGATATTCCTGCCATGATGGAGGTCCCTCCATATTTCCACATCTAACTTCACTCTAATCCACCTGTCCCTTGACTAGGTGTCGCATCATTGCTACTACTGGCTACTACTGGCTGCTGGCTGCATAGGTGCTTACACTACCTAGGGTCTGTCTTGAGAACCAGATCCAATTGTGATGAGAGAGAGAGAGAGAGAGAGAGAGAGAGAGAGAGAGAGAGAGAGACTTTATGTAGCACCTGTCTTCTATCTATCTATCTATCTATCTATCTATCTATCTATCTATCTATCTATCATCCATCATCTATCCATTGATTTATTGTACATTACCTACTTACATACAGAGAGACATTCATTTTAAGGAATTAACAATTAGCTTACATGACTGGGGAGCCGAGATTGAGAAATTTATCTCTCGTCTAAAGTCAGTCTGCAGGCAGAATGCCCTTCTTACCTCATGCTTTTCCTTAAATGTTCTATCAAGCAATATACTCTTTACCCCATTGTGAAACATCTGTCCTTTAAACTATTCAGTCTATGACATTCTGCTGTGGTAACCTGAGGTGGCGAGGTGACGATCCTGATGATGACCTTATCTTCCCTGAGGTGGAAATGATTTCACAAGTACAGACAGGTGTGTATGAGTGTAAACACATGAGTACACACAAACACAAAGAGATGTAGGGTGTTCATGCCTGCACACACACATACACACACTCATGATTTTATTTTCTAGCACACACAGAACCCTTTCAGCATAACTGTGCATCTGTCCCTTTCTGGGCGTCTTTTACTGCCTCTTATTTGACTCCTGAACTCTAGCTGGCAGTTGTCAACACACTCTTATTGAAGACAAGAGCTTGGATCAATCCATACATCCACAACAACACAAAGTTGTAATTGTTTGGAGTGAGCTACATGATTATTCTGTTTGCACATTTTCTTCTAGAGGATGAAAGGGTATTTGTTAGGCTCTGAGCACAAGGGACGACGTGAGGCCCACATGTAATATCCGCTGGGTGCAATTTATATTTTAAATATCATAATTGCAGCCTTTCCGAATCATTATTTTTTAATGTAGTGAAGTGCAATTCATTAGCACGGTACCGAAAATAGCAGTGGCATTTGCATCAGGGCAGAGTGGTGTAATCAGCAGGCTCTGAGCCCACATGGCTGAGCTTAGTGTGGCCAGGGTACAGTCACAGCTCTGCCACGTGTACAGACAGCGAGAGAGCGGGACTCCATCTGTGAGGAGCTGTGTTCCCTGTGACTAGGACAGCTTGCTCACTTGCCTAGCCCACTTACCCTACACACTGCAGCCCCCAGATCCCTGTCTGACCTCTGAGATGGCCGGAGGGTGCTTCGTTTGTGTTTATCTTATTCATAAGATTCTTATTGTATGCACAGAAAAAGTCATGATTTAAAAGAAAAAAGTGTTAGGCCTTGGTTCTGTCCTGTTGGCCTTGGTGGATAGATGTAGATCACAGGTTTGAAGAGACAACATGAGGGCTCAGGACACAGTCACAGTGGCCCCTCCTCAGGCAATCTCTGCCACTTTCCTCTATCCCCCTTTTCTTACTCCCCACTCCTGTGTTGCTGTTTCCTGTCCTTCACCCTCACCTCTCCCCTCTGTCTCTTGCTCTGGCCCTCCCCTCTCCTTTCTTGTTGCTGCTAGTCAGTCCATCAATGTTTATCTTCCTCAGACTGAAATCTGGCTCGGGGCTCTGTGCTCTAGTTGTGCAAGAACATGAAGCCATGGAATCTAAACACAGCGGTGACATAGCCCTCTGTGGAGTTGTGATGGTTTGTATATGCTAGGCTCAGCGAGTGGCACTATTAAGAAGTGTAGCCTTGTTGGAGTAGGTGTGTCACTGTGGGCGTGGGCTTTAAGACCCCTGTCCTAGCTGCCTAGAAGTCAGTATCTGCTAGTAGCCTTCAGATGAAGATGTAGAACTCTCAGCTCCTCCTGCATCATGCCTGCCTGGATGCTGCCATGTTCCTGCCTTGGTGATAATAAACTGAACTTCTGAACCTGTAAGCCAGCCCCAATTAAATGTTGTCCTTATAAGAGTTGCCTTGGTAATGGTGTCTGTTCACAGCAGTAAACCCTGACTAAGACAGGTGTCCTGGGCTGCACATGGGACAGAGCTCGGGATCCACTAGTGTTTTTCCATGTTGGGCCTCATGGAATGGCTCACCATGTAGCTGGGGTCCCTCTTTCCAGCCAGTGCTCTGCCGTCATCATACACGTCATGCATTCTTAGTTTCCCTGGGCTCCCACTGCTCCTCCTTGGCATCCATGTGAGACTGTGCCCTGGGAAAGCCCTTATGTTCTCAGTAGTCTTTTATTGCCCATAAGAAAATGTAGCAGTTTTTAGAACTCTAAGTTTGGATGCTCAGGGTTATGATTCAGAGGGAAGCTTCAGAAGACAGAAAGATGGTTCTTCTCTCTCACACTTCGGTACTCTTTGAGTTACTTTTCTTCTAAGTCACCAATTACACATGAGTTATCTTGAAAGGGTTAACATGACACCAAATGCTTAAGAATATGGCAAGCATCTGATCTCTTATGACTCTAATCGTTGAGACTCATTTGGATGCCTTTATATAACCACCACCACCACCACCACCACCACCACCACCACCACCACCATCATCATCATCACCATCATCATCATCGCCATCCTCACCATCATGATCATCAACATCATCTAGGGCCAGGAGAAGGGTAATTACTAAGTCAGGTGATAGAACACACTAAAGGTCTTAGTCTGAACTTCTGGGGTCAGAGGGTGGACTCTGGCAGCAGTCAACTGCCCGCAATGACGCTGTGATAGAGAAGAATCAGGGTAAAAGAACATAGGACTACTCCAGCTAGAAAAAGAGAGGAAGAGCAGAAAATACAGAGGCTGGGACAGCTTGAAAGCACCGGAGGAGGAAGCAGCGTGTGACCCCAGCTCTGGCGTTAGCAGGGAAAGCTGAAGCCACACCTGCAAGGTTAGCCAGGCAGCACTAGTGAAAATAGACCAGTTCAAGCCCATGGTTCTTCAAGCCTCTTCTCCAGTGTGAGAGTGAATTGTATCAGCTTTGGAGAAAAAATGGGTTCTCTCAGGTTCTGTTTCTTCAAATTCTACAACTAGATGCCATCCTAAGAGGCGGGTGATTGTTTGGAAGCCTGAAAACAAAGAATAACCACAAATTAGGCTATTGGGAGCCTTCCTGCCACAGTGACTGGGGGAGGGGGGGGGAGATGTTGGGGTGAGGGTATGACAGACATAGACATCCTTAGAAACTTACCCGACTGCAGGTACTTGGTTCCTGACAAAGCTGTCACTATGCCACTAGAGCAAATGCAGACTCTTCAACAAATCAGATCCTTGTTTCTTGCCCCTGACAAAAATCTGCTTTCAAAACATATCAAAGACCTTCATGAAAAATCCAAAAATTTGAAACCACCAGTGAAAAAAAAATCAAGATATAGGCATAGGAAAGGCTTTCTGAAGATATCAGGCAGAATACACTATTTTGCTCTAAGAAGTACAGTAAAAAATGAAAAAGACAAAAATAACCCCCAAATGGGTGTGGTGGCCACACCTTTAATCCCAGCACTGGGGAGGCAGAGGCAAGTGGGTCTACAAGAGGCCAACTTGGTCTACAGAGCAAGTTACATGACACAGAGAAGCAAAAACAAAACAAAATATCCCTCCCAACCAACCAACCAACCAACCAACCAACCAACCAACCAACCTACCAACCAACCAACCAACCTAACAAACAAACAAAAATAAAAAGCAAAAAAATGAAAGAAAATAAAAAAAAACCCTATTCTGTTCTTCTCTTTGCCTTAATTTTTAAGGTAGCAATTCATTGTTATGTGTGCCTGTTCTTTCCATTTTATAACAGTAAGTAAATGATGTAGAAGTCAACTTTAAGACATAAAGCCAGTGTGACCACTGGTGTGCTTAACACAGAGCCAGTCTTCAGTACCTAAATACCACCCCTTAAATTTGTTGCTTATGTTAAGAGTTAATTCATTATCTTAACTCTTCTGCAACAACATTTGTTAGTTCCCCATTGGCCTACACTTACGCATCTGTAATTAAAAAGACAAATTACGCTGTTTTGTTTTTTAGTAAGTCTTTTCTCTAAAATACTCGTGATTTAAAATAACTGGGCCTAGTCACAATAGGTACACCTACAAAGGATCAAGGATAATTGCCCAAGAGGGAGGAGAAAAATTGTAATTGTGTCATCTCCTGTGGCAGAACCTTTCTCTAATGAATAAAGATTTCAAGGAACCAATCACTGGGCGACGAGTAGGCAGGACTTCCAGGTTGGAGAGAGGAAGAGGGGAGGCAGGATAGAGATACTTCCTTTTGGATGGAAGAGAGCACCAGGACAATGTAGGTAGTTGTAGACCCCCGGTTTAGATGGCGGATCCACCTGAATCCGTTACCGGAGGATTTATAATTTAAAATAGCTTACAAAATTAGGATGCTAGTTTTTATACCCAGCAATTGTTACCTTGTGGTTCCAAACTACGACTGCATGGTGTTTTCCTTCACCATCGATTCAACTGAGTTCCAGAGAAAGGTATGGTAGCAAAGCGTGGGTTTGTGAGACACGCACCCCAGCTAGCCATGAGAATTTGGAAGCATGGGCTGGCATGGCAACAGCTGGCCATGGAAACTTAGCAAGCCAGTGGAGAGATTTAGAACTCTGGGTCAGAGAGTCTGTGGAAATGAGAACAGGCCAACCTACCCGCAGGTGTCTTGCCAGCAGTAGCATGGTTTGCTTAGCCATATTTCCCACTACAGTCTCCAAATATTAGAAGGTATACACATGAAGTCTCACCAACATAACTGCCCAAGCATGACCCAAACTAGGACAACCACAGTAGACATGCTAACATGGAAGGCGAAAGCTCACGAGGCCTCAGCCTTACACAAAGGCATGCTGAGAGCCACAGCAATAGTCCTCTCCAGGGAAGAGCCCACCAAGTGGTTGTCCAGTGCCAAATGGTCGTCCCTGAAACCATATATACAGGCAACATTATACAGACTGAGCAGGCTGTGCTTACATATGCATGAATATTTATTAATTAATTAATTTATTTATTTGGTTTTTCGAGACAGGGTTTCTCTGTGTAGCCCTGGCTGTCCTGGAACTCACTCTGTAGACCAGGCTGGCCTCGAACTCAGAAATCCACCTGCCTCTGCCTCCCAAGTGATGAATATGTATTTATGTCATTACATATATTAATGTAACAATAATAAATACAAAAGGGTATGAATTGGAAGGAGAGCATTGAGGGGTCCAGGGGAGGGCTTGGAGGGAGGAGAGGGGAGGGGAAATGGTGTAATCACACTGTAACCTCAAAAACTAAAATAAATAATTGAAAAGCAATCACATCCACAACCATAATAGCAAAATCACAGTAGCCATGATAATAGTAACTTGCTGTTCTGAGTCTGACTCCTCCTTTCCCTGACTTAGTTTTAGAGACCACAGTGCCGTCGTTTCTTCTCCTCCTTTGGAGTATGATCTCTCTGGATTTTGGAAGGAATGTTTCAGAAGCTGCGAGAGGAAAGGGTTTTAACTTTAATTAAAACTGATGCAAGGACTTGGCTTTACCGACATGCACTTGGTTAGGGAAATGCTCTGATATCAGCTGAAGTGGGACACAGCTAATAGAAGAGCCTGTTCTCATCTGACAAGTCTCTGACTCAGTCAATAAATGAACTATGAAGAGGCAAAGCTCATCTCAGGGCTGAGATCCCGGTGTGCATGGCTCAGGAAGGAGCTGCTCCTTCACTACCAACTCTTCATGTGTCTCTTATGCACAAGGAGCCCTACCCTCTTCATATGCTGGCAGGAGACTCGGAGGTCACTCACAGCCTGGGGACTAGACACAGGCTGGACATTCTATCTATGTCCCCTCTATTTTCTCTTTTCAAACGACACATACAATGACAACTGTGAAACTCTTCCCTTAGTATTTTCCCCCAGATCCCTCAATCCAATACTAATCTTAACATCTTGTTCAAATTAAAGGATCCCGTTTCCCACAAACATCCAACCCAGAGGCTTTGCCCTGCTGGCTCTGGCCTTTCTGTGACAGTCTCTCCTTGTGACACCACACACTCAGCAAGTTCTCCCCCTTGCCTCTCAGTAAGGGCTCTGTTCTCTCCCCTGGGCCAGCCTTCCACCAGGCCTTTATATTTTCTTTCTTTCCTTTCTTCCTTCTTTCCTTTCCTTTCCCCTTTTTCTTTCTTTCTTTCTTTCTTTCTTTCTTTCTTTCTTTCTTTCTTTCTTTCTTTCTTTCTTTCTTTCTTTCTTTCTTTCTTTCTTTCTTTCTTTCATGTCCTTGCTGTTTCCCCTGTGGTTCTTGATAAGGAAATAAGAGCTCTATTAAGTCTAGACTGAACAATTTCTTGGTTGTAGGACTTAGAGTCTTAAAATAACACCAGTGTAGGCAAACCAAGATAGTTATTCATTCTACCTGTTACTGCCTTTCATATCTGAGGTGGAGATGAGTGGGCCATGCAGCAAAGGAAGCTGGGAGTATATGCATTATTTCTCATCTTATATAGGGGATGTTGGGTTCTGATTCACAAGGGGTATAGGACTCAGATTTAGCAGGGAGTTTGGGATCTAGGTGAAAGCTTAGTGATCAATATTACTATGAATTGGATAAAATTTGAGCATTTTCTTGGAGGGCTGTTGTGCTGGAGACTGGATTCCCAGTGTAATGTATTGAAAGAAGAGACCTTAAGAGTGAGAGGTGCCTGGGCTGTGACTCTGTGAAGAAGTGGGCCACCAATGTTCTTATAGAAAGGGATGGGTCTTGAAGGAATAGAATAGTCTCTCCAAGAGCTGCTTTCCCTCCAGCCATGTAATCTCTCTTGTCAGGTGACCCTCTCCTTCATGATGGCACAGAGGGCCCTCACTAGAGGCTACCCCACTGTGTTAGTCAGATTTCTGGCAGGTTAATTAATACATAAGACAATCAACCTGTAAAGAGAAAGGACTTGTGTTGGCTTGTGGTGTTGGGGATTTCAGTCCATGATTGATTGTTCTTGATGATTGACTTGGTGCTGAGGTAGTACTTCAGGATGGAGCAAAACCACCCACTGCACAGCCAGAAATCAGTAGTAAGGAAGAGGACAGGGCTGAGGACCCACTATCCCACGTACCCAATGACCTAAGAGCATCCCATGCAGGTCCTCCTTCCAGAAGCTTCACCCCACTCAATGGTTCCAGGCATTGAGGAACAAGCACCAACACAACAGTTATCAAAGCCACAGCATCTCTCCTGGGCTTTTGGGCTTTGAAAACTAGAACAACCTCTCCTCTTTATAAATGATTTACCTCTGGTTATTTGTTGTAATGTCTCAATCAAACTAAGACAAATAACCTTTGTACTGTCTGTATCCCATCTCTAGGACACAGGGCATATTCTACCAAATCTTCCATATACTCTTAAATCTGATCTCTTTTCCTAAAGAGATAAACTCTAAACATCTCAGTGTTGCTGACAGCAGGCCAGTCTCCTGCTCCAGCCTCACCTCCAACTCTTCCCACCTCATTCTCTCCCATCTGATTTGGGGCACCACTCTGCTGTTCATTACTCTTACTGTATACTTCCCTTTTTCCACGGCTTTGGACTAAGCTACCCACCTTGCCATGACTTCCCTCTACCGCCAATGTTGGTCATCACAGTTCCTTCCATGACACCTTAATGGTCATCACAGCCACATCTACCCATGCCAAATTACCCATTTCTTCAGTATTTCCCAGGCTGTGTTTTTTATGTGCCATCAATGCTTCAAATGCCAGATAAGGAAAAACTGGTCTTTTCCAGGAGAGGCAGAGAAGTCTGACATAGTATTCTATAGAGTGCACTGTAGCTACAGAAATAGGAAAGAATTCCATAAACATGTGGTGATATATCCTAAGTTGCTTTCTATTTCTTTTCAACACGACTCCAGCAAGAGAACCTCACAGATTCAATGAGAAAATGGAAGCACAATATTCTGCTCTCTCCCTTTCATGTTGTTGGAACGTGTACTTGGTAGGAATTGGAGCAGGCAGCTATCCCTGACATTAAGGTAATTGACCAAGGCTGCCACATTAATGAGAAAGGGAACACTGATCCCCAATACCTACACCCAGCCAAATCACACCTGGGTTGTTTATGCTTGTACTGCTTAGTGTGAGGGAAATTAGCTTCTCTCTTTAAAGTCACTGTTATTTGACATTTAGCACCATAGCAAAACCTGTAATGTAATAATGTGAGAAAGGAAAGAGGTTAGAAATAAAATAAACCTTTCTTGTTTAGAGTTGGAACAGAGTCTGATGGGAAGACAGGTGTGTGCAAGCACAGAATACACACAGAAAGAGAGCTTCCACTCAGGGCAGTGGAAGGATGGCAGCTTTGCATTGCAGACTCTTCTGTAGATGAGTGTTTTCCAGTACAATTTCTTCAAATCATTCTTGAAGGTATTGTCACAGGAGGCCAAATAGAGAAGGAATGCAAACCATGCAAGGACTTGACAGCCACCTTTCTCCTCCTTTGAGGTGACTTCTGAATGATCCAAGTGATCATTATGATGCCAGAAAGATCAGTGGCTGAGAGCCCATGCCACAAACCTGTCAGAAGCAACACTAAGCAAAATAAGGTGCCTGACTTCACCCAGATGCTCTCAAATAATGGTGTCGACAAACAGAAGGCAAACAAACATGAGTGTGTAGCTGAAGTCATAGGTAGAGAGACTGGTAGGCTATTGTGTTGGAGTATGGAAATCCACTTTAAAAAATATCAATTCAGTGATGGAAGGGTTACTCAGAAGAAGGAGAGGCAATGAAGATTAGTGGCAAAATGCAAGCTTTCGTGACAGGTGGAATAAGTCACTCACTGCTCATTAAGTAGCTGAGAGAATGACATGACCTATCTGAGCTCTCTTCTCCACTTAGAATGGCCAGTGACACCCACCTCCTGTGGTTAGTGAGAAGCCATGCACGTTTTTACTGAAAGGAGTCCTACTGTTGGCTTCATATGTGTGTGTATGTGTCCCATGTAGAATTTGGTATGTAGGGAGATGAAGACATGTAACTAAAAATTTCCCAGGTGTATATCAGCTTTTAACACAAAAGTCCTCTCTTCTGTGGCCCCATCTCTGTCACATAAAAATGTTCCTTGAGGTCTGGCTGTTTCTGGACTTTCGTCTCCTTTGCTCTGCTGTTCTGTCCCTGCCATGGCTATAACTTCATAGCCGATGTTTTTACATTGGCTGTGGTAGTTCCTATGCCTAATCCTTCCTTATAATTGTCGTGCTTACTTATTTTCTTGCCTGAATTTTATAATCATAGATTCATAAGAAACAATAGATTAGAATTGCATTAACTCTCAGTGAGCTGGAGGATTACTGAATGCTTTAAGTTACTAAAGGATGTGGGCTGGAGAGATGGCTCAGTAAAGTTATCGTTGTGCAAGTGTAAGGATTGAGCTTGAGTCCCCAAAGCCATGTTTAAAATAAAAAGGGTGAACAAAGGCATGCTTGTGATCTGAGCAGTACCCTAGGGCCCACTGGTCAGACAGCATAGCCTACTAAGTGAGTTACAGGTCAGTGAGAGACTCTGCCTCAACAAATGAAGTGAACAGTGCTAGAGGAACATTTGTGGTTGACCTCTGGCCTCCACACACATGTACACACACACCACACCAGTTTACACAATGCTCCTGCATACACATGAGGACACGTGCATATGTACACACACACATATACAAGGCACAAAAGGAGAGGCAAAATTTACTAGGAAGAGTGAAATGGTTGGGGAGGGGATTGTAACAAAAAAACACTACCTGACAAGAAAATACAAGGTGTGGTTGGTCCATACAATGACCTAGTTTGTCTGGCCCATGATGTCAGAACAGGCCTGGAAGACTCAGGTATCAATCAGAATTCACACAGAGAAACCTATGCCAACCTTAGGGCTTATAAATTCCTGTGACAGGCACATAATGAAAGTTGATTTTCCATCAAACCTTGTGAAATCAAAATAGAGATTCATGTGAGAAAGGATGAAGAGATGGAGGTTCAGCAGATGTTAATCAGTCCTTACAATGGGAAAATGTTGCTCTCCAATAGAAACTTTTGTGAAATGTGACATTGTGTTACCTGTGGCTGCTAAGCCCACTGGTATGTGCTCTGCAGGGGTAAGAGCTAAGACGTGTACATTCTCCAACAATTTCCCCACATGTGCACTTTGTTTGATCAAAACACACTCAGCCAGAGACACATTATCTTCTAAAAATGAGTCCTATTTTTGCTGACTGAAGCTGCCAGGGTAGACCAGTTGGCTGTTTGTATATTGTACATTCAGTCTCCAGTTGCTTTTCCACTGTCTTTGTCAAAGCTTGGAACACTGTAGGGTGCTGCAATTGTTGTGCATAAGCTATGCTGGCTGAGTACCCTCAGGAGCTATTTTAAAGGCCAGCAGTGTTTGAGGATGTACAAACCAGTATTTGCAGAATTACCAGGCCTGAGGTAAGTGGGCCTCAGGGCTGCCTCCCTGACTAGCTGAGCCTGGAGAGGAGGCTGTCACTGGTTCATACCTTGATCATTTAGCACACAGAAGGGACTAGAGTTCACACTGATTAACATTTGCTGACCTACTCTTGCTATTTTTTTTCTGAGTGGTTTAGGACTTATTTGTATGAAGGCAATCAGCAGTGGGGTCAGTGGGGTCTGCAGCAATGTTAGTGGTATCCTGAGAAGGTGACCTTTCCTAGAATAGAAGAGACAAAAGAACTTTGATTACCTGCATCAGAACCACCCCTGTATTATGAGCTAATGGGAATCCTGGCTCCTCGACTGCAACAGTTCAGGCCCATTTCCTGAGCCTCGTTCTTCATCCTTCCTTTAACGTGTTCAAGTGACCAAATACACTTTCATGCTAGTTTTGGATCCTCTAAGGGGTAACTTCAGGAACCCCAGTAGATAAGGGAAGTGAGATCAAGAAGAGAAGACAGCTATTAAAGAATGTGTTATCAAATTGGTGAGCATGGGCAACTGGAACTGTATCACGCTGGGGCCTCTGCTCAGGGGACATGGACCTTACAGTAATCCACTCTATCCATCAATGGCTACTGGCCCAGCCCAGAGCTAGTAACTTTTTGTCACTGGCACCTGCTCAAGGCAGGGCGAAAATGGACTGTATGCTAATATATTAGACTGGGGGCACCTGGGCAGGTGGCTACCATCATACTGACCAAGATGTTCCATTTAGGTAGGTTTGCCATATTGTTTTTAGAGTTCACTGTGGCTAGAAATGTGTTTTGGACATTTCCCCTTAACCCTTCATTTTTCTAGACTTCTTGGGTCTATCCCAGAACTTCAGCTTGAGGGTTGACTGCATGTGTGCATGTGCATGCATGCATGCACATGTGTCTTTTAGGAAAACATTATCAACATACCTTTTCATTTGAACCTAACTTTTGACAATGTCAGTGCCTTTAAGGGGATTTGCATCATAAGCAGAAATTCTCCAAACTGGAGCCCCTTCAAGTCATTCTACTGAGCGGCCTGAACTGTGAGAGCGATGCAGGTAAAGCAAATACAATAGCTATAAATAGCAGGATACCATTTTATCTTTCATCCTTTGAGCATCTGTCTGGCAAGTCATAGAATCTGCAGCAATCGACAGCTTGATTTAGCAGCAGCGTCTGGTTGGCAGAGGTAAGCATTTTCTGCTCGATCTGAGATGAACTTGAGGGAGGATAAAGTGGCTGGGTTGTTGACAGCAGAGTGGTCTCTGGAAATGGCTACTGTTCTTTTAATGCCTCCTTGCATTTTTTATTATTTGAGAATTTTATGCATACGTATAATGTGTTTTAATCAAATCTATTCATTCTGTCTACTTCCCTCTAATTCCCTGCTCAATTTCATGCTCTCTCTCTCTCTCTCTCTCTCTCTCAGCCCATTTAGTGCTTTCTTTATGTTCATAGATGTAGGGCCATCTACTAGACCATGAGTAACCTCTCAGGTCCACAGCCCTGAAGAAAACTGGCCCAAAGAAAGCTTCAGTTGTCAATAGCTTCTCAACTAGACCATGGTGGGATTTTATGAGAGCTCTCCTATCTATGCTGAGATTTTGACTAGTTTGGAATCTTGTACATGCCATCACAGCGACCACTTCAAGTGTGTAATTGCTGTTATGTTGGGGAAATATTATTTCACTGCAGATGTCCACTAATGCTGTCTCTTAAGAGGGAAACAGCAGAAGCTTCTTAAATTATATGCATTTACATAAATAAATAGAGGTATCTTGTCACAGGGATGGGGGTAGGAGAAGTAATTCCCAGACTCTATAAGGTATCAGATAACAGGCTCAGTGCCGGGTATGGGTTACCACTTTTTGAGCTGCTGGTCAGTGGGGTTACATAGATCCTCTTTTCTCACACAAACTACAGGCTACTGCCATTGCTTGTGGCTTCTTCAGAACCACACTATAAACTCTATGGTAGAAAAAGACTATTAGTAAGAATCCAAGCTGTGCTGGCTGTGTTATGCCAACTTGACATGAGTTACAATCATCAGAGAAAAAGGAGCCTCTACTGAGAAAATGCCTCCATAAAGTCAGGCTGTAGGCAAGACTATAGAGCACTTTCTTAATTAGTGATTGATGGAGGAGGGCCTAGCCCATTGTGGGTGGGGCCATCCCTGGGCTGGTGGTCTTGGATTTTATAAGAAAGCAAGAAGGAGCAAGCCAGTAAGCAGCAACCGTCCATGGTCTCAACATCAACTTCTGCCTCCAGGTTTCTGTCCTGATTTCCTTCTATGGGGAATAGTGATGCAGAAGTATAAGCCAGATAGACTCTTTTCTTCCCAAGTTGCTTTGGTCACAGTGTTTCATCACAGTGATAACGTAGCCATAACCAAGAGCTATGAGACTCACTCTTGATCTATAAACTTCTAGGCAGAGAGACAAGTTGTTGATCTATTTTTCAGCCACAGGGAATGCAAGGGGAAGGAGATCTCCTCACACTGATTGAACCCTGGATGCCTCATCCTGGAATTCCCACTCTATGAGGGTGAATTTCTGCCACTTTTATCTAAGACTCCCTGTCTGTAATATTTTTATGATAGCAGATCCAATGAACCATGTCAGAGGCCTTACAGAAAATGCTCGATGATTTCTGTCTTCAGCCTTAACCAAATAATCACACAATAGCCAGGGTGAGCTCTCCCCAAGAGTGGTCATGTTGCCAGTGTTTCCCCACCCTCTAACCCACTGAATTCTACACTGCTGCTATAAAGTCTGTTTTACCAATAGGAGGGAGAGAGAGAGAGGGAAAACAGAGCAGGAGGAGGGGGGAAGGAGGAAGAGGAGGGGGGAGGAGGGGGAGGAGGAGGAACAGGAGGAAGGGGAGGAGGAGGAGGAGAAGGAAAGGAGGTAGAGAGAGTGAGTGAGGGAGAGAGAGAGGGAGGGAGGGAGAAAGAGAGGGAAGGAGGGAAGGAGAGACAGACAGAGACACATACAGAGAGACAGAGAGACAGAGAGCTGTCCATGGGTACATAGCTAGCAGGTGAGGTAGTTAGAAAGTGTGCCTTTAAGACACTATGGAAGCAGTAGATTCAGGTACATTCTTCTCATGGGTTTCCTTCATCTGGAGAACTCGGATGAATATAGATGCCAAATTTGCAGACCTGAAGAGACTTGGGTTTCTGAAAATCCCAATGGGTAGTACTTTGTGGATACACTTGCTGTTTTGAAAATGAATGATTCAATTCATTTTATTTCTTCCTTAGTTACAGGTAATCACCTTTGTTTGGTGTGTAGCTTTCTTGCGTTTTTACTTTTATATTTTTGGGTAGTGTCCAGAATCAGCAAGCACAATGCTCAGCATTATATAAAATGTAGCTCATTTGTTAACTGCCCCACCCCACAGCAGGAATGGCTGGTTCTGAGCTCCAACCTTATGTACCACAAATAAACATAACAAGGCATTCATGCCTCCTGATCTGCCTTTTACAATGTAGCTTCTGGAAGCTGGACCAGACTAATCAGCTCCCTAGGCTCTGCCTGAACAGAAAGTGAAGTCTGGGGAGGTGATTGAAGCTGAAAGCAATGGTGCCCCTGGCTCCTTTAATCTGTTGCTACTTTCTTCCTCTCTGGGAATGTGGCTAGTCATCAATTTAACACACAGAGGCTCAGTTATTCAAAAACAAATAAGGAAATTGAAGTACTTGCTCATTTTTATGGGCACTGAGCATAAAGGCTTTTAAAATCATGTTTCAAAGGGCATGTAACTCAGGAAACTGAGGCACAGTGATTGAAGTGAGCAGCCTTCTTTGAGTCGGGTCTATTGATCAAGGAAGGGTTCCATATCCTTGGGGCTTAATCTTCACTCTTCTAAGGTGAACCAGGTATCAGTTAATTGGTGAACTTTTTCTGGAAGAAGTGGGCCTACCTGCCTTGCCCTGATTGATATGGGCAGGTGTCCATATCAGGGCTGTTAGTGCTTCTAGGGATAGTTCAGTGTGTCCAGTCACTCATTCCATCTCTTAAACCTCACAGAAGCTGCAAAGGCAAGGAAGGCGGGGCTGCGTTCTACAACGTGCCTTTGAGCTTCAGTTGTCAGTGTGGGAAATGTGGAATAAAGTAAGTGTCAGGTCCCCACTGTCCCCCTAAAAAAAGCACAGCAAAGGATTTTGAGAATTTCAGATAATAGATTCTGCAAACAGACCCCCAGAGCAATTTATCTGATGCTTACAAGCTGCCCACTGGGTTTTTAATGCGAAAGGCAGTTTTGCCTTAAATAATTGGCTCAAATGAACAAGACAAGAAACAACAGCAGCAACAAAATACCTGAAATTGCTCCTGTGGAAACAGCAACTGGGAGCTGCTGAGGCCATTCCCCTGTTGTGGGTTTTGGCAAATAGCTCAGAGACCTCTCAAAGTCCCTGTTTCAAAGGTCATGTTATCTTTTCCCCTGAAGGGATAAGATCAGGGACATTTACCAGCTATGTGGACCAGTTTTATATCAACTTGAGTCGTCTGAAAAAAGGGAACCTCAATTGAGAAAATACCTCCATATGGTCCGCTGTATAGCATTTTCTTAATTCGTGATTGATAGGGCGAGGCCCAGCCCATGGTGAGTGGTGCCATCCCTGAGCTGGTGGTCCTGGGTTCTATAAGAAAGCAGGCTGGGCAAGCCATTTGGAGCAAGCCAGTAAGCAGCATCCTTCTGCATGGCTCCTGCCTCCAGGTTCCTGCCCTGCTTGAGTTCCCTCAGTGATGAACTATGACACGGAAGCATAAGCCAAATGAATCTTTCCCTCCTCAAGTTGCTTGGATATTGGGTTTCATCACAGTAACAGGAACCCTAACTATGGCAGCGGGTTCAGTGTCAATTGCCTCTTCTCCATGTTTTCCCTTCTTAATTAAAAAATATTTTCAGAAAAATTTCTAGCTGGCTGTTGTGAGACCAAACAGGAAAAACAAACCTTGCAGGTTAAGGTTGTGTTTGCAGTTAATGAGTTCCTGTTTGTGATATATTTGTTTCACCCATTTGCATCAGATGTGCTTGATCATGTGTGGGCAGAAGGTAAGTGGGCAAGAACTATGTCAGGATGCATGCTTGCCAGATTTGACCTCATGAGAAACGGCGTGAATTGTAGGTTTTGACATTTTAAGCCTCCACAAAACATGACTTAGGGCCATCCATGTTCTAGAAACCCAGAGATGGATCCGGTCAGAGAGTCTGCCAACCTGACCAGTATTTGATTAAAGCTTGCTTCAAATTTGGCTTTAAATTGTGGTAGTGGTCTTATTCTCCAGGGGTGGGATTAATAATAGTATGTGTGCATGGGTGTGTGAGCTTTGATGTATGGGCACTGGTGTGTGCGCTCTGATGTGTGTGCACTGGTGTGTGCGCTCTGATGTGTGGTGTGTGTGGCACTGGTGTGTGAGCTCTGATGTGTGTGCACTGGTGTGTGGGCACTGGTGTGTGCGCTCTGATGTGTGGGCACTGGTGTGTGCGCTCTGATGTGTGGGCACTGGTGTGTGCACTCTGATGTGTGGTGTGTGTGGCACTGGTGTGTGAGCTCTGATATGTGGTGTGTGGGCACTGGTGTGTGCGCTCTGATGTGTGGGCACTGGTGTGTGCGCTCTGA
>CM052708.1:3713230-3729389 GCA_028551405.1 Uromys caudimaculatus
GCACTGGTGTGTGAGCTCTGATGTGTGTGCACTGGTGTGTGAGCTCTGATGTGTGGGCACTGGTGTGTGAGCTCTGATGTGTGGGCACTGGTATGTGAGCTCTGATGTGTGGTGTGTGAGCACTGGTGTGTAGTGTGTGAGCACTTGAATGTGGTGTGTGTGCACTCCACCCTTGGCCTCTTGTTTCCACTGAGGAGATCTGTCCAGCTTGGACATGGCTTCCATTTGCCCTTTAGTAAGTCCTCCTATCATGGAGTTATTAACACTTGTCTTCTAAGGAAAACAGCCAACAGCCAGTGTTACACTCACCGCATTTCCTGTATCTGCGGATGCCAGACCTTCTAAAGTGCTGCATCGATACCAAATGCTCTATAAGGGGCAGCATATACAAACAGGTTGGCGCTTCCATAGAGCTCTGACCCGTGGCCTACAGCAGCCTGCCGAGGGCAATAAGCCCCCTCTGCAGCAATGCATGCAGCTTGTGCACGTCACAGCTGCCCATGCTAACTGCTGCATCTTGGGACAATCAAGTCTGTATCAACCGGTCCAAGACTGCCAAGGGGAAGTTAATAATCCACAGTTTTGAATTTGGATTTACCAAAGCACTTGTCACAGCAGCCCAGAAGTGAAAACAGTCAAGTATCCATTAAATGGAAGATGGATAGAAAAAGGAGAATACTATTCAGGAAGGTAGCATGCTGTCGTCTGCCACAACCTGGATGGAAATGGAAATCATGGTATTGTGTGAAATACTCAAGTCACAGAAAGACGAAACATGATGTCACTCATATATGGAATGCAGGGGCTGATCTCAGGGGTAGTTACCAGAAGCAGGTGTGTGTGGGGGAGTGGGGAGGGAATGAGGGGGGAAGACCCATCTCAGCAGTTTCCCTAATTTCAGTTTAAGTTCTAGAGAAAGCCAAGTGAGACAGGCTGTTGCCAGTGGAATGGGAGGCAGAGCTGACTGGGGGAGCAGCTTTTGGAGGGGCCAAGGCAGGAGGGGACATCTATTTGGCTTTTTTCTTTTTCTTTTTCTTTTTTTTTGAAACCCCTCTCACATAGTTAAGCTGATCTTGCAATGTAGATGACACTAACTGTGAATTCCTGATCCTTCTACCTCTGCCTCCTGACTGCTGGGACTGTAGGCAAGAACTGCTTCACCCATTTAATGTGGTGCTCAGAATGGAACTGAGTCCTTTCTCCATGCTAGGATTTTGCTGCACCTCTGGCCCCTGTATCTAATTCCCATGTTGACATTTTTGATGTCCTTTTCTAGAGACTCTCCTCCCCTCTGCCACGTGCTGGCCCCGTGTGCTGGGGGTGCTGATGTGAAGAGAATCAGTGAACATCACTGGCCTACGGGAGCCAATTCTAGCAAGAGCCATGCATCCACATGTCGGGTGACCATTGCAGGAAAACAGAAAGGAAAGAGAATAGAAAGACTAGAGACAGACTGGAGGTGCCATTCTCAGAAGCACAGCTGGACAAGAGCAGGGTTATATGGCCATTTTACCTTTTTGAGGATGAATCTCATTTTGGAGTGAAAGGTGCGGACTCTGCCCCAAGGCTTTTGGGATGAGTTTCTACTGCATGAACACCCATGGTTCTAAGGGGATGTTTTGTTTTAACATGAGGCTCAGTGTCGGCACCACCTGAAGCATGCTTCTTTCTTACATAGCAGATCTGACTAAAATAGGATCTTTGCCCAAGGCTATGAAATAAATGGGAAGGTCTGTTATTAATGTGTAATTTACCCTCAGGAGTCACTTACTCCCCACAAGCTGTGGTGTCTTGGAAGATCATTCTTATGTCATTTGAATATAATGAAGTGCCAAATAGAACCAATCACAGGAAGTGAAAGACACAGGCAGAAGCCAGTGGCAGCTGTGTATGTAGATTAGGAGGGGTCCTGAGCTCTGCTGAAGAATAAGTCATTTCAGCCTTAGCCTTGGGTAGGATAAGGCCTCATTGCCACCAAACTGAGCAAGTGACCTGTGGCAGGCAAACTGCACTGTGAGGGGCATCTTCATCCTGGTGGCCAGTGTCGGAACTGGGAAGGCATTCAACATCTTTTTGTCTCTTTTTAAATTGTATCCATCTCTACTAAGGACATTTTAAAACACAATCACAGCATTTCAGCCAGGACACGGGCAGCCAATCATTAGCAGTGAACAAGAGCTTCCAAATTCCCTTCTTGTGTAGACAAACAGGATCAGAAAGCCACAGAAAAGCCCAGGGACCTCTGCATCTGATGCTTTGAGACAGGGACATTTAGAGTGAAGGCTGACATTTCGTTAAGGATGTTGTTTCTAACAACTTTTCACAAGCTAAACTGACTTTCAGGAAATGAAATAAATATGGAAGAATTCTCAATCTGAAGATCCATAGTCTTTCAGAGAAGCACCACTGTTCTTTTGAGGAATGCTCAAAAGATGTCACTGCAATGCCTGGATTTCCTGGTAGACCAGCACAACCACTTCTTGGGGGTCAGGTCACAGCAGGTGTCTCGTCTTAAGGGAGCTAAGTCTGGGGTGATGGTAGATGGGACGGAGGGCATAAAGATGAATTTAGAGTTTTCCCCCTCCCAGAGGCATTCTGTGCCACTGGTGGCCACACATGTCAACATGAGGAAATCCCTCTCGGGCACCAAGAGGAGTCATTCAAAATTATCAGGGAAGGTGTTTTCCCCACACCAAGCCAGCCTGGGAGACATTTTGTTATTGACACATGTTCCTGTCCCCCAAAGCAATGAAGTGTCTGCATGCTATTTTTTTTTAAAGTAAAACAAAATTTTGCATTTTTATAAAACTTGATAAAGATTACTTCAAACTGTCCAGTCCCAAGTATTCAGAAATGCACACATATACCTGGCATCTTCAGTGCTTGGCTTTCTGTGCTTGGTCCATTCTGATGTCTCCACTTTCTGAAAGATGGTTCACACCCTTCATCAACTCCTTTATTACCTTCTGGATGTGAAGGAGCAGGTTTAACAGACAATCCTGCAGATCTCCATGGTTCCTCTTCCACTTTGGCTTCATCTCCTTTCACGTCCCTTTGAGCAGCTGCAGGAGAATGTAGATGCTGAACACAGGGATGCAGCCAGACCTGGCTTTGCTCAGTCCTGGGTCATTTTCTCAGCATCCACACTTCTGGGCACTCAGCATTTTCAGGTGAGCAAGGTATGGTATACCCAAGCTCTTGTTTGATGTTTTCTGTGTGAGCAGTTGGTCAACAATCATCCCCTTTGTCTCCTTTCATCTCATCTGTAAAACCAGGATGATGTTCAAGACTGCATACATCACAGGACTGGAGCATCACTGTTAGAACCCAACACAACAGCGTGCATTTCTAAATGATCCTGTAAATTGGAAACTATAGCATGAAACTAGAGGTTCCCATTACACATAGATTGAAAAGAATTCCACTCTCGTTTATGACTTATTTGGATATGATTTGACTTAAGAGATTATGGCAAGTATCGGGACTCTTCTGGAATGTTTACTAGGTTATAAGAAAATGTTGCACTGATGGTTTTAGTCACAGGGGTGGCTATTATTCTAATGTCGACCAGAGAAGTCTTAAGGGGGAGTGACTGATGTTTACTAAGTGGTATTAATTAACAAAAGATGAATATCTACATGGGAGTTTTAATTATTTTGCCTTTTTAATTTTCAAAAGCATATTTTAGTATGTCCTTCTGATTCTGGGAAAGCACAGGTCCCAGGAATGGGTCTGGGGATTTGACTACAGGGTCACACTTTGTATCTTACAGCAAAAAGCTTTGTTCTGTAGACCTCGTCCTTGCCAACTACGCAGAACAAAACTGTACTTTGTGGTTAAGACACTGGTATTGACACAAGTCATATTGAATTTCTTTCTTTCTGGTTTTTATTTCTTATACATGGTTCCATATTATATGAAGTAGAAAAAATGGGTTTAGACTATCAGAAAGTTAGCTTGCTCCTTAAATATCAGGAAATATTGATTTCAGTTACACATTTTCTAACAGATTTATTTATTCATGTGTTGTGTTTTGTGTGTGTGTGTGTGCACAGGGGTTGAAGTTCTGCTCACAGAGACCAGAAAATGGCACCAGATACTTTTGAGATGGATTTGTGGTACTGGGATCAAACTCTGGTCTTTATTCTTACACAGCAGGCACTTTTAACTGCTTAGCTGTCTGTCTAACCCTGCTACATACTGACATTGAGATAGCATTGCTATCTCGGCTCTTTCTGGACCCTGATCTAGAATCCAGGTCTCTGTAAAGATGACTTAATTCAGCTACTGACTAATGTTCCTCGGAAAGTCTCTAGAACATCATTAGGAGAGTATCATACCAGATCAAGCTCTGGTTTGCCTGGATGTGAGGCCGATTGCTGGAAAGAAGGGAAGAAGTGATAATAGCCACAGATATACTTGCAAAACCTTAAGACCAAACAGACTTCAGGCAAGGCTTGACCCAGTGTCGCAAGGATGAGCAACAGGCTCTCACCTTTTCCCCTTTCTTCTTCCTGGATTTTTCATCCTGACCAAGTCTCCTTCATGTTTGTTGGCTTCATGGAAGACAAGGAGGCCTGGTATAGCTAGAGCTCATGAATGATTGGGGAGATTCAGTCAGGAGGGGAAGCAGGTCACACATGGCCTTGTACTCCTGGCTAAGATCTGGAGGTCTGTGTTCAGAGCAGCAGGAGGAGGCTTGCTGACTATAGCATGGACCGTTGATGAGTCAAAGAGAGGGGGAAGCAGAGATGTAGGTAATGAGATGGCTGCCACAGATCCTCTGCTGGGTGAAGCTTGTGGGGGGGGGAGAAAAAGAGAACCCAGGGTCATTCATTGAATCCAAAATTTAGCATGTTTTTCCTGATGTTATTTTTGTCAGAAACCCCAGAGATATACCTATACTTTTTATGTTAAATTGTTTGGGTTTGAATATATGAAAACTCTCAGATCACTGGAGGAAAAGGGAGTGACTAATATAATAAACAATATGGAATTAGATCCCTCAAATAATTCAGATGTCAGAACTAGCATGAATTATGTATGTGTAAGACAAAGGTAGCACTGGAGAGGGAGTCACAAGAAAAGAAAAATTAAACCTCAGAAAAGCAAGTCTGGGCTCTGGGAGAACCAAGGACAACTCTTTCTTAAATGCTTTCATGAACATATATTGATTATACCCAATAACGAGCTTCATTGTGTCATTTCCCGTGTGTAACATGTTTGTGGTCCTCTCTTTCCCCCTGGCTTGCTAATGAGGAACCATATGTGGTCAACACAATGTGAAAAGGTAGTCATCCTCTTGCTAGTCAGGTGAATGGGCAACCAATGACAGGTTTCAGTTTCTGCCCCTTGGATCAGTCAACATCTAGAGGATTTGCAGCATGCTGTGCTGGTGAGGGGGTGGGAAAGGCACTCACCATTCGGTGCCAAGGGAGGTTAAGTTTGTTACAGCCTTTTGGGAAGGTCATCGAGTGGCATCTATTAAATGTAATGTGTGCATACCATTTGACCATGCAGTTTCATTTGGAGGAACATAATCTATACAGAAATCAAACCACCAGTATGTGAGGATATTACAAGGATGGTATTCCAATATTTTTGGGGGATATAAGAAAAAAATGAAAGATTATGTGAAGAAAACCAAATGGTTAAGTGAATTGCAGTTTCTTCTTACTATCTACAGCTATGCAACTTTTAAATAGAGTATATTGCTCCTGCATCTGTGGCTCAGGGAATGTCAGGGAAGAGCGGGCGGAAAGACTGAAAGAGCAAGAATACTGGGAAGTCTTCTGTGACAGTCTCTCCTAGAATCAGCTGCACATACAAGACTGAAACAATAGCAATATCAATAGGTATGCTATTGTAGAAGGGGGAAATGCATGGGGTCCTACTGGTGGACAAAAAGACTATAAGCAAGTAAAGACTGTCAGGAGAGAGAGAATTATCCTCTCTGGGGATGGACCCTTATTAGTTATCCCAGTACAAACCTGTCAGCCTCAAAACCATATGTACACCACCAACAGAAGTGGATTCATCAGCTTGCATTTATATATTTACACACACACACACACACACACACACACACACACACACACACACACACACCAATAGTAATTAAAAAGAGCCTATCAACTTGAGAGTAAGGGCAGGGCGTGAGAGGGACTGGAGGGAGGAAAAAGAAGGGTAAGACTGATATAATTTTATTTTAATAAAAATGTATTTAAAACAGTATTCCAAAAAACAACCCGGGGGGGGGGATTACAAAGCAAAACAAAACGCCTGTAAGTCTCCAAATGGTGGGAACCTCATAATATCTTTGCTATGTATGTTGAAATAAGCTGTTAGATAATGGTTATATTGGCTTAGCAACCCATTGAACTAGTCCATCACCTATACTATTGTTGTTGATATCCCATATAGCTTGGCCTATATGTTGCTAAACACATTTACTTATTTATACCTACATAAACACAAGGAGATGTAGGGACATAGTTATCAAATTTTCAATAGTACTTATGTCAGGATGGTGGGTTAGGATGGCATTAGAGATTATGAACTCTGTGTAGTATTGTTGATCATGCTATCTATCTATATATGTATCTATATTTATATTTTTATCTCTATTTCTATTTATCTATCTATCTATCTGTCTATCTATCTATCTATCTCTGTTGAAGTTGTACATAAAGAATTTGGTAAGATACATAGAAGAACACAGCTTGCTACCTTCTTAAATTTTTAAAGCTATATTTACTCGCATTTCCAATCTGTTTCTCTTCTTAATCCACTGTGTTCTTTGTTATTATTCTTCATGACTTGATTGTTGATCATGACTTGATTGACTTCTGATTCCCAAAACAGAAGTCCTTTGAGTTGGACGGACACCAATCTGGATAGCAGGCAGACAGGTTGTACTACATACATGAAATATACCACATGTTTATAGATGATAATATATACCAACATATATTATGTATATTTAAAAGAAAAATATATATTAGGCATATTTAAAGGGCTTAGTTATAAAGTAAAAGGCTCATTTATAAAATAAAATGACTTATATTCATCAAGTCAGTCACTAATCAATACTATATGACTACATGACTAGGTACTGAAAATGGTAACAAAAAAAGACACAGACCTGCCCTGGAAATGCTCAGGCAGGGGATTGGCTACAATCCAGGGCCAGATGACTTACTTGAGCTGTGTACTAGAGCAACGGAGGAAGACTTTGACCATACTTCAGGACTTCCTATTTTCAGACATCCCTTAGAACTCTTGCAAAACCCTTCCTCCTGTTCACGGAAGATCAAAATGGGTGAATCACCTGGCTAATCTTGATTTACTATTTTGAGCCTGTGAAGCCTGCTTCTTTCACAAAGATGTCCCTCCTCCATGGGCTGTAGAAGGCAGCTATGCACTGGGTGGTGGTGTCATGTGCTCCTTCGCAGGCAGCCTCAGAACCCATCCTCAGTAAGGAACTTCCTCCAGGAGACTCTACTTCCTGAAGGTTCCATGACCTTCCCAGACAGCACCACCAACTCAGGACCAAGTGTTCAAACTCGTGAACCTGTGAGGGACATATCCCATTCAAACCACAACAGCCATTGCTGACATTGGCAGCGTGGATTTCCTAAGAGGTGATGACTCTTTAGAGGTATTGTCTTAGAGGACCTGCTTGGGGATTTGCTCTACCACTGACCAGAGTCATTATGCAAAATGCATGGTTTGCAGCTTGGTCATTGCAAATACAAGGTGAAAGTCTCTGGGCCCTACATTGTTCTACTGAGACAGATAGACATTTGAATCCGTGAATATTTAATCCACACGATCAAAGGATCCACACGGCCAGGTCAGAATGGGTCAGATCTGTGTCTGTGATGTGGGCACTCAGCATTGGAGGCTGCTTCACCTTTAGGAGTTCTCAGCATTGTGTTCCTCAGCTGTGCTCCTCAGGCTTTGCCTCTGAGCTGATAAACATGCAAATTTGACCTCTCTGTAGGTAATAGGGCAGGAAGGTGGGATCAGCTCCTGTCCTGCCACACACTTCATTTTCTGTCAATAGCTTGGTAGTGCGCACAGGATCTTGGGTTTCCTGAGGAAGTAGTCGTTTGTAAACAAAACACTGTCATTTTGAACCATTAGAATGCATTCTATGAGGCATAATGGCCCAAAGAGAGCTGACGGGGAGTCAGATGAGGCGAAGTAAGATCTTCGTTGCTCTGGGTCCCTTGGGATATACCCTCTGTGATGAACTCAGCCGTCCTATCATCCGAAACAAAACTAATATAAGCATCCTTTCTCTGAGCAGGAAAAAGAAATTTGTGTTAAATTCCTTTGATTGAGCAATTTGCAATCTTGTTTGTGAATGTGGTAGGATCTGGTTATTTTAAAATTTTGTCAGATGGTATGTAAAATGAAGCCTGCCCTCATTGTTTCTGCTGTAAGGATGGGGTAAGAAGTTTTAGCCAGAGAAGAACACACCTCCTCAAGCCCCGGTGTAGGAACAGCCATTAATACAGAGACTCATAACTGGTCAAAATGCAGAGCTCAGCCGTTATGGGTCATGAGTATCACACTTCTTCCCTCCAAAGCTCATTACAGAAGTAGAAACACTATAGGAGCCAGGGGTTGGTGAGGACCAGGGCAAAGCAGTGTGTTCCAGACACGACAGAAGCATTGTACTTGTGAACTCATAGTAGCTGTGGCTGCTTACACAAGATCAAGTCAGTCAACACTCCAGCATGGGTAGAGGAGGGGGACATGAGCCTCATCCCAAATGAGAAGCTAGTCACAGTTGACTAATGTTGGGATGGATGGGGTGACTGGATTCCAGTGGATGGCCCTATGCCTAGGTGTGTACAGGTATCACAAATTCGACGCAGGGGCTTGAATAAAAACCAAAAAAAAAGAGGACATGAGGTTGCAAGGGAGGTGTGGGATGGGGGAGTCTGGGATGAGCTGGAGTGGGGATAATGAGCAGATATAATGTAAATACATCATATACATGTGTGAAATTTTCAAAGATGCTCTATTTAAAAGGTAAAGTGCTCAAGAGATTGTTCAGGAGCTAAGAGTGTATATTGCTTTTACAGAAGTTCCCAGCATCCAGATTAGATTGTTTACAACTTCCAGTAACTCCAGCTCCAAGGGATCTGATGCTCTCCTCTGGCCCCTGTGAGCATGGTACTCAGGTACACACACACACACACACACACACACACACACACACACACACACACACTCACACATATTTAAAATAAAAAAAAAATTACAAAATACAAAGAGATGGGAGACCACTTCTAATACTCTAGACTTGGGTCTGTAGGATAACTGTACTTACACATCTAATATCAAGAAATCCTGTAATTCTTGTTTTGTCTGTGGGAGAGTGAGAGTTGAGATGGGATAATGCATTAGTCAGGGTTCTCTAGAGTCACAGAACTTATGGAATGTCTCTCTATATTGAGGGAATTTATTGTGATGACTTACAGCCTGCAGTCCAACTAACCCAACAATGGGCAGCTATGAATGAGAAGTCCAAGAATCTCGTAGTTTCTCAGTCCCATGAGGCTAGTTGTTTCAGCTGATCTTCTGTAGAAGTAGCTTCCAACAGATGTGCTGGCAAGTAAGGGCAAGCAGGTGAAGAAGAGTGAATCTTTCTTCTTCCAATGTCCTTATGTAGGTCTCCAGCAGAAGGTATGGCCCAGATTAAAGGTGTGTACCACCATGCCTGGATCTGGGACTTGCTTTGTCCCAGGCTGACCTTGAACTCAGAGATCTTTTTGCCTTAGTATCCTGGGATTAAAGGTGTGAACTACCTTGCCTGGGCCTAAGCTTTTCATGGCCACTATGCCTCAAGATCTCCATGCCAAGATCCAGGTCAAAAACTTGTATCTTCCAGTCTCAAGATCTAGATCACAGGTGAGCCCTCCAATTCCGGATTGTAATTCATTCCAAATTTAGTCAAGTTGACAGCCAGGAACAGCCATTACAGATATCAAGTCTAACATTGAATTCTATTTGTTAGTCCCAGTTCTATGGAAGGCAAGTGACAGGATGTAGTGGTTTGAATATGTCTGGCCCAGGGAGTGGCACTATTTGGAGATGTAGCTTTGAAGTAGGAGTGTCCCTGTGGGCGTGGGCTTTAAGACCCTCTTCCTAGCTGCCTGAAAGCTAGTCTTGTTTGCCTTTGGATGGAGATGTAGAACTTGGCTCCTGCTGCGTCATGCCTGCTTGGACACTGCCATGCTCCCACCTTGGTGATAATGGAGTGAACCTCTGAACTTGTAAGCCAGCCCCAATTAAATGTTGTTTTTATAAGAGTCACCTTGGTCATGGTGACTGTTCACAGCAATAAAACCCTAATTAAGACGCCAGACAAGACAAAAACCTTGAAGGTTTCATCAGAAAAGGGACAGAACACCAGAGAAGGCTGGGAGAGTCTCTGCTTACTCAAGCTGATTCAGAAAAGAGATGGTACGGAGGTTGATGGCACATGCCACCATGGACTGCCATGTTTAAGAAAGGTTTGCTAAGGACATTTGGGAGTCTTTGGTTCATAGCCAATGGTCAGAGGAGTCTTACATCTCCTAGGAACCTGGTACCTGATTGCCTCAGGACCTCTGAAAGCTCCTTTATGGGAAGGTGGCCCAGCCTTGCTTAGTTACGCGCCTGTCATGGGAGGTGTGTGTTCACTGTCATGGTTCTGTGATCTTCACCTGTCATTTCATGGAGAACTAAGTGCTACCTGGTTCTAATATCACCAGTGCTGGGTGCTGTGTTTTGTACCTAGTTGGTTTCCACTGAGCCCAGTGTTGTATCATTCGTTGAACCAGTGGCCATTTCAGATCATTTCTTTGCCTGGGTGGTCCCAACACATGACTGTAAGTACAGTAAACACTATTATGTATAATAATATAATGAACATAACTGATGTGAGTTACAATAGGAGTTGATGCACAGTAGGTCCTCAGTTGGAAGGCTAGATGCAGCTATGTCTGATGAGCAGTTTACTCTGTGCTCCCTGCATAGGGTGCACTCACTGTCCAGCTCAGGGGCATGTGATAAAGAACCTAACCACATGGTTCTGCATGTTTGATCTCTGCTGTACAGCTTTCTGCTTTTACCCTGTGCAAAGACCACAGGGTATGGCTGTGTCTGAGTGTGCTTAGATTGAGTGGGTCATCAGATTCCAGAAAATCACCGTGAACCGCCGGCTGCTTCTGAGGTCTATCAGTCTGCCAGATCTTCTGAGGTCTGGTTGAAAATGCTAGGTCGTGAGATGCTAATGCCTTCCAAGTTTCCTCTGGCCTCGGGGGACACAGAGGAATGCGTCACCACAGGATCTGAGCTTCTCTGGTCCTTACGAGGTCACTTTTTTTTTTTTTTAGTAAACTGGACAAGGTCATTTTGCTTTGACTTTGCTAAATCTTACCCCAAGTATTTATTCAGCTTCCCTGGGGGCTGTTCACGCTTCTACCAACCCTTCTTGCATTGCCTGTCCCTTGCTTCTGAGTCACGACTTTGACCTTCTCCTTCAGTCTGGCAGGCTTACCCTTTCTACAAATTTCCCTTTAAAAAAAATATTCTTAAAATCACGTTTAAAATGCGTTCTTTGAAACTTTCTTCCCCATGTACATGTATGGATCTTATCCATTCTCTACCACCTCCCTCCATTTCCTCACCCCCTGGGATTCACCAACCTATCTCTGTCCTGACTCCAAGCTCCCTTTTTCATTAGTTTAATTATCTATGAATGTGATTATTAATAGCCCTTCTAAGCCAGTTTGGGTTGAACACATGCACATTGGTATGGGATCTTTCTCTGAGGGCATGGCCAACCTACCACAGGCCATTCCTTCAAGGAAAAAATGACCCCCACTTTTCTTAGCATCAGCTGCTTCACAGCTAAGACTAGAGCCTTGGTGTCCCGCCCTCCATCCACAAAGGGATTTTGATTGGCCTGCTCTTACACGTGTCTTGTACAGATAAGCATAGCTGCTATGCGTTGATATCAGCTATATCATCTTTTAAATGTCACCATTATTACTATTAATTATTATTTAGATGTGTGTACCTGTGTGTGTACATCTGTGTGTGTGTGCGTGCACACATACACACATGATGTGTGTGCATCAGAAGACAATGTTTTACACATACACACATGATGTGTGTGCATCAGAGGACAATGTTTCAGGAGTTGGTCCTCTCCTTTCACTATGAGCTCTGGGGATCAAGGCCATCAGACTTGTTTGGCAGACACTTTACCTGCTGAGCCAAGTTGCTAGCCCATTTCTAGACATCTTGAATTTAGGTGTCAGAGGCTCTGACACCTTAATTAAACACCAGAGCACAGCAATGACACTTTGTCAAATCCTCAGAGACTAAGGAACACTTCCACTCACAAAACAATGGCTTAAGTGGCAATCAGTGACATTTTCCCCAGGTAACTAGATGCAGTCCTTTGCAGAGGTCTGCTGGAGTGGCTGGCCTCTTGCTCTCTCCTCAAGTAGCTCCCATGTCATCTACTAGTCACTAAGCCCATTACAGTACTGCAGGACCCAATGATTACTGGTCTCTCCATGATGCTTCCGTAGGAGCAGACCGCAGGGATGATGGGAGTACCAAGTATGTAGCTGTGCCTTTCAGTTGAGATGCTGAGATGAGATTGGCAGAGGAAGGAATGCAAAGGCCCCTTTCTTCTTCCTGCAACTTCTCCATTGGGAGAGACCAGCAAATACTCATTAGTAAGAGAGAAGAAACCTCCATACTAGATGTATGACCAGAGATTACAAATTTTTTAAAGTGCTAAACCTGGTCTTCAAATAATAACAATATTAGTTATTATAATTACTTTTTAAATATGGAGTCTCATTGTGTAGCCCAGGTTAGCCTAAAACTTGATGTGTGTCCAAGGCTGGCTTCAAAGTTATGATTCTTCTGGCCTATCATCCCAAGTCCTGGGATTGTAGGTTTGAATTAGTATTCCCAGCTTCTGGTTCTTTCTGTGAGAATTCTAACTTTTTTTTTTTTTTTTTTTTATGTACACCTGTCCCGATATCTCTCCCTCTGCTGTCTGTCAGATGTTGGTAAAGTGTGACCTTTGGGTTACAGGGGAGGATAGGTTGAGGTCTATAACTGGATGATCTGGAGGCAGCCAGGGAAGATAGAAAGGCAGCATATGGGGTGTGTGTCCATCCCCTCCTGGCCTGTCATTTTTCTTGCTGTTAGTCTAGTTTTACAGTGAGCAGAAGGCAAATGGCATGTACAGACTTGGATAATGCTGGTAATTACAGTCATCACACGAGCAAGCAGGGAGCAGCCAGCTTTTGTTCAGAAAATCAGCAGAGCCCAGCAGTTAGTGAGTGGCATTTTTTGCAAAATCACAGCATGTCTACACACAGTGCAGGGGTGTGCTGTGTCAAGGTCCCCAAGCTCTTATGTTTCTGTTACTTGTTGGACCTTTTCTCTCTGGTGAAAGTCAGTACCTTTTCAGGAGTATAAGCCCAGGGATATAGTTAACAATGTGTACAGGGAATTCTGGGAAGGAAGAAGGAATCTGTTGGGTATCCTGGCTGCCTAGCACAGAAGGAAGGGTTGGGGGATTAGACTTTCTTCAAAGGAGGCCACATGCCTATATCTTTGATAAGTTGGGGACCACTGGCTTGGCTTTAGGTTCTAGATCATTTTCAATCCAGAAGTCCTTTTCCTTTTGCATTCTGATATTCTTTGTTTCATTGATATAACTGGCCTCTCTGAACAGCTAGGATTTGGGACTTATACACAGACTATATGTGGCCTGCAGAGCTGGTCTGAGAGTTAAGCACCAAGCAAAAACCCCGTTTTTAAAATGAACAAGGATGGCCATTCCAAAGGGGCCAGACATCAGCCCCTTGGCTGTTCTCATCTCAGTGAGTCTCCTGAGACAGAAACACTTTCCAGTAAACCATGCTTCCCAGAATGGTTCTTTGCTGGGATCACTGAGAGAGCATAGTGTCATGTTAGGAGTTCACTCATGAGCCTGTGGTTTGTGTTCACTGGGAATTCAACCAGTGTTAGAGAATGCATTGTTTTTAAATGTGTATATGGGTGTTTGAGTCTGTATATGCATCTATGTTTACGTACTACGTGCATGCCAGGTGCTCACAGGGATCAGAAGAGGACACTGGATCTCCTGGAGCTGGAGTTACAGATGATTGTGAGCTGCCATGTGGGTGCGAGGAATGGATCCTGGGTCCTCTGGAAAAGTAGCAAGTGCTCCTAACTGTTGAGCTATCTCTTCAGTTCTAACAATACCTTTTTATTTTGTTGGGAAAAGCACTCACTATTTTAATAGTATAATGCAATACTTAACACATACCACACTCCACAATATGTGAAAGGCTGGTTCACCCCAGAGGATAGAATGGAAGGGAATTTCATAACAATAGTCTGTCAGGTCCATACCTATTTAGTATGATTTTTATGGTGATATGTGTTTGTGGGAAAATGTGGAGAATAGTTAATGCAAGCTGATAATGACTGTTCTTTTCCTTTCATAGTGAGGAGAAGAGAGAGAGGAGGTCTCAAGAAGCTCACACAAAGACATCATGGTCCACCATTTTGATCATGTTTCCATTCAGTTTTCTGAAACAGTATCATATAGGTAGCTGTTGTTAATTTTGATATTTTTATTCTTTAAACTTGTTTCTGATAAATGAACCCAGGCCCTTGTACAAGCTAGGCAAGCACTGTACCATTTAACTATATCCCTAGTCCTATTTATGTATTGACCAAACAAAATGATCCCCTTTCAGGAAGTCCCTTGTTGTGGATGGACCTGGTGCTGTTTGTATTTTGATGCTAATTCCTCTCTCCTAGGAGAGGCTGCAGACAAGGAGTGAGTCATGTACACAGGTGACTTCTTGTGAACCAATCCCCTAATGAATAAACAGACCAATCACTGGGCAAGTAGGTGGGACTTCAGGGTTGGACAGAGGAAGAGAAGAAGGAGAGAGGGGCTTTGGGAATGGGGATAGCGTAAGGGCAAGATGTAGCTGCTAGAGTTTCCAGGTATCATGGCAGACCTGCAAGGATTTGCCAGTGGAGGAATCAGATTTTAATAAAGCTTAGAAGATTAGGTTTTAGTTGTTGCACCCAGAGATTGAGTTACCATTGTTTCTGAGCTAAGTTTGTGTGGTGTTTTTCTTCTCATGGCAACTTGACTGGGTTCCAGAGAGAAAGGTATGGTGGCAAAGCATGGGTTTGCCTGATGTGTACCACAAAGGCCGTGGGGGTTTTGAAGCATGGGGCTGGCATAGTAGCGACCCCCCCAGTGGGAACCTAGTGAGCTGGGTAGAGAGATTTTAGAGTGCTGAGTCAGAGTCTCCATGAGGTAAAAACAGGTCAGCCATTGCCCACTAGTGCATGGTTGGCCAGGCTGCTGGGGCAGAGAGTTGCCAGCAGTAGCATGGGACTCATAATGGTCCATTTTTTAATATTTCCCACAATAGTCCCTTAAGGTTTGAGGCTTATGTAAAGATATGAGTTGCTTGCAGGATTGTGGGAAGCCTGGAGGAATGGGTTCGTGGCTCTCAGAAGAATGTAGAAGTAACCATTGAGGAAATTCATATTTGTTTGTCTGCTTCTGGACCTCTGAGAGCAAGCCAATATCCCCATAACCACAGTCCAAAGATCAGGAGCTAGAGTTGTCAGTTTCTTTCTGTCTCTCTCTGAGCCCACAGAGCTGGTAGCTGGCTGGTGGAATACCATAGCTGCCATCATTGGTGTGTCTCAAGAACCAGGACAAGTGATGCAGACGACTGGCTGTCCCTGGACCTCCTTTCTCCAACCTTGCTGGCTCCAGGAAAGCTGCCAAGATGGCAGAGAGACAGCTGGGCGCACATTACAGTGGCCTCTAGATTTAAGTGAGGTTCTCACTAATGGAGCCTCAGATGCAGATCCCCTTCCATCGACATTTTAGGGTGGAGTTTTAGGCCTTTTGGTCTCTGAACCATAACAACATACCCAGACATCCCTGCTCCTGATTTTTTTATTTATTTATTTATTTATTTATTTATTTTTTGATATTTTATTTACATTTCCGATGATTCCCCTTTTCTTTAGAAACCCCGTGTCCCCTCCCCCTCCCCGCCTCTGTGAGGGAATTCCTCCT